>JARHVA010002049.1:2352500-2856584 GCA_037957365.1 Torreya grandis
ATGTTGTCCATCCCAAATTTCCCTTAATTCTTGATCCTCACTTCCTACATGACCAAGGTAGCTTTGTGTTTAAACTCTTCATTAGTGATGAGGCTTATGGAGTTAAATACAATTGGCTTGGTGATCATGGTCCAAACAAGTATTCCATCTAATTTTATAGCTTCTTGTCATCCTCAAGGAGAATTTCCAAGTTAGTAGACCATGTATTCAGGTTTTTGATTTTGTCTACAAGTAGTCCCATGACTTTGTTTCAGATGAGCCAAGATAATGGTTTTGAAACTAGGGATTTGATCTTCCACAAGATGTTGGTCAACTAATTTATTTTATCCCTTCAATTCTACCATTGGCTGACTAATCTCTTTTCTGCTGTATCCTATTAAGTAGAGCTCCAAATCTTTTCTAAGAATGGATTTGTGAGTTACCATTGCTAGAAATTCTATTAAATTTCTCATTAGTGGACTATAATTTATCTTATAAGTCAAATTATCCCACATAGATGATAATTAAATCTTCCTTGGATTATTTATAATGCTCACAAGATCTAATTAGGATTCTCATGTTTGTTAGGAAGTTTTTGAAGGTTTTATCAGAGCTTTAATGGTGTCAGCTTATCAAACTCATATGAGGTTCATGCTTTGGGTTTTATTTAGTTTACCTATTTATACCTTTAACTTACCATGAATCTACAAAATCTCTTAAACTATGTAGTCTAGCTTATGTGTCTCCATCATGATATCACCATGGCATCCCTATATCACTTTCATGACACTTTGCTTATTGATATTCAAAAAGTGATCATTGAATTTTAAAAATTCCCACTTTATTTCACACCATTGGATCATCCTTGCACATATCAATGCAGACCATTGATCTTGATTTGGGAACTCAAATCCCATTGGCTACTCACTATACTCCTCATGGTTATGAAACTTGTCACTTCCACATTAACCCTCAACTTCATTGAAAAGTCAACATTGATCTTGCACCATCGATCTTGATTATATGGATGAATCACACTCTATTTATCTTGATCTATTTAATTATACCTCCTAATATATGGACCATTAATATAAATGTGTATGCTCATCTATGGACTATAAATATTTGAAATATTCTTGAGCTCTAATTTTTGGCTTATAGCTATGCCATGTGTCATATTTATATTCATATTGACTTTTCAATGTTCGTCATGCACCGTTTGATCATCATTACCTAATCAAACATGCTCTATTAGATCTTGATCCACTAGGTAGAACATCATTGGTTTTTGAGTGTTATTTGGTTGAGATTGTAACACTTGTCATGTTCTCACTTATCGTGGGTATTTATTGAAGTTTTGACTTGATACACATCCTTAAATCAATCTAGACTAAGAAAATGAGTATTGTTGATCTTTGGAAGATGCTGAAACTTTAGCTTAGGGTTCGGGCTTTGAATTTTCAATTTTTAACCTATACTATTGATCTTGTTCATTTGAAAAAACATGGATTGTTGATTATAGGAATAAAAATAATGTTTAAGTCAGTGCTCAGGAAAATAAAGAACTTCACATCATATTTTGGACTACAATTTTTATTTCATGTTAATATACATGATAAAACCTTAGGTCAAACATTTTAAGCTATGTTTTGAGACATAATAAAGGGGACCCTACACATAATAAAAAATACATGACATAAAGTCTTTGGACAAGTCTTTAGCTATAATCTAAGATATAACAAAAAGGACCTAGTGGTTAGTTAGACCATGCTAATGATAAAATAGACCAAGGGACCATGGGACATAAATGGACCAAGCATAAGGTTTTTAGACTAAATATTGGTTGTGTTAGAAAAAATGACTAAATCTTAAAAAAAATTAAGCTAAGTCTATGGTTCAATTAACTATTCTCGCACAAATTGCTTCCATGAAAATTTAAATTTGATTCAAATGGACTTGAGATAGGGTTTTTTTGAATAAGGGTTTCAAGATGCTCAATCATGAGTTTAATTTGATCCTTGATAAACCAAAGGTTAGTAAAAGGACAAATTGATATAAAAATCATGATACCTAGGCATTTTCCATCTCAAATGGACTTTATTGGAGCTACAACTTGAAACACATATATCTAATGTTAGTAACTTTAGGCAAGATTAAATTAAAATTATGAACAAATATGTCAACCAAATTAGGTGTGGATGACCTTCAAATAAGGATGATGTGCAAACATTCTAATGATACTCTGATCAAGTGAATTTTCAATTTTAAGGTTCAAAATTTACACAATTTAACAAAAGGGTCCCCATCTTTTAGGAATGGGGATATGTTGACGTCAAAAAATGGAAAATTCTAAGGAGAACATAGCAATATGTTAGAATTTAGATACTCTAGTTTAGAATAATAATTAAGTTAGTTATTCCACTTGATCAGTCACCATTATTTACATCAATTCATAGTTGAAACAAGCCTTGCACATGCAGAATTGGGATCAAACATCAATACCTAGCCATGTTATGTGTGTGCTTTAATTCCACTTATAGATTGCCATAGGATTTAGAGAACAACTTTTGGATTCATGAATTTAACCCTTAACACTAAATTCAAGGATCTTTAGATGTCCTTTAAGAACCATAATTTATATTAGGGAAGGCTTGATCATTGCTTTAATACCAGACATACATCCATACCCTTGACAAAGATGCCTTTGGATTCACTCAAGGCCTTGCTCCACTACCATCCAGGTGTCCATATCACCAATGGAGATTACTAGAATGACCTCTACCTAGAAAGCTTTTGAACGTTTACAATAAGCTCTTATTTTTGTATTTTTAGATATTTTAAATTTCTAGTAAAGGTTGGGAACCAAACTAACAAGGTTTTGGGATTTGGCCAAATGTTGGATCTTCAGACAGTCATCTTTGGCTATAAAATTTATCCCAAGAAATAATTTTTGTTAAGTGTAAACATGATTGTGTTCTAGTAGTTTAAGCTTTCACCCTACATGTATAATCTTTATTAAAAGCAATATTACATGAAAAAAAGGTTTAAAATCTTAGGGAATAATTAACTTATCCATTAGTCTTTACTAGTTTATCTAAACTATAACATTAAACTCATATTTCAACAAATCATTAGTAACTAATGTTGAGAAAACATACATGTATTCCTGAACTATGGAGTTCCTTAAGAAATTGGATGAATTTTGAGTTGAGGGTTGTCCAATAGGACTTATTAGAAGCAAGAAACAAAGCAGAGAAAACAAACACACCAATTAGAAATAAAATAAACAAAAATCAAAGGAATATGCAAAAAAAAATATACAAACATACATACAAATAAGGGATAGGAAGAAAAGAACAAAAACAAACTAACATAGAGCCTACCTATACTAACTCTAACTAGTCTTATAGTTTACTCCATGAAGACCCTAAGTGGGATAATAGATAAGTAGTGCTTAAGGTACTACACATTGGTGGGTAGTGTGAACTCTACTCCTTGTAATTCTTTTAACTTGTAGGTGTTATATCCAAGTATCTCATTAATATGATAGGGACCTATCCACAAAGTGTGAACTTCTCATGTTTACCCTTAGGATCAGATTCCTTATCCCAAAGAATAACTAAGTCTCATTGCCTAAACACCTTTATCTTTAAAAACTTATCAAATCACCTTTTCACTTTGGTTTGGTGCCTATTAAAATTAGCAAAAGCCTCTTCTCTTTCATCTTCTATCTGAATAATGTCAAGTAACCTTGAGATTGTAAATTATTGATTATCTTCCATGCATTCTTGCATGAACCTATAGGTTGTTAGCTTGAGGGTGGTGGGAAAGATGGGTTCTTAACTATAAACTAGAAAGAATGGTGATGCTTTGAGAGCTTATTTAACTCTATTTATATTTTCCCAAAGGGCATACTTAAGCAACTTGTGTCATGTTCTAGGTTTATTATTTGAAAACTTCTTTATGGATTTCATAACTGATGTAGGAGCATCTACATTCATTTTCTTGACAAGACATGGTTACGTTGGGATGATTGAATTCAAATTCAATTTATTATATTTTCCCTCTAATATGCTGTTAATAAGGAGTAATTGTAAAAAAATAAAGGTAAAAAAAAATTGTTGGGGCTGTTGAGGAAATAAAGGAGGAGTGGTTGAAAATATTTCAACCTAAGTATATTGTTGAAAATTAAAATTTGTTTTTTATCTTGAGCCCAAATTGGGCGTAGAGGTTAGAGAAGAGTTTCTTGATTAAAAGCAAAAGAAAATTCATTAAAAAAGATGAGAGGGATGTAGAAGAGAGGTTGGACAAAGAGGAAAGGACCTCTCATTCAAGGGAAGAGATGTAAGAAGAAAAGAGGATCTCAATAATGTAAGAATGAAGAGAATAGAATGAATAAAAGAGAGGAGAAATAGTGAGGGAATACCTCACTCAAGAGATGTTAAAGTTAAAGAGAAGGAGCAGATTTGATGTAAAGTCAAGAATGTGTGAAGGAGCAAACAAGGCTTTGAAAGCCATGGAACATTGAGATTGGATCTTGTATTGAATTGTAAGTCTCTTATTTGATCTAAGAAATAATGAATATTTTGTTTCATATGTTTATGTTATGGAATAAATGAGTTCATTGGTGGAATTCTGACCTAGACAGTAAACAGGCCTGTGTGTGTGCCTTTTTTAAGAGTTTAAGAGAGTAACAAACATCTATATTTTATTGTAAAGAGGACTCTTGTGTGTAAAAAATGGTGTGGATTGATTGAAAAAACTTAATATGTGACAATACAACCTCCAATGGTGATTTTAAGCTTGTTTGGATGAAAAATGTATTGGTGATAGTGAAATATGCTTGTAAGAGGGCAAATTAGGTCTTAAGAAAACTGAACAGGGTCAAGTTTGAGGAGTATGATACAAAACAACCTCATTTTATTTTGATATATGTTATAAAAATTGATAATGGGTATATAAAAATCATGATATATCTTTTAAAAAGTCTGTATAAAGATTTTTATGGTCAAAATAAAGTCAAAATCTGTTAAACGCCAAAATCCTTGCTTACAAATTTATGAATTGGGATAGTTCCGTACATTATCAACCTTTGGTATCAAAAGGTAAACGTTAGAGTACTTAAAAAAAGAGTTTTTGGATTTGGAATGAGGTCATGAAACCCATATTTTCTCAAGATATGATTTTTTTATGATTGTTGCCCTGTACAGTCACCTTAAGACCTAGAAACAAGGGTTTTGATGTTTTAAGAGTTCTGACCATTCAAAATGATCAAAAATTCATAATACATGCCTAGAATACATTTTATAACTGTTGGAAAAGGTATCATGTTGGTACATTAAGGAAAAGTACAGAAAAAGACAACCTAAGGTAGGTTCTAGGTGTATGCAAGCTAAGAGAATAGGCCCAAATGAGAAAAGTGGTTTTTTTCCAAAGAAGAGCAACAAAAAAAGGTTTTATGAACCTGTAAGGAGGTAATTGGTATCCAAAAATGTGATTTTTTTGATCATAAAGTCCGTACTTTGCTCTGGACAAGGAGGTTTGCATGAAAGGAGGGCTAATGTGAACATGGCTTAAAGAAGGAAGTGCAATTCCGTACAAAGAAAGGCTAGTTTAATCTCAGGTATGTTATAGAAGAGCTTAATGGGTACTCTAAAATGTTTTTAAATTCCATTTTGTGCTGATATATGGGAAGTTATGGCCAATAAACAGAGGAAACGGGGCTAAAGGATGATATCACAGCCGTTAGGTAAAGGAAGAGTTTTAAGTTTTCCACTAAAGGAATGATTGATCTAAATAAGTCTATATAAGTATTTCAAAATTTATGGAACACCTTCAAGAATTTAGCTCATGAGAAGATGTTGTCACCTGAAGGCATCAATAACGTTCTTATTTGTTGATTCCAACACTCCATTACCTTGAGGATAATGGTTTGATGAGAACTTGAGGACAATGTTATTGTCATATACCCACTTAGTCATCTGAATGGATATAAAGGTAGATCCATTATCATAGAGTAGATATACAGGTATACCAGACCTTGTGCATATGTTTTTTTTATAAAAATTTGATCACCTCTTTGGTCTTGCACTATTTAGTTTCCATTACTTCAGTCCAACTAGTCCAATAGTCATTAGTAATCATAATGTATTTGTGACCATTATAAGGATTGGGGTTAATAACTCCCAAAAAATCCAACCCCCATTGGGTAAAAGGTTGGTCAACCATCACTGACTTTAGTGATATGACTACCTTGGGCTCTTTAATATTGAATACTTGACATGACTAGAATTCTCTCACATGCTTGTGAGCATCTTTGAAGATAGTGGGATAGTAGTAATTAACCCTTAATATTTTGTGTGTTATTGTTCTTCCTGATGGATTTACACTTCTTATATTTTCCTGGAAGGTTCTCATGATCTCAACTTCTTCACTCTTAGAGAAACATCTCAAGTATATGCCTTCAAATTTATTTCTATACAACACTCCATCTTTGATCAATAAATGGGTTTCCTTGAGCCTTAGAACTCTTTTTTTTCTTTACTTAACCTTGCAGGACAATATCCATTGATTAGTAAGTGGAAAATGGGATCATACTAATCATTGGGTCTAAAAATTTATTGCTCTACCTATATAACACTTAGATTAGGATTAGTATTGGAAATCAATTGAATTAAACCTTGACACCTTAACAACTTTGCAGTCTTCATCTCTATGTCATATTATTGGAGCATATATATCCACTTACCTCTCCTTTCTCTTAGTTCATTTTGACATAGCATGAGCTTAGTGGTAGGGTCTGGTAAGATTGTATGCACCTTATTCCTAAGAATATAATGTATAAAATTTTGCATTGTCTTGACAAAAAAATATGCTTATTTGTCAATCAAAGAGTATTTTAACTCATAATTTATAAGGTTAGTGATCATAAAAGCTACTGGATGGTCACATCCATCTATCTTCTGAGTTAGAACTACAACTATTATATGATCTAAAGCAAAGGAGTAAATATAAAAATATATAGTAAAGTCTAGAGTTATCAAGATTAGGGCTTGTCCAATTTCCTCTTTGATGTCTTTGAAATCCTTCTTGGTCTCTTCATTCCATGTGATTTTAACATCCTTCTTGAACATATCATTTAGTGGATTCACAACTTATGTAAAACCAAAATTGAACTTTATTACAAAGTTTATTTTACCAAAGAATGACTTCAATTCCTTCATATTATTAGGGGGATCTATATTATATATTGCATCTACTATGTCAGGGTTTATAGAGATTCCCTATTTAGTGATAACATGTCATAATAGTTTTCCCTCAGTAATATAGAAAATACTTTTCTCTGGGTTGAGATAAATCCCATACCTTTTGTATCATTCAAATACCTATTGTAGGTGCATAATATGATCCTCCCTATTTTTATAAAAGATAGTCAAATCATCCATGTTTATGATAATGCACTTACCTACAAGACCTTGGAAAGCATTATCTATAACCATTTGAAAAGTGGATCCTACATTTATAAGTCCAAATGGCATTCTTTTGTAGGAAAAGGTGCCCAACTTAGTAGTAAATGCAGTTTTCATCCTATATTCTTAGTTCATGAGAACCTGGTCAAGAGAAGGTAGGGGGTAATTATATTTTTTAGATGCTCTATTTAGATTTATAAAATCAATGCATAATATTATTTCACCATTTTTATTCTTGACTAATACTAAGTTAGCTACCCAAGTGAAGTTCCTAATGGGAAACAAAATCTTGATATCTAAGAGATTATTGGCCTCTTTATATATCAGTGGTTCTAAGACTAAGTCAATAGGCCTCTACTTTTGTCCAAAAGGTTTGAATTTTCCTTTAAATATATGGTATGTGTTATGACCCTTGGATCAAATATATTTAGGTCATTATAGGACCATGTTATGAAATATTTATATTTGGTCAAAAATTATTTAGCTCTTTTAGACTCAATGCTTGTATAGGTTGTACCAATATTAACAAGTTGAGGTTGACCTTAAAGTCCAAGATTAATTGCATTATAATTTTTCCCACTTACTTTAATAATCTTGATAGTCTCAGCTAGTCTGTTTGTGTCAAATAGTCTCTCTAAGGCCTTCATGTCTCTAGGGATCTTATTGTCATTCAACTAAATGACCTTGTCATCAAGTTTGCCAAATTTTTCAAGAGTATTTTCACTGACTTCATCTATGACATGAGCTTCAAATTCTCCTAAGTTAGTCATGAAGTCTAAGATTTGTTGGTTATCACTAAATACTTGTAGATGATTTACATTATTAGGGTTTGAAGGGCATATAACTAACTCAATACTAAGGTTTTAAGAGTCTTAGCCTAGCATAAGATTGGAAGTTGTTGAGGCAAGCTCATCATCAGCCTTGTTCTCTTCCCTATGGATGGAGATAATGTTAAAAGCATCAAAATATTCAATCAAATACTTGACTCTAAACTTGTATGTTTTAAGATATGACAACTTGCATTGGTACTTACTTCTTACTTAATTAACCACTAGCTTTGAGTCACCATATACTATGCATTTCTTAGATTGATACTTGATGGCAAGTTTCAATCCTAATATTAAAGCTTAATATTATTAGTTCAAGGAAATGTAAGTCTATAATAGGCATGATATTCTTTACCAATATAGTTAGAATAATTCCTACTTTAGATCCATAATTACACCTAGTACCATAAAAATGTAGTTTCCATAATCTAGGCAAAATATGATAAAATTTAGAGTCACATACCTTAGAAGTCTCAAGAGTTTACACTCCTAAATTAGAGTCTACCATGTTAACCCTTTCATTGACAACATTGTACTTAGTGATCATGTGCTTCATTTTAGGCTCTCTTTCTATCTTGATTTGGTTGGGGACTCCCTTAAAAGGAAACCACATATGTGAATAATATAGTGACATATAAACATTCAAGATCCTAGTCCACTCTCTACTCAACAACATCCCATAAGCATCAAGGATTTCCACCACTTGGACATCAATGAGCTATTGGATCCTTGGCTATGAGGCAATCTACATGTGAACATTTAACAAGTCACCAATTACTTTAAATATTAAATTATCTAACTGAGTTATAACCCGATTATATTTAATTAAATTCAAACCAAGTTTCTTGTAAATACTTTCAGGTATGGTGTTTATAGATGCACCTAAATCTAATAAATAATTATGCAAGTTATTACCAAATATTTTGACTATTAACAAGAAAGGTGGGACATATGCTATGTTTTTATGTATTACAACATTAGCATGTGTAGGTGTGGTTTAGTAAGTTTTTTTACTTAAGGACTCTAACAATAAATCCCTATGTTTAGTAATCTATGTCAACTCATGCAATGTTATGTAAGACTTAATATTTTTCATGTCCTCTACAATATTATATCTAATCCTATTGGAATAATTAGATGTATCAGTATTATGCTTAGAATTGATTGTTGTCTAAGGTAGTATTATGAGGAGTGTTAAATTTACTTGTAGAAGTTGAAGTGGTAAATGGTTAATTCTTCTCCCTATCTCTGAAAGGATAAGTCTTCTTTAGAAATTTCTAAAAAGAATGAATCTCTTCAGGAATATCCTTAGGCTCATTATCCTCTTGGAAATGGAACTCAAATGTCTCCACCATGAGATTTGAATAAAATGATCTAGATGACCTTGAATAACTAGATGTATATATTAGCTATCTATATATCACAATTCTTGAAGGCTTGATATATTTGGCTCTAAAACCTTCACACCTAGACAAACATTGGAATGATCTGATTTATGGGACACCTAAATTTAGATCAGACCTCTAGATTTTGGTAAGGCTAAGTCCTTTGATGTATCACTTTGCACTATTTACTATTGGGATGAAAAGGGAGAGAAGGAAACTAAAGTGGAAATCCTACTCTAATATTGGTGATACACCTATGTTGTTGGTTCATCCACTCTATTTGAGATTTTAAAACACTAATTAGATAAGCAAAGATTAAATATATAACTCTAATTGACTCCTATGCATCAGTATTTCATGAATAAGTTTTATCAGCTAATATAAACTTGAGGGAAATGGTGGAATATGCCTAATTTAAGGCAGTGACCAACCAATATTTATCCATTTTCACCTTAAACAAATGACTTTAAATATTAACCATGACCTAAAAACTATCATATCACTAGCGAGGTGACATCAAGACTTGATAAAGGAGATATTTCTAACACATATGCAAATCAAACTAATATTAACACACTATACTAGAGTAATGGAAATATGAAATAATCTTTTATTTCTATGAAAAGGTTAAAAAACACAAATTTTGGTAGAGTTTGGTATTGCCAAAAGAAGGATCCTCCTAAAAAATTCCTAAAAATCCTACATATATAAAAAATAGAATAAATATATAATATTTTAGTTGAAAAAATAAGAGGAGATTGCTTAGATGTGAACTCTAGTCAATTTTGAGTTCAAATTAATTACAATATTCTTTAAATATCTCCTTCTTTCTTTATCTTGCAAGAATCCTTATTTTTTGGCATTGGAAAAGTGGTGGGCCCATCTTGATTTTAACTCAAGCCATCATGCATGAAAATACATGAAATTCCTCAATAATAAATTCATTTTAGAATATTAAACAAAGTCTTTAATTCTTCAAGTCTTCAAAAATTTGCATGGCCTTTACTTTTGACATAGAATTAGAGGTGGCGGGCCCATGTTAAATTTTCAACCTTCCTTGTATGAAAATCACACCATATATTATAATATAACTCCATATTTAAAGTTATTTAAAGTTATTTAATGTCCCTATCTTGCATGAAAAGCATGGGAGATGCATGAAACTAGTCAAACTAGTCAACTAAAGAGATATGGACTCAAATACTATTCAACTTCCACTTAAACTCAACTTGTATGAAGTGTAAATTTTGGATTGATTTAAGAATTATGTTTCAACATAAAAAATAGATATTTCATATGGAAAAATCCATTTGAAATCTAAGATAGATATTTTAACTCCAATCTTCATTTATTTGATTGATAAAAAAGGCCTATTAAGCCAATTTCTGTCACTTAGAATCTTCCTAAAATCTTAAAAATATAAAGAGATGGTTATTTATTATTTTTTACATCTTTTAAAACACCATTATATACTTTAAAAAATCACACAATGGCTACAAACAACCAAATTATTGAATTTTTATCTTGGAGGCTTCATCTTGCTCAAGCTTGCTTTCTTCTTGACTATATTTTGAGAGGCTTAGGTCTGTGTAAAACTAGTAATAACCTCCAATTTTCCAATGAAATTTAAAATTTTATGGATGATTACTCAAATCATGATGATTCTACACACCAAATTTGGAGTCAAAAATCTACTTGTAAATGCTAAAAACCTCAAATTTCCTCAAAAAATGCCCTTTTTGCATGGAATGTGTGCATACTTGAATTTATTTTTGCATAATTTTGGATTTCATTTCATAGGTAATATATGTTTTATGTATAAAATTCATATTTAATTATTTCAATGGTTTTTCATGAAAAACCTTAAAAAATGCAAAATTTCCTTAAACCATGCTAAACTAGGCCCTTTTAAAAGCTTGGAAGCACAAAGATTTGGAAAATAATGGATATTTTTTTAAAATTTATTTGGTAAAACTATTTTAAAACATTAAAAAATGGATTAAATGATGAAAAATATCCATAAATATAATCTTTAAACAATCCATTTTTTCTCTCCAACCCTACACTATTCTTGAAAACATGTAAATTTGAAAATTTGATAAGCTATTTTTTATTGCTCTGTTAGACCATGAAATGCATGAATAATATATGAATGATGACATGGAGAGATATATTTAGTCCCCAATATTATGTAACAACTTTAAATTTCATGAAACCCTTCCCAAGTGAGGAGAAATTGAGAAAAACCCGTTGCCTTTCTAGTTGTAATGCTGCAGAAATTAGCCTATATTAAACTTGATGGTACATGAGCATTAAAAATTAAAATAAAAAAACACATAATAAATTATTAATCAATATTATTATATTTTTCAAACCCAAAAATTCATACTTGTACCTTTGTCTAGATGATCGTACCATCATCAAAACTGTAAGCAGGTCACTATGTGCAAATTAGGAGGAGTGCCTGTATGAAATGGTCTTGAGAATTTTATTCATCCAAATTCCATGATTTTTTTTTTAAGATTTTTAATAACATTTTATATATTTCCCATACCTTTTATGTAAAAAATCCATATGGATCTGTACTTCTCTTCTTGAAAGTGAAGAAAATAGATTATTTTTGGCTTTTTAAAAAGAATTCAATCTTCTAAAGCCAAGATAATGCATGATATGGATTTAAAAGAAGATTTTTAATGTTAAGGTATCAAATTTTGACTTTTACATGCTTTGGATGATTAATTTTGGCATATGTGGGTCCAAAATAAGCCTTTTTTGGCTTTAAAATTGCATTAAATTACCTTTTTAAGCCATGAAACTTTAGGATAAGGCTAAAGTTATATATTTTTTATATAAATAGAGGTATTTGGAATAATTTAATGACATTTTTAGAGAAATTTTAAATTTTAAATACTAAAAAAAAAATTAGACTAAAATATACCAGTTTGATTAACTTATAGAGGTTATTGATGGTTTCTAAAAATTTTGAATTATAGGGGTTGGAATTTGGCCTTGATAAGACAAATTACCAGCATTTTTGATGACTCACAGGGGTTGATTAGCTTGTTGATTAAAATAAATCACTAGTTTTCATATGAAAATGGTGAATAAACTCTTTTGGGTTTTGTAATACCTTTTTTGACTGACACAACGAGACTGAAAGGAAACACAACTAATCTAAAAAGCAAAGACAACTAAACTATGGAAAAATAAGAAAACAATCAAAGGGAAGTAGATTGTTGTTTGTGTTACTCACTTATTAACATAACTCAAACCTATAAAAACTAACCTAAATTAATATGTTATCCTCTAGGATCAAATGGAAATTTATTTGATACACCATGGATCCTTGAAATGCATTTTCCATCTCTTAATGGCATCTTCCTGCAAATAGGATCACTTATATGTTCATGTCTTTTCAATGATGTAGTTGGTCTTTAAATATCCATTCTCAAATGCATGGATTAAAGCTATGGATCCAAGACCCAATCATCTTCCTCTCATATTATTCTATGTTGCATCAAGAATGCTATCTCTACCTCATTCATAAGCTAGTCATGATTTGTCTCATTCTTTTCCAATGATTAAATTGGCAAATCAACTGGTATGCTTGGATTGGTATCTTCATTATGATCTATTTGAAGTAGTGGCTTGTTGAGATATTCAACCTCTTGGTATGGATTTAAACATGGATAAAATATTTCATTAATTTCTTCTTGATGAATAGCTGCAACAATACTTTTTACAAGACATTCATCAATCTCCACTTGGGATAGAGATGGACTATCAAAATTTGCACAAAAACTCACCAAATCATCCCAAAAATACTCTTCATCATGATCAACTAAAATTAAATTAAATTAATTTTCAATCTTACCATTTGAAACATGTTGATCACATATTTCTACCTTTTGGATGGTCATATGGAAGTTTTTGATCTGCTGCACTTGTTCCATCTTCATCTTCTGTAGAGAATGGCATCTCATCTATCCACTCAAGCTCTAGCTCATCTTTCTTTGGGATATCTATAATATCATTGCTTTCTTGAATCTCCAAAGCATTGGTGGAATCCTTATATGAATCATCAACCTATTATTCTATCTCATCATCAAAATCTACCATCTTAAGCTCTTCAATTTCATTCAAGAAATCATAGTATAACTGCTACCAATGATCATCTTCTTTAGGAATATTCTCCATATCAACAATGTATCTATGTGAGTGTTATTCATGGATAACTTATACATACATACATATATATATATATATATATATATATATATATATATATATATATATATATATATATATATATATATATATATATATATATATATATATATATATATATATATATATATATATATATATTTACTCTATCTATATCAGCTACTACAAGCTCTTGAGAATCCTCTTGCAAGTCATCTTCTTGTTCATCATGGAAAATTGAAACATTCTTGTACCTGCTCAATGGTGTTCCAATTATTATTTCTTCTTCTTGATCACTAAATTCACCTTCCTTTTCTATCTCTTTGGCTTTATCTTCATTACTTTACTCAAAAAGGAGAGGTTCTTGCTCCAAGAGTGGCATGGTAGACCCCTGAAAATGCTCCAAGAGATGAGATAAATCTAATGGTTGTGCCATAGATGTTTGATTTTGCTCCTGAGACTACTGAACCTAAACAACTATCACCTCCTATTTATGCATATTTCCTTGAATGTATTTCCATGAAGGAAAGGTTTTGGGATATTTAGGAGGGATGAGTGAGGTTTGAATGTCAATAGTGACTTTGTAGTTGATTTTATCATTTAGGCTTATGTTTGGTTGTTGTATTTGATTCTAGGTTAGAAAATTGGGTTTAAGAGCCTCTAAAATTGAATGTATTTGATCTTGAGGCATGATTGGGATATTTTATTGCTAATATGGACTTGTAATCTAAGGATATTGATATGGTGTAGCAAGAGGTATTGATCTTTGAGTCTGAGATTACTTATCTGATAACTCTTATTTGTAGACTAATATGTCCTCAGCAATCATTTGGTTTACCCTCTTCATTTCCTCCATATCCTCATGAAAATTTAGAGAGTTTTGAAATGGTTTCTGATCTTGGAGTTGGTATTACTCATTTGGATGAGGATGAGATGCATATGGATAATAAGGATCATACTGTGATGGTATATAAGGTTGTTGATACTAGGAAGAATGACCATAATCTACTTTATAGGCTGCCATAGCCTATAAGAAGATACATGAAAATAATTGAATTTATGAATAATAATGTACCTTTTTCCTTGAAATGAAGATCATAGTAGTACTATAAACTAGATCTAAATATTATGTTATACAAACCTATACTCTAATAACAAAATTTGTGTCCCATCAGGTGTGCCAATACCTGCATCACACTCCTTATTAGGTACAACTTAAAAATTTTATAATTATTCTTGAAAGGCTTAAAAATAATTAAAAAATTCAACAAAGTATATTTCCCCATGCTTATAAGTGCAATGAACTCTACAATAGTTAGGTAAAGCAACTTCAACAAGATTTATATCAGGCACATTCTTGCTAGCAGATGTCTCATTATCCTTATTTTTATGGTAACTATCATTATAAAATATGTTAGTGGGCCTATTAAACCTTTGAAAGGATAAATTCCTACTAGAGCTCTCCCCAGTATTGCCTACTTTATTTTGTAATTAAAGGAATTTAATGCTAAACTTTTAAACCATTTTGAGGATAGAGTCACTCTCTTTCTTTGGTGCCTTATAATTATGAACTTGAGTATTAAAATTAGCTTTAAGCATTAAATTTTTTTGATCCTATGGATGAAATCCATTGGTATCATTGTTTAGGAATCCCAAGTTTTGATTAGGATGTGCATGACTCAAAGGTAGTTAATTCGGGACTAGAAGTTGGTTAAGGATAGGCACATTTTAGTTGTCATTGGGAATGACATTCATAATAGGTAAATGTGGATTAACATTAGGAATAGAGTATACCAATTTTCCTTGGGGTTGAATCTAGTTTTTAATGATCAAAACATTGGCATAAGATAAATCTAATGTATTCATAGGCTGAACAACTCTCTTTATAAACAAAGAAGTCATGGGATCTAAGGCATCCTTATAGATTTCTAAAGAGAAATCTTCGTCAGGTCTATAAGGACCTATGTTCCTACTTAACATCTTCTAGAATATAAAATTAAAGGCTCTTATGGGATCAATTTCATATCTTTTCACTATGGTGAATTGTTGGTACAGGACACAGGGACTAATGATTTTACCAAATTGATCAATGATAACATTGTTAAAATCAACCCAACTAGCAATGTAGTTTATAGGAATGTTTTGAAACCATTCATATGAAACATATTTGAAACTAAAAGGGAATAATATACATGATACATATTCATGACTTACATTCAAAAATATTAAAGTAGCTTTGAAACACTATATGTGTTCTTTAGTGGTTATAATGTCACTAGGAATAAATGTTGGCAAATGCTTTTCAAGATTATGAAAAAGTTCATCTACCACACCTGACACATTGATTGAAGAACCAAATATCCAAGCCATACCTTGATATAGATCAAACACATGATCACCTTGAATTGGTGAAGTTGGAAAAGACTTTGAAAGTCTACACTTACCTTTATCTCGCCTAGCTCTTCTATGAACATCTAATGAAATTAGAGATTTTTTAGCCTCTAAATGTATCCTTATCCTAATTATTTGTAATTCTAGCTTGTGGGCTTTGGATCCTATTTTAAATATGATGTGTCAATCTTGTCTTTATATGGAACAATGATCAAACTTGCACATTAAGCAAATTTTTGAAATAATTATATAAAGGATGATAAATTAATTCAAGTTAAGGATGTGGACCAAATTTTCAAGCCATTAGCATTGGCACAAGTTAACATCTTTGCATTCAAATGTACATGCCAGGAATTCATAAATAACCATTAAAATTTGGAAGTCAAAAAAAAAAGTTAAAGAGAAGCTAAGATAACAAAAGACATAAGCAAATTTGGACAAACTTTGTAGAATTCCTTGCTTATATTAATTGCTAAAAAGTTAAAATTGGTTTTCGCTCAAAAAATCCCTCTCTTTTATGGTTGAAAATACTCCTTTTATATAATGTAAGGAAGTATGTTGATTAGTCATATTCAATTACAAAAGTACATGTGTTAGGACAACTATCCTTTCTACAAATTTTCTAGAATACACTAGACTTTGCCTAATGGATTGATCTATAGGTAATGTGTTTTACAAGTTGTACATGCCTTTACAAAAGAATATTATTTCTCAAAATGTTACAATGCTTAGTTACAAATAATATCCTTTATCTTACTAACCTTGAGGCCTCTTATGCTACTAAAGTCCCTTATTGTTGTAAGATCTTTATTGATTTTTGATGGTGTTCATCCATTAGCTTAATATTAATAATAGGTTCCATGAAGATTTAATCTTCTTAGTTTACTAGGATTTTATGATCTCTATCATTTATTCCTAAAGATTCTTTAATGTTCCTAACTTCAGTAATATTTTATTCTGATGTTAGGATCATGTCCATGACCTTATTATTTTCCATACCAGATTTCCCTTGGGTCTTGCTCCTCACTTCTTACATGACTAGGGTAGTTATATTCTTAAATTAATAATCAATAATGAAGCCTATGGAGCTGAGTGTAGTTGGTTTGGTGATCATGTTCCCAAGCAAGTGTTCCATCATGTTTTATAGCTACTTATCATCCTCAAAGAGACTTTCCAAGTTCCCAGACCATGTGTTCAGGATTTTGATTTGGTCTACAAGTAGTCCCATGACTGTGTTTTAGATGAGCTAGGGTAATGTTTTGAAAACCAAGGATCTAATCTTACATCAAGATGTTGGTCAAATCTTTCACGTATCCCTTGCATTCTACCATTGGGTGAATAATATCTTTGTTATTGTATCTTGTTGGGTGGAGATACAAATCTTTCCTATGAATGCCTTTGTGAGCTACTATTGTTGTAAATTCTATTAAATTTCTCACTAGTGTACTATAGTTCAAATTTTAGGTTGAATTATCCTACACAAATGAAAATTCATTCTTATTTGGCTCAATTATAATGCTCACAAGGTCTAATTATGGTTTTCATGATTTCTAGGGTTTTTCTAAAGGTTTTATTAGAGTTTTAATGGTGGCAGCTTGTAAAAATCATATGGAATTTATGCCTCATATTTTATTTATATCACCTATTTATACCTTTAGCATATTTTAAGTCTAAAAAATATCTTGAACTGATAGATCTAGCTTATGTGGCTCAGCTTTGGCATCAACATGGCATCCTTCTGGTACTTTCACAACACTTTTCTTGTTGTTATTCAAAAAGTGACTATTTCCTTTTAAAAATTTGAACTTGATTTCACATCATTAGATCATCCTTGCACATATCAATATAGACTATTAATATCGATCTGAGAACTCAAATGCCATTGGTTTCTCACTACACTCCCCATAGTTATGGCACTTGTCATTTTTTCATTCACCTTGAGATTTTTTGAAATACCAACATTGATCTTGCATCATCAATATTGATTACATGGATCAATCACATTCCAATGATATTGATATACTTAATGGTACCTCCTACTCCATAGACTATTGATCTGAATGTGTATGCTCATTTATGGACCATAAATCTTTGAAAGATGCTCGAGCTTTAATTTGTGGCCCGTGGTTATGCCATATTTCATCTTAATTTATATCTTTAATTTTCAACATTTATTATGCATTTTCCAATCACCATCATGTGATAAAATACACTCTATTGGATTTTGATCCACCAAGTTGAATGCCATTAGCTACTGAGTGTTCTTTGGTTGATATTGTGACACTTCTCATTTTCTCACTTTTCTTGAGGCTCTATTTAATTTTTGACTTGATACGTACCATTAGATCAATATGGCTTGAGAAAATACATAACGTTAATCTTTGGAAGATGATAAAACTTTAGCTTAGGGTCAGGGCTTTAAATTTTAAATTTTTATCTTACACCATTAATCTCATTCATTTCAAAAAATATGGATAATTGCTTATGTGAATAAAAATGATGTTTAAGTTAGTACTTGGGAAAATAAAAAACTTAGCATAATGTTTTGGACTATGGTTTTTATTTCATGTTAATAAACATGATAAAAACTTAGGTCAAACATTTTAATCTAAGTTTTGATAAATAATAAAGAGGACCCTACACAATAAAAAATAAATGGCATAAAGTCTTAAGACAAGGATTTAGATAAAGTCTAAGATATAACAAAAATGACCCGATGGTTAGTTAGACCATGATAATTATAAAATAGAACATGGGACATAAATGGACTAAGCATAAGGTTTTTAGACTAAGGCTTGATCATGTTGAAAAATATGACTAAGCCTTAGGATAAAAATTAAGCTAAGTCTATGGTTTAATTAACTATTCTCGAGTAAATTACTCCCACAAAAATTTGAATTTGAATCAAAGGGGCCTAAGTTAGGGTTTTTCGAATAAAGGTTTCAAGATGATCAATTATGAATTTAATTTGTTCCTTGATAGATGAAAGGCTAATAAAAGTCCAAATTGATGTAAAATCATGATCCCTAGGCATTTCCCGTTTCATATGGACTCCATTGGAGATGCAACCTAAAACATAGATATACATTGTTAGCAATTTTAGGCAAGATTAAATAAAAATTATGAACAAATATGTCAAACAAATAGGTGTTAATGATATTCAAATAAGGATGATGTGAAAACATACTAATGATACTTTGATCAAGTGAAATTTCAATTTTAAAGTAAAAAATTTGCATAATTTAACATAAGGCTCCTCATCTTTCAAGAATGGGGATATGTTGACCTCAATAGGTCCCTCAATATTTATTTTTTAAAATATTAAATATCCATTATGATGGCCAAGACATGTTTCAAGGGTCAATTTTAGTGAAAAAATAATGAAGTTTCACCTATATATACAAATCATTCCCAAGGTTATTATACACATTAGAACATTGAGCATGACCTTAGATCATCTCTAAATTTCTTAGAATAATATTCAAAATTCATAAACATATCTCAAATATTTAAGGAGGATCCTTAAATCAGTCCATATATCCAAATATAAATACGAAGAGGTAAAATTTTCATGGTGCTAGATGTTAATGATGAAAAATAGGACTACATTTTATATTTTTCAAAACTTTGTAGAAAATCACGTAATTCATAAAACTATGTTGTTTGAGCCCACTTCAAAGTATTAAAATGTATGTACTTCTCAATCATTAAAAGGGAATTGGTTGGAGTAGTCCAACCCAAAGTACTAACCCCATTTTTAAGTATTTCTGGTCAATATGGCACAATTGGGGTTTTAGATAGAAGTGACAAAAACATGTATTATCACACGAGACCATTTTTTTTTGCATTTAAGAATAGGATACATGCATAAGCATAAGGTTCTAAAATTTTTTATACCCACACTATGTGTAGAGAAATTCTTGTTGAACCTTGATAGTTTTAGTTTCTATAGGAATCTAATTTTTCCAACAACATTTAAATAACCTTTCATTCCTTGTTTCATATCTAATCACCTAATGAAACATATCTTGAGACTTTTTAGATCTTGTGACATATTCTATGAGCTATATATTATTATAATTAGATTCCTTATTTTTTATTATCAATTATAGATCAATTTTTTGTAAGATCTATTATCCCATTTCAATTTAGATTGTTGTGTTTATTGTCATTATTTATTTAATCTAAATTAGTGCATAGTTTCAAATATTTTATATCTCTTAGGTGTAAAAGAATAAAAACATTTTGGTGAACTTGAATATTTATTTGAACACCTAAATCCTAGGTTTCCTTTTACATTAGGGTTTCATATTTATCCCCTATTTGGGTTTCACTTTTAGGTCTGATTTCTTATTTCCTCTTGTTAAATGGATAATTTTACGTCATGTCTATCATTTATTTTAGTATTATTTTATACATTTTGATTTTTAAGGGTTTGAATCTCATACTAATTATCCATGGTCCCTATTTTAATAGGTATCTTAAAAATGGTGATATCTTACATTCCCATTAGGTTGAGATCTATATTCTCTTGTGTTCTAAATACAATCTCAAAACCCTCTATAGTGTATCATGATTTTAAAACATCATTCCCTAAGTTGATAGATCATTTTTACCATGATGTCCCTTATTTTTATGAAAATGACAATATCATATTTGAGAATGTAAATTATGAAAACTGGTATGATGATAATATATGCTTAAATATGACTTTAATAAACAAATAGAAAAAATCAATGTATGTACTGTAAGTAATATAAACTATCCTTTGAGTGATGATAATAAAACTCAAGATGAAGAGCATGTGTAAAGAGAAAAAAAATTATTTAGATACTCTAACCTATATGATAATTATATGGTTTCATTCCATTTTGATGAAGTTAGACAATGGTTACATAAAAATGATGATAAAAATAGTTTGCCTCACAACAAAAATAGATTCCATATGTCAAAACCATCTACCTCAAAAGAATCTATGACTATCATGTTCAAAATTAGAGGTGAAAATATACCTTTGAACATAATTATAAATATTTTAATTTCCATTGATACATCATTACAAGTGCCTATCTCAAAAAAAGACCAAGTGCTAAAGTGTAAATGTTGCTTAACAAGAACTCAACCACTTTACCATCTATTAAGCATCTATCCATTATTAGTTTATCACATCACAAATGGAAATAATATTATAAATATCATATAAAAATGGACATAAAATGGATAATTTTGAGGTATTACAACAAAATATTGAATAATTTAAGAATCAAGGCATTATTACAATAAAATAATTAGACACAAGGATACCTATGATGAGCACATCGATTACAAATTTACTAAAGATCATACAAGATAAAAGGTCATATATAATACAAAAACATTTTTGAATGCTTCCAATGACTAAGTACTCATAGAAGATAACTATAATCAAGAACCAAAGTTGATAAATAAGAGGGGTATAATACAAGTAACATCCAATTTATAAAACAATTAGACCATAATCAAACGAGCTATAAAATAGTCTTTATTGTGAATGGTCAATCTATCATATTCCATTAATAGTTGGTTGTGGGCCAAAGGTTGTAGACATAGTAATATTTTTTATTCCCTCTATGAAATAATTTGAGGGTACACTTGGACAATAGTGGTTTGAACAAATGTAAGCCAAAAGTGATGATTCAAACAAATACATTACATTAAAATTTGAGAATAGTATGATCATAATCCAAAAAGTAAAAAATGATGAACTATGAGGGTAAAAATATCAAAAAATTACTAAATTCACATTAAATAACAAGATAACATTATAACCTACACATAATATTTAGAGAATAACAATACTAGAGCCTAAAGATTTATAAGAGAGAAATAAAAAGGTAAATAAAATGTACCCTAATATGATGGCTTTAATGATGATGAGATGTGGACATTAGATATGATTTTATATCTCTAATTATAAACACTATATTTATTAATAAAGTACCTATATTTTATCATTCATTAATGGGATCATAGGTTGACACTCCTAGCATATACTCATATATTATCTCATATGAATTTTTTTTTACATATCTTCTTAAATTTCATGCTTATTAACTTACTCATTATTTGACTGATTTATTCCTAAATTATTATATTTTGAGGTGGATGTGTATTTATAATTTCACATTATATGTTTTTCTATCAATTGGTTTAATTTAATTAGTGATTTTTGTTGGCCCTTACCTTTTGATGTTTATCTTGAGTTGGACATGAATGCTAATTATCCTATAATCACACATGCATATAAACCATTTATATTGGTATATATTATTTGATTTATATTACACCTTGATTTAATATAAAAATTTCCCACCTCTCTATATTTTCTATTTATGCTTGCATTTGTCATGGAACAAATTGATCTTACACGATTACACATATTATATGTGTAGACATATTCTGAAATTTGTGTACACATTGAATATTTAGAAATAGGGGGAATGTTCATATTATTATTTATTTCACATAATAATTTGAAACTTGATTTTACCATGTATCAAGGTCACATCACTCGCTTTCATCTTCTTAAGATGACATCACTATTACAATTAGTTCACACTATGCATTGAAATATGTTATTAAATATCTAGATTCCTTTTGATCTTATATTTCATAGCCCTTCCCCTTGGCCTTGCATGATTAAATAAAATATTTATTATTAAAATATTATAAAAAGTATAAAAAATCAAATATTTAAAAAAATTTACCATAAAAACTAAATTTTCAAAAATACAAAACCAAGATCCATGCATGACTTTATTTAATGGTGCACATAGTTTGTTGATCTCATTTTTCATATACAAGTGAGTTGAATATCCATTTTATACACACTTATTTATCATGGTATACATGAGTTGGAAGCAGGTCATACATGTTATATATGAGACATGGACATAAGGATGCATGACATTGATCACATCTAGGGGTAACCTTTCTAGATTGAGGCATGCTTGTGTTTGGTACATCTTGGCACAATTTTGACTTTATATATTTATATATATTCTATCAATAATTTGAGATACTTAGACTATTTATAAATAAGTGGACCTTGTTCATACTTTTTAGAGTGTTATTTCCTATGGATATTATATTTTTTAATACTTGATGCTAATATTGACCAATTATGTGGACTAATACTAGTTTCTTCATTTTTTTTAATGATTGACACTATTTAAACATTTATGTGTTATATAATGATTTTTGTATACTATGCACATACATTAATTGTGTATTGTTTCATCATGTGTTATTTATGTCAAAGGAACCTCTAGTTTATGTCATGGTCATGTCATATTTGTGTCATGTAATAGTCATGTTATGTCTTAGATGCATGTGTTCTTCTTGATGTGTGTGATTACAGAATTTTCATTATTATATTGTGTGTGTGCATGTTTATATATACTTATATATATAATTGACTATTATTATGTGCTTAGTTCCTTGACTTTGATCATGTAAATCTCTATTATGTGTTATCTATTTCTATTGACATTTCCATAATTTATATCATGATTCTATTATGATTTGTATAACTATGTGTTTCATTTATATATCTAGATTACACTAAAAATAATTTATAAATGGATTATCTTGACTATATATTTTGTGTTATTAAAACACAACTACCATTTCCTTAGATTACATGTTTCATACATATCTATAATGATAAAACATTATATGATAAAATATCTTATAATTATTGTATATGTATTGTACATGATTATAATTTGTATTTATAGCATGTTATGGGCATAACATTTTCTTTTGAAATCAGTGATTTATCGAATTCATCCCTCATATAAAAATGAGGAACAAAATAAACTTGTTTCAAAGATTCAAATCATGTTAGACAAATTATTTCACATATAAAATAGATTATATGGTTCAAGTGTATTAGGTCAAGAATAATAATACATATTAAAATTATTTTGAGAAGAAAATGAGACATTATATGACATTTCATGAGATGATGTTTTATATCACTTTGAGGAATAATTTGACATTATTTATCTCTTTAAGGGACAAATGAATCATATTAGGCATGGAATTTATCAATTCAAACATTTTTTATGTATTATATTAAGTATCAATGGGGAATAATGTACTATGTGAACATTGGTTGATCCTTTTTACATATGAACCTAGTTTTTAGGTTACACAAGTAGAGGTTTTTATCATGACACCCTTGTTTGATTTTTTGGCCAATAAGACAATAAGGCTAGATAAAATTATTTTGATACCTGGGTAGTGTGGTTGAGGTTACACTCAAATTATATCACCACCATCTTCAGTGGTAGTTGGAGAATTTACACTCCTTATCTCATTTTTTCATTATTTTCATGTCCTTAGGGCATGTTATCCCAATGGTTTTTTCAAATCAAATTTAAAAAGTGGTAGCTTATTTTACATACCATCAGAGTTCACAAGGGAGACATCATATATTTTGGTTATACCTATCAAGATCAAGTTTGGTTATGATGGGTACCAAATTTATTTATTTTATCCCTTTAATTTAAATTTTTCAATACTATATTAAAATGGGGGCATTTTTAGATACCCAAATTTGATCTTTGAGACTTTTCCAACATCAATTTGACATATTTTGGCATACATGGATAGTGTAAATATATCTAACTCTTGATAAATTTTTACACACAAACACACACACACACACACACACACACACACACACACACACACACACACACACACACACACACACACACACACACACACACACACACACACACACACACACACACACACACACACACACACAAAGATACCCATCCACTTATTTATATAACTTTAAGCACTATACATACTTATTTAAGATTAGTTTAGTTTATACAAGAACACATTCCATATCCTAGACAAACATTCTCAATATCTTTGATCTTTGTTTGAACTCATAGAATGCTATCAATAATCTTAGATAGGATGGATATATTAGGTGTCCAAATTTTTTGACTATGTCTAATGGCCTTCAAGAAATATTTTTAAAATTGGGAAATCTCTATTATGTCAACTTAGAAAACTTTAGGGTTCAGTTGTAGTATGAAATTAATGAAGATTCACCTATATATACAAATTATCTTATAGGTTATTATACACATTAAAACATTTTAAAATACATTATATAATCTATAAATCTCTTAGAATAGTTTCCAAAACTCATATACACATTTAAAATATTCAATGATCAACCCTAGATTAGCCCATAGAGCTAAATTTGACTATAAAGAGGTCATATTTTCATGGTGCCACATGTCAAAGATTAGAAGTAGGAATACATTCTATATGTTTAATTATTTTTCACACACTCACCTAGGTGGGATAAATACAAGTGATTTGAGACTTCTTATAAATATTTTAATACAATAAATGTTCAACCATTTAGCAGGGAATAGTTGGGGTAGTCTAACTTAGATTACTAACCTTTTTTAAAATATTTTGTGTTCAATCAATAAAAATTAAGGTTTTGAAAAAAATACATAAAAAAAATAGTATTTCATAAATCAAATATTTCACGCATACATGAATAAACTATAGAAACAAATGCAATTACCCAAACAAATTGACACCCACTCTACATAGAGATATTTTTAGTAAACTCTAACATTTTTAGTTTTTATAGGAATTTGAATTTACCAAAAAAGTTGAAAGATTATGTGAAACCCTATTTTAAATCTAATAACCTATCAAAGAATATATGTAGAGTTTTAAAACCATGTGATGTATTCTTTGAGAATAAATCAATCATACTTAGTTAAGTATAAATATCATACTTAGCTAAGTAAATTATCCTTCTTTCATATTTTAAATTATATGTCAACTAGTTGAAATGTATATTACCCATTTCAATTCAAGTTATTTTTTTTATTTACATTATTTTTGTAATCTAAATTATTTTATAGTTTCAATTATTTAATATCTATTAGGTGTAAAATAATTAAAATAGTTGACCCATTGTGATACACTTTTACTTTAGAATGGATTTTTTTGAAGCAAATTCTCATTCTTTGAAGGATTTATAATTATATTTAACAAGGTAAGTTACCTATTATAGATAAAAATAAAATAGAGTATTTAGTACTTATCAATGATAATATTGATGCATATTTACCAAACATGACTTATGCACACAAATATGGTCATAACCTACCATTCTCTCACACCTACATGCTACCTTATGAGTTTGAATATTTCATTCTACTATTACACAACTAAAATAACCTCACTATATATTTATGTTTTAAACTATGTTTGTTTTATGAACCTAATAGGATAGAAAGTAGTAGAATAATTCAAATATTAATAAATGTCATTCAATTATACATCTAAATGTAAAATACTAAAATTGATTGTCTAATTGTGTTTATATTCTAAAAGTGGAAATAAGATTAAAGAAGTCATGTGATTCATTTGATTTAGTAACTATAATTATATCTACATAAGATAAGTTTCATAAATCTAAGTTAATATCATCAGTTAATACTAACAATTTTTAGTCAATACTGACCTATGAAAAAATGAGGGACTATGACCATATTGTCACCTTTGCATGTCTCTAAAATATCCATATGTGTGATCCTAAACCCTAATGATCCATACAACTCCAAAAATAAGTATTCTTGACATTGAAAACCTATGTTTGCTTGTGAGGGATAGAAACTTGTAAATTTTTATAAAGTGTAATGGGATGATCCAACTCCAATCACCCCCATTTTATGTTTACCATTGCCTATGTATCTACTAATTTAAGGAGGTAAATTAAGACACAAATAGTTCTCCAAACTATTATGGTTTTATAATTGTGATATTTCACTATATGTATCAAGATAGTGATTTGGATTTGACACTTATAATTATTTATTTGACATGTATTTAGTGTGCTTCATAATTGGCTTGTGAGTTCTCCTAATGATAAATTTACGACATGGGAAGAATAGGGTAGATTTTATCAATGTGTAATAATGTATAGATGTGTATTAGATAAATGCCTAGTCCTTTTTTAATGATAACTTTGTTTTTTTTATATAAGTATATTTAGGTAAATCTTCATTTCAATGACATGCTAGGAAAATGAGTCAACTCTGAGGATATATTTTATTTGAAAATTTAACCATTTTGAAGAGATGGTCAATTCTACCAAAATAGAGTCAATCTCAACTATAAATACTGATGAAACCAATGGCCAATTTTCCTATAATGTCATTATCATTATAAATTAACCAATTATTTATATATATATAAAATAAAAGTCTCATTCAAAATCAACTGCTAACTTATTTGGTACACATATATACACTATTACACATTGAGAAAATCTACCCTATTCTTCCCAAATTTAAAATCTATCACTATGGAACTCATAATCCAAGTATGAAGTGCACTAAAACCATGAAAACTCAAGAATTTTCAAGAGTCAAATCCAAAACATTAGATTGATACATATAGAAAAGATCACAATTGAACTACCACACTAAGTGGGAGAAATACATGTGTCTTTATTTCCCTCCTTAGAGAATTAGATATGTAGGTAGTGGTAAATCATAAAATGGGGGTGATTTGGGTTGGCTCATCCCATTACACTTCTAATTTTTTACAATTTTCTAGTCATAACAAGCACACATTGGGTTTGAATGTCAAGGACACTAATTTTTGGAGTTGATCGGATCGTTAGGGTTTGAGATCACACATATAGAGATTTTAGAGACTTTTGAAGGTGACTATATAGTCACAAGGTGTAAAATAATCAAAATATTATGACACACTATGATACAATTTTACATTAGAATTAATTTTTTTGAATTAAATTATCATTCTTTGAAGGCTTTGTCTTTATCCTCAATAGGGTAATTTACCTATTGTAGGTATCAAAATTTAGTATTGAGTACTTGTCAATGACAAGTTTAACACATATTTATCAAAGATGAGCTACATGCACAAATATGGCTATAATAACCATTATATTACACCTACATGCTAACTTATGAGTTTTAATATTTCATTCTACTATTACACACCTGCATGAACCTCACTATCTATTTATGTTTTAACCTATTTTCATTATACAAACCTAATAGGATAAAAACTAGTATAATAATTCAAATATTAAGATATGGCATTCAAGCATACATCTAAATGTAAAATATTTAAACTAAATGCAATGATTCAATAATTGGAATATGATAAATATAGTAAGTATAACAAATGGATGAGTAGTTAAATTTTTTTGTGGACTATCTAACTGTGGTTGTATTCTAAAAATGAAAATTAAACCAAAGAATGCATGTGATTAATATGATTTAGGAATTTTACTTATATATACATAGGATTAGTTCCATATATATAAGTTAGTATCATTATTTGATACTAACATTTATTGTTTAGTACTGACTTATGTAAAATTGAGGGATTGTGACCATGTGGTCACCTTCGCGTGTCTCTAAAATCTCTATATGTGTGATCCCAAATCCTTATGATCCATGTAATTCCAAAAATAAGTGTCCTTGATATTAAAACCCTATGTGTACTTGTGATGGATAGAAATTTGTAAAATTTTAGAAATTTTAATGGGATGAACTGACCCTAATCACCCCTATTTTATGATTTACCACTACCTATGTATCTAATACTTTGATGAGGGAAATAAAGACACACTTAGTTCTCCCACCTATTGTGGTTGTGAAATTGTGATATTTCACTATATGTATCAAGATAATTATTTATATTTCACACTTTAAAATGCTTAATTTTACATGGCTTTAGTGTGCTTAATATTTGGATTATGAGTTCTCCTAGTGATAGATTTACACTTTGGTAAGAATAGGGTAGATTTTATCAATGTGAAATAGTGTATATATGTGTATCAAATAAGTAACTAGACCCTTTTGAATGAGATATTGATTTTTTAATACATAAGTATAATTTGGTAATTTCTCATTCCAATGACATTCTAGGAAATTGGCCAACCATGAGGACATACTTGACTTCAAAAATTAAACATTGTTGAGAGAGGGTTATTTCTGACCAAATCGATTCAATAGTGACTAGTTGTACTAAGGAAACCAACCTATATATATGTGGAATAAACTCAAGGTTTTGATATGTTTATGCAATAAATTTAACATGTTTGATAAAAATTGAGGTTTTCATATGTGTGTAATATTATAACAGAAGGGTTAACTCATAAGATAACATGTAAGTTTGAGAGAATGGTAAATTAGGAAAATGATTATGCGCTAAAGTTGTGTCATAAATATGTATCAATTTTGTCATTTTCAAGTAAACAAAACCATATTTTAGCATCTAAAAACTCCCACTTTTATTCTAGTAATGAAATTAATATATGGAAATGATAAAATGTTCTTGATTTCTTACAACACAATTTGTGTTTGGTATGAAGTTCCACTTGTTTAGGTAATTCAATATAAAAATCTATGTGTTGGTAAAAAAAACCATGTTTCCCCTATAATGTGTTTGAGATGATACTTACTTTTTGAAGAATTTGAGAAAATTTTGCCTCCTTGTTGAAGCACATGGAGAGTTTGAGTGGTTGTGCCCCAAATTTTTATAACTATGTATGCTCTTGTGTTTGGAAAATAACATGTCCCAACCCTCATGAATTTGGGGAGAAATACACAATGTACTAACCCAATTAACTAAATACGTAAAGAAGGAACCATATGATGGGCTCACTCAAACAGACTAAATAAACTACTATATATGGATTATATATTCAATTTTATAGTTTCACTCATGTTTTCTCCATGTAAAAAAAATGCATGATCGAAATGGATTGAATAATGTTCATGTCCTCATTATGAAGGATGTTTGTTGTATAGTTTTGTTCAAGTTAACTCAATTTAAAATAAAATGCACGACCAAAGAGAATGAATAATGTTCATACCCCCATCATGGACATAATATAATAAGTTTGAAATTAAATTTAAACCATTTTATATTTAACTATAATCTTTTTTTTTTTTTTTTGTGTGTGTGTGTGTGTGTGTGTGGGCGCGCGTGCATGTGCGTGTGTGTGTGAATGAACTAATGTTATGCATTATAAATATGAAAGTGTGTATATGTACATTAACCAATATCATGCTCATGATTTTTTTCCAAATAATATATATTTATATGCAAAAATGTGTTAAATTTTATATCTTATATCTAAAATTTGTGTATGTGGAAACCTATAGTTCATGTTCTTGTAAACTTTTTGCATATACACCTGATTGTGTAATAATTTATGCTCAAGTACCTATAAAGTGAGTACATATGCATGCCATATGCCACCACAATTTGTACTAATGTGTCAATATCTATAATGAGGATAAAATATCTAATATCTAAACCAATTTAAATATTTAAAATATATACTATAGTTTTATTTTCTTCTCATTGAGTCTCATGTCTCTATGACAATCCAACTATAATTACCCCTTTTGATATGATGAGTGTTTCTTGTAAGTCACTTATCTTGAAAAAAGAGTTAATTTTATCATGTCATATAAAAAGATAACATCATGTGAACATGTGGATAATATGTTATCATATTAAATGTATATGTTAATCAAGACATGCATTTAACATATGTAATGCAAGTCATATAAGTGTCATGTCTAGATAGATGTATCAATAAAGTATACAATAAAATTGTAACTAAGTAATATTATGAATTAAAAGTGCATGAAATACATCATATCACCACTAAATATTAGTAAGATCAACAAGTATAATTAATAGTTTCACATATAAGGCTAATGGCCACATACAATAGACATGAATATCTCAGCAAACAAGGTCAAGGGTCACACTCAAGGGGAGACAAAGATGTCATAATCAAAGGGCATAAAATATGTCACAAATAAATAACATAAAATATGTCACATAAAATAAGGTAGAGGGCCAAACTTAGGGGACATAAAGATATCATAAACAAGGGACAAAGGGCCACATATAATAGATAATAAAAAATTATCTGATCATATAAGAGATTAATAACATAAACGGAGCATAGATCAAGGGAAACTCCATCCATCTATTTAAATGTCACATCATAGTATAATATCATTTCCATGTATCAATGTTTTAAGATATGATTAATTATAAAAACATATGTAATTGATTTAGGTAGCTTAACATGGGAGAAACAATCACAAAAATATATAGCTTGTAATATTGAAACTTGTGGAATAGGATGCCCCTAGTATTGACATGGCCACTGGGTATTAAAAAATATAACATATATATGTCCATGTGTAACATGTATGTCTTGAATTACACTAATATAAATTTTAATTAATTAGTGTATGAAAATAATATTCCATCTACCAAACATGTGATAAATAACATATGTAAACAGTGTAATCTAATAATCATGTCATGCTCAAGTCTTGATTTTTTATTGTTTGGAAAAAAATGCATGTTTTTTAATTTTCTTGATTATTTGATTATTTGTATTTTTAAAATATTTGATCATAGTTCTCATGAATTATATAATAATTTATCCTTATAATTATTGAAATTAGTATATCCTAGTTTATCGTTAAAATTATGTAATCACATTTAATGTTTTTCCACTATCTTTGATTGTTCATACTTTTTTCTTGTCATTATGTTTGAATACATTTTTTTTTGTGATTAATATTGTCATTATATTGAATCATAATAATATTTTATTCATTTGGGAAAGAGATATATTTATTTTTATGGTCATTGTAGCTTGCATCAGGTATATACATGCCAAATCTAGTGTGAGTTTTTAGTAGTTAGTATAAATTATTACCCATATAAATTTATCCCAAACCTTTGGACCATAATTAATTTTTATGGTAATATGCCAAAGGAATGTACAGTGATGTGCATTATATAATTACTTAATGTTTATCCCCAAGTTTTTTTAATAATGTGACAATGTATCTATTTTGGATTTTCTCTTCATCAATCTAAATATGTTTTTGATAAGAACCTTTTATATATGTTGTAATAATCAAATCTTCATATCGAGATTATTTTTTGCTTGTTGTAGTTGTAGATGGTGTCTTTGTGGATTTTTATTTGAGTGGTTCTAGTTTAAGTTTTATTAATTTTATAATGCCTTCATTATTGTATCTTTGAATCTAATTTTGTAGTGCCTTAAAATTATTTTTGTTATGTCCCATGATTCTATGATAACCATAATATGATTTACATTCTTCATATGCAGGATGTTTGATGGCTAGATGTCAAGTAGAAGGTATTGTGATGAGATTATGAGCAAGTAATATTTGAAATATTATTATTGGTTTATCTTGAATAATTGTTAATTATAATGGTGTTGGAGCCTTGTTGTCTACCATTTCCACATTATTTACTAATACATGTATGATTTATTCTGTGTTAAAATCATGTTTTATTTCATTATTGCCTAAGCCTAGTGTGAGATAACATACAAATATTGTTTGAATTTATAATTTACTCATGATCTATCACTATTTCTTTTCCTTTATCTCTATAATATTATGATGAAATACAAATTTTGGTTCATATATTTTTTAATATATGAATCATATTGATATTATCCAACTCCAAAAAGTATGAATAGAGTATGGGAAAAGTGTTCTTATAAAATATTGAAGTTTAAATTTCATAGTTTATCATCTACCATATCTTCTATTTTGGTAGATTCGTGATCAGTATCATAAAAATATATGACTACGTCATCTTGATATTTTGAATTCACTGGTAAAATAAGATCTAGAATATATTTTAATTATTATGTATTAACTTGTATTTAATACTATATAATTTATTTGTATGTTATGATTGGTTAATTATATTTTTGGGGCTTGATTCACCCACATCATATATATGCATCTGAACTATAGGAATGGGATGTGATGGAGAAATAATAGTATAATATTTCAACTATGATTTTGACTGGTCCCCATTAGCATATAGGGTCATCTTATAATATTTTAAATTAATTTGGTTTCACCTTGGGTTCACTAATATGTTTTACCCTAATTTTTTTTTAAAACCTTAAGAGGATAGAAACTAGTGAAATAATTTAGATATTAAGATATGGAATTCAAGCATACATCTAAATAAAAAATATTGAAATTGATTACAATGATTCGATAAGTTGTATATGCTTAATATACTAAGTATAAAAAAGGGATGAGTATTTATATTTTTTGGTTGAATATTTGATAGTGAATATATTAAAAAGTTTAAATTAAAGTAAATAAGGCATAGGATTCATCCAGTTCATCAACTATAATTTTGTCTATACAAGGTCAATTTTATTGATTTTAGTCATTATCATTGTTCTATACTAACATGTTTTGGTCAGTACTAACCTATGAAAAAAAGGCACAATGACCATATTATCATCTTAATATAAATTTGAAAGATATATATGTGTGATCCTAAACCCTAATGATGTGTGCAACTCCAAAAGTTAGCCTCCGTAACCATGAAATCCTAGGTGTGCTTGTGAGTCTAAAAACCTAATTTTTTTGAGAAAGTGTAATATTTTAAGCTAAATCCAATCACATTGATTTGATGATCTATATTTTCCTATGTGTTTGATACTCCAAAGAGGGAAATCAAGCCATGTGTATTTATCCCACCTAGTTTGATTATTCAATTGTGTTCCTTTGTTATGTGTATGTAGCTAATTATTTAGATTTGATATTTGACAATGCTTATTTTGAATTGGATATATTGTGTTTAAGAACTTGGATTATGGTTTATCCTACTGATATATTCACAATATGGAAATAATAGGTAATATTTTCTTAATGTGAAATAACATATAGATGTTTACTAGTAAGTGCCTTGTCCCTTTTGAATGAAACCTTGATCTATTTATATATCAGTCCAATTCAATAATTTATCATGCCACTGACATGTTATGAAAAAGGGATGACCCTAAAGACATATTTTATTTTAAAAACTAACCATTGTTGGGAGAGGATTATTTCTAACTAGATTGAGATAGTGTCAATTGGAAATACTAATAGAACTGACTTGTATACTTGTGGATTAAATTGAAGGTATATAATTATCTATGCAGGCTGTCTAGAATGTTTGGATTAAAAACTAAGGTTCATATATGTGTTTAATATAATAATGGAAGGGTCAACCCATAAGATAACATGTAAGTATGAGAGAATGGTAAATTAGGATCATGTTTACTCAATCATTGCATGTGAGGTAAATGTGTGTAAAGTTTATGATTATCATGTAGAAAATATCAGATTTTAGTATCTATGGTTTAAAAATATCATATTATCCTTCATTTAAATGCTCACATTCTTAGTTTATTCTACCTATACATAGTTTGGTAATGTCAAACTTGGTAAGTATTTTAGATGATATTGACCTAAGCCTGATGATACTAACCCTCTCCTAATAATGGATACTTTTTAAAATAAAATATTTAATTATATTTATCCCTCTTATCATTTTGGTGGCATGATAAATTACCCCATTTCACTCATATATATACAAATTAAGGTCTCACTTAGTATGGTACTTAACACTTATCTGGTGTGCATATATGCATTATTACACATTGAGAAAGCCTACCCTATTCCTACCAATTTTCAAATTAATTAATAGTATTATCTCACAAACAAGTATAAATCATACCAAATCAAATTATAATAAATAAATTTCAAGTATCAAATCCAAATAATTAGTTGCATTCATATAACAAAGGAACACAATTACAAAATAACTTTAAGTTGGATAAATTCAAGTGACTTAATTTCCATCCTCTAAGTGTTAGATACATAGGAAGTGGTCAATCATAAAATTGGGGTGATTGAGGTCATCTCAACACATTATAATTTCCTTTTTTTTGTAGGTTTTTATCCCTCACAAGTAAACCTCTAATTTTCAAGGTGGAGGTTTATTTTTAGTGTTGTGTACATCATTAGGGTTTGGAATCACACATATAGATATTTCAAAGATAGGTAAAGGTGGAAATACTACCAAAGGTTGACACATGTCAATATGAACCACTAAAGTTAGTATTGACAATTAATATTGACCCAAACCTAACAAAACTAACCATATATAGACAAAATCACAATTTTAGAACCTGACAAACCACATGCTTGGTTTAATATTTTTTATACTATAAAAATTTAGTCATAGTCAAATAATCAAATATAAAAGATAATTACTCATCCCTTTGTTGTACTTATGATATTTAACATAGGTTACTTATCAAATTATTGCAATCAAATTTAGTATTTTACATTTAGATGTATGTTTGAATGCCATATCTATCAATCTAAATTATTCTACTAGTTTATATCTTATTAGGTTTTCTAAAACCAAATCATGGTAAAATATATATTAGTGAACAAGTACACTGATTGAACTCCACCAAACCCTAAGTATCCCTTAGGGTTCATCATTTTATGGTTTCAGATTCCAATGTTGGGGTTTTATTTTCAAACCTAATTTTTTATTATTCCATAATATTATACATTACTCATGGTTATAATAAATGAATATTATTATTAAGCACAATTCATGAAGGTACTCTTTTCATATTTATATACTTGGATAATGTTGATCTCATTTGGACCAAATATATAAATAAATTGGTTAAATTAAAATATAAAAAGCAATTGGACACAAGTTATACACAATGTGTTCATAATTTATAATTTCTTAATATTCAACATTAATTAACTACTATATATCAAGGAGTATTAATGAATCATCCTATTATTTAACCTATTTTTCATAATTTTAATAGTTACCATCCCACCTCTAACATTTTCCATTGGCTTATATTAAATCTAGCAGTCCATTTTGTCATAAAACGAAGGGGTAAGGTGACTAATCTAGTATTATAAACCAATGGACCTTACCAACTCCCTCCTCAACCCTTACAACCACCCACAAGAAATATAATCTGATGGATATGATATCATTGATCAACTAAAAAAATCATGTCAAAATTTCTCTATTATAATTACTTCAAATAATGCTTGTTTACAAAAACATTCTTTACACATCATTGCATGATACAATTTTACAAAATGATGTATAGTCACCTTATGTGGCCCCTATTATAAATTAAATATGATGGATGGAGGAAATTTCATCTTTTTAAAAATAATACTTACCTCTTAATCACATTATAGATCAACATCTACCATTGTATATCATAGTAAAAGTAAAAAATAAGGTCATCAAATGAGTTTTGGTGGACAATGGATTAGGATTAAGAAAATTTAATATATACTTATTAAACTTAATTTGTATCAATTCAATAGATCATAACTACTCAAATATGAATATTCATGGATTTGATAATATCTTGTGAAAATTAATTAGATAAACTACACTACATGTAATTATTAGTCATAGTTTGTCAAATTGTGCCTAATGTCCTCAAGTATAATATTATATTATGGAGACCATGGATTATTGAGATAAATTCAATAAATTCTACATTACATGCATGCTTAAAACTTAATTATATAAGATATATATATATATATATATATATATATATATATATATGTATGTATGTATGTATGTATAATATGAATATGTATATGTATATGTATATATATATATATATGTATATGTGTGTGTATATAAATATATATATATATATATATACATATATACATATATACATACATACATACATATATATAAAAATACACACGCGTGCGCGCGTCTGCGTACACACACACACACACACACACACACACACACACACACACACACACACACACACATATAATTTACAATTTATTAATATTCAACATTGATTAACTACTAGATAGCGAGTATGCATGATTCATCCTATTCCTCTACCTAGTTTTCATAATGTTAATATTTACCATCCCACCTCTAATATTTTACCTTGGCTTATATTAATCTAGATATCAATTTTTTCACAACACGAAGGGGTAAGGTGACTGATCCAATAGTATAAAATAATGGACCTTTACAACTCCCTCCTCAACCCTTACCACCACCCACAAGAAATATAATCAATCTAATGGATATGATATCATGGATCAACTAAAAAACTCATGCCAAAATTTCTTTGTTATAATTACTTCAAATAATGCTTATTTACAAAGACATTCTTTATGCATCATTACATGATACATTTTTACCAAATTATTTAAAATCAACTTATGTGGCCCCTATTATCAATTAAATATGATGGATTTACTAAAATATATCTTTTGAAAAAGAAGATTTACCTCATAATCAGATTATAGATTAATATCTACCATTGTATATTAGAATACAAGTTCATAATAAGGTCATCAAACATGTTTTGGTGGATAATAGATTAGGATTAAACATTTTTATTATCTCCTATTAAACCTAATTTTTATCTATGTAATAGATATTAACTACTCAAATATTAATATTCATGGATTTGTCAATAAATCATAAAAATTACTTGGATAAACTACACTACATGTAACTATCAGCCATAGTTTGTCAAGCCATGCCCAATGACCTTAATCATAATATTATATTGGGGATACCATTTATTATTTACATTAATGTGATACATTATACATTACATGGATGCCTAAAATTTATTCATGAAGGATACATATACATGCATGCATATATATATGATCAAGAAACATTCAAGTCTTATGCATTAACTCAACTCAAGGATCACTACATCCCTCATATGCAACCCTTTTCTCAAAAATCAAGGAAAAATGAGGTGCCAATACCTACTTTAACTCCATTGTTATCTCCATCCATATATTTCAACCAATATTTTTTTGGGCTTAAATATGTATAAAAAAATAGGATATTAAGGATAAGGATTGGTAAAATATACATGTGTCATTGTTCATATCATCACAACATATAATAAAAAAGGGTTGAGAAAATGGTTTTCATCCTATACCTCATATTTCTTGTATTTTTGAGAAAAGGGTTGCATATGAGGGATGTAGTGATTCAAGTCTTGTTCACTAACTCAACTCAAGGATCACTACATCCCTCATACGCAACCCTTTTCTCAAAAATCCAAGAAGGATGAGGTGCATGATGAAAACCCTTTTCTTAACCCTTTTTGATTATATGTTGTGATGAGATAAACAATGACACATGCATATTTTACCAATCTTTATCATGAATATCCCATTTTTTGTACATATTTAAGCCTAAAACCATATTGGTTGAAATCTATTGATGGATGTGATCAATAAAAATTCAAGTCTTGTTCCCTAACTTAAATCAAGGATCAATACATCCCTCATATGAAACCATATTCTCAAAAATCCAATAAAAATGAGGTGCCAATATCTACTTTAACTCCATTATTATTGCCATTAATAGATTTCAACCAATATGGTTTTGAGCTTAAATTTGTACAATATTTAGCATATTCAAGATAAGGATTTGTAAAATATGCATAATTAATTATTCATAGAATCACAACATATACTCAAAAAGGATAAAAAGTCTTAGTTATACAAAAAATACAATGGGTAATAATAAAGGAATAACCACACAAGCTACTATTTATACAAACTTCTTCAAAGCAAAGTTAGAATCAACTTGAGAAGTTCAACATGTATCTACACTATTATTAGTATAATCTCATCTAATTCATGACATATATTCCCCATATATGTGGGAATTAGATGAATTTTCAAATGAATAATATATATTATAACACCTATGGGCATATGATGATCTCCCTTCCTTCTATCATAGGAATAGGTTTCCTCACACAAATAATGCCCATACATATTTTTGAGAAAGTGGAGATCCTAATGTCCATATCCTAGTATATGACGAAAATACAATCCATAATACACCATATATATATATATATATATATATATATATATATATATATATATATATTATAATTCTATTATAGAATAGATAAGGATCTAAGACCACTAATATTGGCATCTATGTTACAAGAAGATGAAATAAAATAATTTTGACAAGTTTTTCATGATTACCTATAATTATTTACATGGAATTACTCATATATGTTAGGAATTGACCCCAAAATTTTGTTAAATAAAACTGTACTTTATCTTAGGTCAAATCCAATGAAATAAAAAATCATAAAAATAAATCTTAAAGTAGTTTGTTGGTTAAAGATAAAATTTAGAAACTACTAGATGTAAGATTATTTGATTTATTTATTATCCTAAGTGGATCTCTAATATAGTACCCATTCTGAATCTGAATGGATAGATTTAGTGTTGTACAAATTATTGATACTTAAATAAATCTTGTTCAAAAGATAACTTCCCATTGTCAAGAGCATAAATTCCCTCCTCCCCCCTCAGCCTCATAGATCCATTTATATAAATAGATCCCTATAGATTAGAAAGGGGATAATCCATATCTATATATTAGGTGGGATGGCATAGATCTAGATAGTGACATGTATTTTAACTATATAGTTATTTATGATATGTTATCATTCATGGATGGTTTCTTAGGATACAACCATAAAAAATGAATCTAGTAGATCTATAAAAGACTTCATTTATTACACCATGGGGAATAATTTTCTATGTATTCATGCCCCTCATATTATAAAAATTTAGGTATACTTACTATCAATACATAAACTATATTATTTAGGACCATATACAAAAAAAATTGGAATACTATGTGGATGGGCTTCTTACCAAATCAAGATAGTGATAAGATCATGTTATGGATTTATGAAAAAAATTGAACATTTATGGAAATACATTTTATGCTTGAGTCCAAATAAATTTGTATTCAGGATATCTTCATGGAAATTATTGGGATAATAATATCTTAGTGAGGAATTATATATATATATATATATATATATATATATATATATAATTTCAAATCTATTTTATTATACCTTCACCAAAAGGGCTAAAACAAATTTCATCATCACAAGGGAAACTCTAAGCAATAAGACATTTTAAGTCTCAATTGGCTCATAAGCCACAACCCATGAGGTGATTACTAAATAAAGACTCAAAATTTAAAAATGATTCCAAATTTCAAAAAAAAATTGATGCAATTAAATAATATCTACTTAATCCCTGTATTCTCATGCCCCCAATGCTATTATACATATTGACCATAGATCATGCTTTAGGGGATTTATTGGCATAATATGATAATAATCATAGAGATAATATAATTTATTATGTCAATAATACACTTATAAAATATGGTATAAATTACAATACCATGGAAAAGTTATGCCTAGCCCTCATTTTTGTTGCACATAAGTTGAAACACTCTTCTCAACAATGAAATATAGGTCATCATAAAGGTGGATTTTCTTCAATTCATCATGTAAAGTCACATTTATCATGACACATATCTAAATAGGTAATGTTTATCATGTAATTTGATCTAAAACTAATATCTCATAAATCCTTAAAAGGACAAGCTATTTAGACCAACTGGTTATAGCTCTATAATAGACACACTTCCAATCAACCATAGATTTTGTGGTGAATTTACTTCATATCACATTGATTGTGATATTTGGACCATGTAATTTGATGGATCTATATGTGTTATAGGTGTTATAATTATAATTTTATTCATCACTCCTCAAATCAAACTATGTGATTTTGGGTTTTCATGTATAAATAACATAGTACAATACAAGGCATTGATACTTGGTTTATGTACACAACTCACATTAAAGATAAAATCACTACATGTATATGTAAATTCTCAACTAGTTGTTATTCAAGTTCTATACATTTACCAAAAAAATAATAAAATTTAATTACATGTAAAGAAATGGTACATCAATTACAAACATGTTTTGATCCTTATAAAATAGAGAGCATACCTTAAAAAATAAAAGACATGCTAACACCAAGGCTAGTGTAGCTTTTATGATTCCCATAAACACTAATAATGGTCATGAAATTTTTACTGGTTGATAGCTAAAACATTCATCAATATCTAAATCATATGTAGAGGATATACAAGTTATTGTAATTACTTGTAGTGCATTAAATATATATATATATATATATATATATATATATATATATATATATATATATATATATATATATATATATATATATATATATATATATATATATATATATATATATATATATATATATAAATTTAATGCACTACAAGTAATTACAAAGGATATACAAGTTATTGTAATTACTTGTAGTGCATTAAATTTTATATATATATATATATATATATATATATATATATATATATATATATATATATATATTTAATGCACTACAAGTAATTACAATAACTTGTATATCCTATACATATGATTTAGATATTGATGAATGTTTTAGCTATCAACCAATAAAAATTTCATGACCATTATTAGTGTGTGTGTGTGTGTGTGTGTGTGTGTGTGTGTGTGTGTGTGTGTGTGTGTGTAAACTTTTTATACAAAATTTATCTTGAAAAAATGTTACATGTAATGATAAGTATGAATTTTAATGTGAAACAATGAATTATGTTTTAATTTTAGGCTATTTATTCAAAATATCATTTCAAGGATACTTACTTTGGTGCCTTAGCTATGACAAAGATAAAATTGCCTTGCTATAAGTACATGATAGTGAATGTGGAGGTCATTTCATCAAAAAATAAATTTCTTCAATTTTTTTAAGAAAAGGGTATTGATAACCTAAAATGGATGAAGAATGTCAATATAATATTAAATTATGTCCACATTGTAAGAAACAAAGTGATTTAAATCATGCACCATCACAAGAGTGACAACATATTGTCTTCCCATGGTCATTATCCATTTGGGGTTTTGACTTAATATGAAATATAAATCTAGAGTAATCATAGGATCAAATTTTCATTCTTAAAAATATCAATTAATTCAAAATATGGTTATATTACATACCATTAGAATCAACTAGAAGAAAAGATAAATGTAAATTCTTAATGATAAATTTCATCTCATGATTTGGATTACCTTCGACTATTGTCACAAATAAAGGATCTTTATTCAAAAATTAAATAATTGAGAGATTTTATGTTAAATAAAATGTCCATATATATTATATACAAAATATTACACACAAGGAAATTAGAAATCAGAAGTGATAAATAAAACACTTGTAAAGACATTTAACAAAACAATTTCCAAACATGGTGACGACTGACACAATCAAATTATATATACATCTTAGGCATATCAAACAAGTGCTCATACACTAAATAAGTTTGAACCTTATTATCTTATTTATGGGACATAATCAATATTAAATTTAGAGCTCAATATATCATATTTGCGTTTTTATTTATTTATCAAGGATAATGAATATTGATAAAAATGATTGCATAAATTAGAACTATAGATGATAGAAACATACATACCATTGAACATCTTAAAGTTTACAAAGATAATACCAAAATGGCATATGGAAATAAAGTTCATAAACATGAATTTAAATTTATGGGTTTATTATTAAAAGAAAATTTAAAGAATAAAAATGTAAATAAGGAAATCAAAGTCAATTTTAAGCCTAATTGATTGGGCCCATTTCTGGTCATAGAAATTGTGGATATAAGAGTCTATCGTTTATCTACACTAGAATGTAAACCTATAAGGAACCATATAAACATAATGAATTTGAATTTATATTACACATGATCATATTATATTTAAAAAATATATAAAAAAACAAATATTCAAAAATATTAAAACATTCAAAATGTTAAAAAAAAATCAAGAATTGAACATGGCACAATTATTAGATTACACTATTTACATATGTTATTTATCACATATTTTTTAGATGGAATATGCTTTTCATACACACATGATTTCATATTATATGAGTGTTATGTATGATAGACAAGTTACACATGGACATATATATCATGGACTTTCCTCTACCTAGTGGCCATTCTAATATTGGGGACATCTTATTCCATATGTTTCACTATCACAAGTTTTATCTTTATAAGACCTCTCTACCATGTTGATCTATGTAGATTACTCACACATGTCTTTCTATTTACTCATATATTTCATATTATTACATGGATATTCTATTATACTATGATTCGACATTGATACATGTGGTGGTGTATACTAGTCTTTACTTGTTCTATGTTTCATTGATGTTGTTACTCTCTTTCATAATGCCATAGTTTATGATTTTCTATTGTCTATTGACCTTGAAATTGTTTGAAATCATATTTTTATCCCTTGTTTTCAAAATCTTTATATCCCTTACATGTGCACATTGGCCTTGTTTGATGTGGCATGTTTTATGTCCCTTGTTTGTGACATATTTATGTCCCTTACATGGCTTTGTTTTTTGCAAAATATTCACATCCCTTACTTTTGAAGTTAACTCTTGATACTATTTTGATTTTTTACATTACTAACATTGAGTGGTGCCATTATCCATATCATTTACATTTAATATGTAGTTTTAATTAATTATAATGTAGTAATGCTTACTATTGTGCACTTTATCGATACACCTATTTATACATCACATTGATATGTCATGCACTATATAAATTACATGCATGCCTTGATTTAGGTATACTTTTTTTATGACCAACACACCATAATTATTTTTTGAATAGGGACCCACTTCTCACATCCTTTGATTTTCAAAGCATTTGGGTTTTCATAAAATTATAGGTAAATCTTTAGTTATTTGACTCAATGATTTTTCTCAAATTTTAAAATGTTGGTCAAATGACTATATAATGAAAGAGTTTGAATTAAATTTTATAGAAAAAATATTTTTTTAATAATTTTATTCATGTAAGAATGGTCCTGATTCACTTCACTTTGATTCATTTTCACACTATTTAGGAAAAATTAGTTCTAAAAGACTTGAGGTTTAAATTAGATTTATTACCTTTTCACACTTTATCATGGTGGTTATTTATTTATTTTATTTATCTAAAAGATAAAACTATTTTATCACTAGCTTATGACTTTTGATATGTAGGTCTCTTCACATTACTTTTTGGTCTCTGCATTCCTTTTTATTATTTACAAAGGTGTTGAGAACCCAAACATATCACAACATGATAAGTGTCTCACCCTCATTTTCCATGCATCACACATTATTCACACCTCTGACCATCAAAATTTTCAACTATGAAACTTCAATCCATTAATAGGATGCCTTTTCTTCCTATGTGTCACATTTTTACACCCTTGCATTATCACAAAGATTACATTCTAATTTATGAAAATTAAAATTGTAAGAAACATGAGCCAGTCCTTAAATTCCACTTGTCACATATTTACACTCTCACATCCTCATAGTTTAAGAATGGGTTTACACAAAGATTGATAATGGAAAAACACCAACCCAATATAAAGGCTCCACACATCATCATGTTACGATCTTGCTACTTTGCATTAAACACAAATATAAAGAAATACTAAAGGACTTAAAATCATGTGAATGTGAATCAATTATATCAAGATACATTTCATCATGATATTTCCCATGAACCTTTTCTATGAGTACATTACACAAAGATTTAGAATTATGAAAGTGTAAACCAATCACGTAAAATGTTGTGTCCAATTTTTACAACTTTACAATGGTACCTCAATGTGAATCACATATACCAAGGACTGTGAGGCCCTAAGCTAGTAAAAAAATGGATATGTTTCTAAATAAAATATGCTCAAACATTGACTAAACTCAAGCAAATATTATAGAAACATGAAAATAAGGATACCTGATTGGTCTATAATCACTTTATGAACTTAGAACAATTTATGATGAAATCAAAATTACAATGGGAAAAAGACCTAAAATTAATGCAAAAATAAACCTTAGAATTTAAGTTTCAAAATCCAACAAGTCTATTTCATCATTTAAGGTCTAAGTTAAACATAAACTAGGAAAATAATAATTTTAATTTTTAGTTAGTGTTTAAAGAGAATCAATATAATTGACCTTTTTAACAAAACATTCAGAATTATAAAACTATTATTAATGATTCAAAGCTAAGAGGTATATGTAATCAGATAAGTTGATTAATTTTGTGAATTATAAAAGTAATGGATTCTTACCTATTCTTGTATTAAACTACCCAAGTGTTGACAAACACTCATTCATTCAAGATGCCCTAGGAATGAGATTCAAGCATTGTAGTGTATTTAATGATGAGGTGGATGGGATTAAGATGATATCAAATGAATAAATCCCTTTCTTAAAACATACAACCTATATAGATTATTTATTAGCAATACATTAATATAGAATTCATAATATTTTAGACAAACTAGAAATATTTCTTTATGTAGATTTGTTTCACAATGTCTTTGTCAGAACCTAATATTTGGATGATTTGGTCTTATCATTGAAAAGGAATAAAAAATGGTATTCATGGTTGGACTCACCATTAAGTGTAATATATAATTCCATAAAATATAAACTATATAATTATGAGGTTATATTATAATGTCTTCTCCAAAAAACCTCAAGGAAGTGTTAAAAGACTCGGATAAATACATCGAGATGTGGGTAGACAAAGAAGTAGTTGAAAACATTCTAATTCATTAATTCAAAATATGGGTATGAATTGGTATGGAATTAATTAATGTATTTTATGGTGCTCTTGATATATATCTTATTAAAAAGTTGTGAGTTCCCTTCCATTCCATGATAATCAATGACAGACAAGTGAGAGATTAATTACTTTAATTTCACACAACAATCTTTGGGAGTAAGGAATGGAGACAATTTTTATATGATGTCATATTTGTTAGATGCCATCTATGATATGGTCAAATTTTACAAAATTCCAAGATGGAACCTTAATTTATCTATGTAAATTCATTATAATTTTTCAAAATTGTATGCACATAGTGTAGGCACTACATTATGGAGTTATGTGAGTGTTTTTATCCCCCATTCTACTAGGCCATTAATGAAGAACCCATGCTCAAATAGTGGGATGAAATGATAAAGTTTATAATAAACATGGAGGACTATTTTTATTATCCTTAATAAATAGTTATTAGGATAGATAGGGTGCTTATGTCTGCTCTAAGACTACCCATTTATGTCCCTGATAAGTTGGCTATGTAGGAGATAGCCTAACATCTCCTCAACATAGTTTTTAAAGTGTGAAAGAAAAATAAATAAACCATATAATCTAATTCCCTACAAAAATATCATAATAATTTTCAAGGTTTTTATAATTCTTCATGAAACTATCACTGAAAGTCCATCTTTAAATTTTAATAACCAAGATCAACACTATTGGGACCCAAGGGTAAATGTCAAGGCACATATTAAATCCATAATAAGGAAGGTTTAAATTGTATAAAATAATATCCATTACCCTTATGATTGGATACTTTTCAATGCATAGGATAATGAAGATGTGAAGATAAAGATGAACATTGCATGTATTGACCTAGTATAGCTTCCAATAGATAAGCTTGAATAAGTATATGAGAAACCAAAAACTTTTAAAGTTAAAGATTATTAACTAGGAATAGAGGACATCCTAAGAATAAACATGTTGCAAGGTATACTTCCAATAAATATAACTAAGAGGAAAATCCCTATGCAAGAGGTAACATAATCATTTTATTCCCATTCTTATCAGTCTCCTTCTTATCATGTTGTAGTTTTAGATAGTCCTTACCTTGTTTCCATTAAAATAATGAATTAGGTTTTAATTACTCATCCTACTTATCCCTCCATGCCTCCACTTAAATATTCCCCAATGGACACTCATCAAATAATGCCTCAAGTGGAGATGACCACACCAAGTGCCCCACTAAAACTAGTCCTAATAGCCATGGTTTACCAAAGATAACTAGCATCAAGGACTTATACACAATATCACCTAGTAACTACTTTATCTATGACTAACTAATATCATGAAAATAATAATTTCACCTATATTGAGTAATGCGACAATAATGTCCTCCATTGTAGTCAATTTTGTGCCATTTAATAGACAAATCCATCTAGTGGTCTTATCTAGAGTGGCATCAACAACATTTAACCCAATTACAATATCAAAAACTTCAAAAGTCATTTTCATGGTTAGGCTTCCAAATATCATTATACATTCTATATAAAATACCAAAGATCCTAAGGGAAAGGGGAAGTTATAAATATTTTTCATCAACCAATCCTAACTATAATCCCATCAACCCACTATTTATATGGAAACTATCATCCCTTCTCTAATCATAAAAACCTCTTCTGCTCCTGTATTTATGTCTTTTGATCCTCTAATTTTCACTCCCTCCACAACACAAACCCTTATTTCCACTTTTAAATTCACATCCTTCATCATTGTTAACCCTACAACTCTAATTCAATTCTTCCCCCATTTTTTCCATCACCAACCACATTGGTCACACCACCCTCATCCACTTCTACTACCATATTAAAGTAGAAGAAGATTGTATAAAGATAATCCATTTAGATTATGCCAAAAGGAATTAAATGGTTATAGTTGATGAATAAGAGGTGAATATTTAATTTTATCATCCTAATGGTAAGATAAAATTAGTAACCAATAGGAATATCACTAAATGAGAGACTCCAACTTTTCATGATTTGAGGGGGGTTATTTACCTTGACAATTAAGAGGATGGGTAAACCAAGGGATATGTATGAATATGTAGAGTAACTTGAGTCTATGGTGACTGCAACTAGTGAGATAAAAAAATGGTTTTCCAAGGTATGAAATAGAAAATTTCAAGATTGGAAACCTAGACAAAAACATAAATACCCAAGACTATTATGAAGTAAGTGAAAATGGAACTTGGGTCTTTGTATTAGCTCTTAGCTAAAAAAAATTAGGCCACAATAGATAGTCATTCCTTGGTAACAAAAGGTAAAAAATTATTTAGATAATATTTTAAAGTTTGAGGCAAAATTGGTGAATATGACCAAAGTTTTCAATAAAAACATGTTTCCATAACTAAATACCATGACCTATATGACATTAGATTGCATTAGAACTAGATGATTCATATCAAGACTTCATTTCAAGAATTAAAAAAATTGATGAATATCATTCTTAAATTTCTTAATAATGTAGTTAATTTTTTTTTTTAATTGTTTCAAGAGGTGGGAATTATTTCATTATTTAATCTAGATGGTAGATTAGATTCTTTCATTTAATTCTCAGCCAAATTTGTATATTTTATGAGTGTGTTAAAAAATAGTTTCTAAGAGGAAAATAAGAGAGGCAGTGTCTGATTCATTAACATGGTGAGCTACAACAAGTAAAATATCTAATGGTAATTTATTATGAAAAACATGTTACATATCCATTTAGCAAGACATATATCCTATTTGGCCAAGATAGGATCATTGTTCAGTGTGTTAGTTATCAATTCACCTAAGATTAAATAATATTACCATGAATTCACAAAAGTCCTACATACTCAACAAGTTATCACTCCCCAAATTAGGATCTCTTAGGTTAGTACCTCGTATACTCCACCAAGAGCAAAATAGAGTGAAAGGAAAGATGATTTCTAGTGTTCCTAATTTATTATTTTGGAAACATTGTAATCTTAAATTAACTTGTAGCTTAGTCTTATGTTTAAAAAATATGCTTTAAATATTTGTATTTACTTTAAAATTAGGATGAGGTGGGGCCCATACAACTATAGGAGCATTTTTAATTCACATCTAATAGATAATATTTTGTCCAACTTTAAGGAATCCAATGTATCTATATTATTCATGTGGGATGGAAAGATCATCACTATTTCATAAATTGGCATGCACTTGAAAAGATTCAAGTTAACATTCATAAGAAATGTCACTAAGTAAAATAAGGACAAATCCCACATAGTAATCAACCTAGTCAACAAATCCATTGAAGACATAAATAAAGTTATTACCATTAAAGGTAGCTTGAATACTCCTTTTGATGCAAAAGTAATTTCACTTCTTTGTCAAATTCTACCTATGTCCTTCATTCAAGGTTCTCTTTGCTACATTCAAATCATTCCTAATAGTTATTTTAGGTAATCATTCAATAATGGTTACAATGTACCTTCAAAATGTTTCATAAATCTATACTAGTTTCAAATTACCTTTCTAATATCAACAAACCATTCAATTATCATTCCTTAAACTAAATTTTGCTTTGTTCATGTACTCTCTTAATCATCCACAAGTTGTCAATGCTAAATGACCTCAAAATGGGTGAAACAAAGCACAATGATAATTGAATTCATATCAAGACCTCTTACCTTATTATATCATCCCTTTTTAACCCTGCTTAGACCACTCAGAAACACTATTCTACTCTTAGCTTCTTCCTTAACACAATTCTACCCTTTCTTTACAAACAGTCCTTCTATCCCCTTTTTTTGGGAATTAAATTTTTAGTATGGAAAATAAATCTCACTCTTGAAAATTAAAAGTTTATTTATTTCTTCTCATGTCATAACATAATTGTGTATGAATTTTGGAGTTCTATCTCTTCATACAAGCTCATTTACTCTCCTTAGGCCTAACGTATTAGGTCTCTATTAGGCCTATTACCCCTCAGTCCCCAAAAAACCATACCTAAAAATCTGTACACCTTATAAAACTATTAAAATATATATTATATAATATTTATATTAGGTATAATACAAATTTTTGGACATTTTCCATGGTTGGAAATCATTCTATACACTAAACCCTAGATCCAGGGTTTCCAAGCCTCTGTCTTAGCCGAGAGGATATAAAATTATCTTTCAAAAAAATTACTAAGTATAAAAGCTTAAAAATTGATTTATAGGGTCTATTTATACTTGGGTCAACTTATCCAAGTGATGGCCCTCACTTACAAATCCTTTGTCAGTGTTTTCAACTCCAAAATCTTTCTTTTGTGTAGGAATATACATGTCATATAGGTCTGTCTCTATATATTAACCCTCATAGCATGTTTTTAAATAATAAAAATTATATTACAACCCTAAATGTATCCCTAAACACTTATAAACTCATACAATATCATTATTAAGTCATTTCCTTGTTCATAAATTTCAAGAAGTCATTACACAATCCTACCAAACAACATTTTCTATAAGAAATAGGGTCAAATTTAAAAGATGCATTTAATGTTAGCATTTATTTCTTAAATATTAATTTCATAAACTAAAATAAAAATCAATCTACCTATTGAAACATAAATCACAACCTACCAGCTTCAAGATTCATCTTCTTGTTTAACATAGTCTGCATATAGTGGAATTCTCATACAATAAGGTTTGTAGATGCTATATCTGAGCACCAGATGATTTATTTTTGATTATTTTCAAAATATGGATTATAATTGAATTAAAAATTATTTAAAATATTTTAACATGATTACCAAAATATCCCTAGATAGATAATTTGGAAAACACAATTTATAATCAAACAAAAAACATATCAAATCAAGGTATGTATTCCCTTACTTTGATAGGGACCTTGTTGTCTTATAACCCTTACAAGTATTTATAAAAAAAACCCTTACCATATCCTAAAAACACACTTGGAGATAATTTAAATTCCATTCTCCATAGGATTCCAATAACAAAATAATAAAATGCTAATCAAATTGTTTACATAAGACTGTATATGCATGTTCCCTGTTATCAAGCCTGGTTGTCTCTACTAAGGGGAATGTTTAAAATTTCTCACCAATATTCATTAAATAATTTTATTTAATATAATAAAATAATTCATATTTTCAACCACTTACCATTTGAGGATTCAAATACACATCATAACCTTTGTTCTCAACCATGCAATGTCAAAATCTCACATAATTATCATATCTTAGACTTTATTTCTTAAACTTCACTATTTACATGTCCATTATATATTTATTTAAAATGGAATGAAATATAATACTCTAAAAAACTTAATCTCTCACACAAAAAAAAACTACTATTTATAACAAAGGCTCTTACAATAAGATTCATAACTGAATCTTGATCATGATTTTACAAGAAACCTTCTAGACCAACGTGGGGTAGTGGACTGCCACCTCACACTATATTTTATAAATATATTAAAATCCTATTTTTTGAAATTTAAATATACCATCAAGGGCATTTTCAACATTTGTCACTAATTACACTTCAACTAGATTCACTTAGACCAACTATTACACTATGAAAATTTGAAATTCCCTTTTGGTAGAAAAAACCATTTTGAACTCAAATTCAAATTTGAAACTTATTAATACACCTCTAGACCATTTTTGAGAATTAAAATATTCCCCTAAATCATAATCCAAATGGGAGAAAATAACTTGGCTCCAATATTTTTCTTCCTTCAAATACTCATATAGGTGTGTGTACTTCTAACTACCACACTTGTACTTTATCTTGCCTCTTGAAATATTCCTCCATGCCATACCTAAAAAATACAAAAAATCATTAAATAAAAAAAATTATTTCTCATGCTTTTGAGACATTATACATCTTCTCTATTTTCTTTCTCCCAAACACCTTCATTTACTTCTTTTTCTTCACTCTTCCTCTTTGCATCAACTATTAATACATTTTGATTCTCTCCTTACATTAGTTATCCTTCATCTTCCACATATACTTAAAATTCATATTTAGGAGTACATTCATATGCTTGACTCCTCCTTTCCTTCATTAATGCCTTTATTTTGGCCACTACTACTACATTCCATAAGTATATACTTTCCTTGATAACCTCCTTAACCATTTCTCTATACATTTTATGAGGATTAAACCCATATTCTTGTTTCAAATACAAATAAAAATTTGAATATGCCTCATACCTCTCCTTATGCTATTATCCCATTTATCCTTCAGCTTATATTTCACCCTCTTGAGTGAGGATCTCTTCCTTCCTGATGTTATCTTGCTTCCAACATTGTTTTCCTACTTGTTCCTATTCCATAATCATGACTATATCTTGAGTCTCTTTTTCATCTTGACTTATTTTGAGCATCACTTGGTCATATACCTCTTCCCTTTTTTCCTTGAGCCTATGAATGGGCTCAATTATCTCTTCGTTCTCTTCATCTTGTAAACCTACATTTAAACATATCAAAATAACATTAGATTTCAAATCAAGAGGCTTAATTGCCTCCTTGTCCTTCCTCTTTTATCTTCTCCTCTTTTCTACTAATTGCTTTATTGGCCATTTTATTAGCTTCCCTTTCATGACCCATCCAAGATGTGGGTTCATAAACTATTTCATCTATTCAATCTTGATCATCATCTCATCCATTTGCTACCTCATCTTTACCATCTTTCTATCCATCTCAATCTTTTCCTTGGTGTCTTCATGCACCATATTTTATTTGTGGCTTTCATGCTTAACCCTATCTTTCACTTTCCTTTCTACCTCTTCTCTCATCCTCATCTTTATTACCTCACTTAGGCATATTTTTCTTCTTGTTTTGGTCTTACTTGGACCATCTCCTTTTAGTTCACATTTGGAACCTTCTATTTTAGACCACACTTGGGCCTTACAACTTCTTGTCCTTTCAAACTTGGAATAATCACTTACTTGAGCTTTATTTATGAGCTTATTTTCTCTTTATTCATGGATTCCACCACAAGACTTACTATTTGTAATAAATCATACATTCTAATCAATAAATCAATCATAAAATACATCATACCTTCTCAATATGGCTTCTTACTCTATCCTACAAAAAGTCTCTTTACAATATGACTTCTTGCTTACCTGTAACTTCATGAAACCTACATAATAATAATGAATTTACCTTTCCTAGAATATATATATGGCTCTAATACCAAATTATGTAGTGGTAATTTCACTTCTTTGTCAAACTCTCCCTATGTTCTTCATTCAAGGTTATCTTTGTTACATTCAAAATATTCCTTATAGTTATTCTAGGAAATCATGAAATAATGGTTACAATGTACCTTCACAATGTTTCATAAATATATTCTAGTTTCAAATGACCTTTCTAATATCAATAAACCATTCAATTAACATTCATTAAACTAAATTTTGCTTTGTTCATGTACTCTCTTAATCATCCACAAGTTGTCAATGCTAAATGACCTCAAAATGGGTGAACCAAAGCATAATGACAATTGAATTCATATCAATACCTCCTACCTTGTTATATCATCCCTTTGTAATCCTACTCAAATAACTCATAAACACTATTCTACTCTCAGCTTCTTCCTTGACATAATAATGTCATTTTTTTGCAAATAGTCCTTCTAGCCCCTTTTTTAGCATTAAATGCTTAGTATTGAAAATAAATATCACTCTTGAAAATAAAAAGTCTATTTATTATTTCTCATGTCATAACATAGTTGTGCATGAATTTTGGAGTTCTATCTCTTCATACATGTTCATTTACTCTTTTTAGGCCTAAAGTACAAGGTCTTTATTAAGCATATTACCCCTCGATCCCCAAGAAACTATACCTAAAAATATGAACACCCTATGAAACTATTAAAATATATTAGATAATATTTAAATTAGGTAGAATATAATTTTTTTGACATTTTCCATGGTTATAAATCATTCTATACACTAAACCCTAGATCTAGGGTTTGCAAACCTCTATCTCAACTAAGAGGCTATAAAATTCTCTTTCAATCATTTTAATAAGTATAAAATATTAAAAATATATTTATAGGGTTTATTTATACCTGGGGTCAACTTGTCTAAGTGATGGCCCTTACTTCCAAATCCTCTGTCAGTGTTTTCAACTCCAAATGCTTTCTTTTGTGTAGGAAAATACATGTCCTACAAGTTTGCCTCTATGTTTTAACTGTCATAACATGTTTTTGAACAATAAAAAGTATATTACAACCCTAAATGGATCAATTAACACTTATAAACTCATATAAGATCATTGGCAAGTCATTTAGTTATTCATAGCTTTCAAGAAGTCATTACACAATCCTACCAAACAAGATTTTCTATAGGAAATAGGGTCATATTTAAAAGATGCATGTACTATTAGGGTTTATTTGTTAAAAATTAATCTCATAACCTCAAATAACACTCAATATAACTCTTTAAATGTATACCATAACCTACCAACTTCAATATTCATCTTTTTGTTTAACACAGTCTGCATATAGTGGAATTCTCACAAAATAGGGTTTATGGATGCTATATCTGAACACCAAATGATTTATTTTTCATTATTTTCAACATATTAATTATAATTACATTCCAAAATCTTTAAAATATGTTAACATAATTACCAAAATATACCAAGATAGACATTTTTGAAAACACAATTTATAAGCAAACAAAAAACATATCAAATCAAGGTCTGTATTCCCTTACTTTGATAGTGACCTTGTTGTCTTATAACCCTTCCAGGTATTTATACAAACAAACCTTACTCTAGAATAAAAACACACTTGGATATAATTTCAATTCCATTCTCCATAATATTCTAATAACAAAAGGATCAAATGCTAACCAAATTATTTACATAAGACTATATATTCAAGTTCCTTGTTATCAGGACTAGTTGTCTCTACTAAGGGGACTATTTGAAAATTCTCACCAATATTCCTTAAATAATTTTAGTGAATAAAAAAAACCAATTGTATTATCAACCACTTACCATTAGAGGATTCAAATACACATCATAACCTTTGTTCTCAGTCATGTAATGTCAAAAGCTCATAAAATTATGATATCTCAGTCTTTATGTCTTCAAATTCACTATTTACATGTCCATTATCTATTTATTTTGAATGGAATGAAAGTTAATCCTCTCTAAAACTTACTCTCTCACACAAAAGACTAATATTTATAACAAACAATCTTACAACAAGATTCATAACTGAATCTTGATCAAGATTTTACAAGAAACCTTCTAGACCAATGTGGGGTGGTAGACTACCACCTCAAACTATACTTGATAAAAATATTCAAATACTCTTTTATGACCTTTCAAGATACCATCAAGGTAATTTAAAACATTTTTCACTAATTACACTTCAACTAGACTCACTTAGACCAACTATTACGCTATGACAATTTGAAATTCCCTTTTAGTGGGAAAACCCATTTTGAACTCAAATTCAAATTTGCAACTTATTAAGACACCTCTAGACCATTTATGAGCATTCCAATATTCCCTTGCATCACCTTTAGAGAAACATAATTTTTTTTAACATATGTCAAGATACTTTTTTCACCTTGCCTTTTTATATTCCCAAGCTTGACCATGGTGTTGAAGAGATTGCCAAATCCTCAAAAGGTTAATAAGGAAAAAATTAGTTTGTTGAAAATATTTCCTAGTTATTTCTAACAAAGTGGAGACACACCATGTATATTTAGTTTTGAAGATTAAAAACTCATTGTGTTATTATCCATAGTGTCCTCTCTCTTGTGATATTTTTTGTCTTAGAATCATTATTATTCTAAAAATCTTTACTTTGGGAAATTTGGCTTTGACAATGGGTCTAAGCCCATTCTTACTATCTAAGAACTTATTGTAAACATTATAGGAAGGAATATTTTAATTTAAAAATTGGCATCTTCAAAATCCTTTGTATTTTCATGAGTCTCTTAATGTTTATACTTTCTAAAATTTAAGTTTTGTTATTGTATATGTTTTAGATTTCATTTCTATGGTATGAATTATGACTATTATATGATTCTAATTAGGTTGAGTAAGTTACTAATCTCACTAATCTTTTTATTTAATTTTTTTAATGGAATAAATGTGGATATATGTATTATTTTTTATCTATGCTAGAGAGTTTATGGGTCCCTGGCCCTTATAATATCTGAAAAGCAAAATAATAGAAAAACCCTAATTTAACAGTCTAACCATCAAGGCATATATCCCAATAATAATGAAAAAGAACAACAAAATGTAAATATTAAAAATAATTTAGCTTTAAAAAAAAACTAATTCAAAATAATAACCAATAATTACTATTCTCAACCTTCTTAGTTATGTCAATAAGAACTAATAGTTCTAAACATAGAGTTTGAAAAAAGATGAACTTTTTTCTACTTCATACCATTTTCCATTCTTCATTATAACTCAGTTATACCAAATTTTAACTTAATACACCACTTCATACCAAGGTTTTGCCTAGAAAATCTAAGGAAAAAACACCATCATACTGGTTGAACCCATCATTTGAACCAAAATTGTCTAAGGCTGAAACCCTCAAAATAATATCAAAAAGAAATTGAAATCTAAAAATAGTGATCAAAACTTACAAACAAATCAAAAACAATAATTATATCCTTAGAAACACTTTACCAAGAACAAATAAAACCCCAATCACCAAATATTCCTTTAAAAATAATAAGAACAAATGGCTTCCATTAACCAGCAAGGTAGACCCCAGTTGCCTTGGCCCAGAGGCCCCATGTCATAGAATTCAAATATATACCTATATATAATGGAAAAATTATTCCCATTTAACTCTTCAAAATTATATATCCAAAAGTTGTGTCTTTCTCATACAAATCTAGATTGAAATTTTAGATGCCCAAACTACCTGGGCTAAGCCAGAAACCAAATAAATTGCTAGCTAATTTGAGCCCTCCAAAGACCATGCTCCATATAAAAGAAATAAAAAACCCTCTAAAGGAATACACTGGAAAAAATTGAGCAATGAATATAAACCTTTTATAACAACTGTAAAAACCCACAATCCATTCACACCAATAGAAAAAAACAAAGTCTCCATCGAGCTCCCAAGCTTAGAAAAATTCCAATTAGAAACAACCACCCTAAAAAACAAATGGGAAATAGAATTTGATGATGTTCCTAATGATTCTACCACCTTGCCATTTTATACCTAGGCCTTTGCCCTCATCACCGCCATTGGCTCCTCTAGGATGTAATTAATTAGGGATGAAGAAGACAAGGGAAAAATAAAAAGGAAAAAGAGGAAGGAACTCATCTTTAGATAACGATTCCTAAGTGGAAGAAGTAAACTCCATACTCAATTCCCTCATCACCCACACTCTATACCAAGGAGTCACCTCTGTCTAAAGATTGTCAGTTTTAAGCTTTGCTAAAGCCACATTCCTCTTTAGAGCCACATAAAGTCTAGGGAACTTTTCTTGCTCCAAATCTTAACCTTGTAAAACCCTAATTTATTCCAACATATCTTCCATGGCTTCTTATATCTATGCCTTAAGCTCCTCCTCCTCTACCTATTTATCAATAATCCAGTCCTCGAAAACCTTTCCCTCAGAACACTCCCACTCCCAATCCTCATTCCCTTTACCACCTTTGAGATATTTGCACTACTCTTCCATTGTGCTCACTGATCCTTCAAAGCATGGATAAATGTATTGTTATTAGTAATTTTCTATGGTGGTTAATCATACAAAATTGAATCTATGGAGATTATATTCATCGAGAACCTTTTGTTATACTTTTTACAATATTTTTTCTTTACTTTGAGCACATGTTGAGTTATACATATATATGTAGATTAAATTTTAATTCTTAAAATAACTCATTCAATCAAAATTTTCTCAATGAAATTTGGAAACCCTCTTAACTACCCTACATTCCTCTCTATTTTGTGTTTGTTTTACCTAATTATCACTTGATAATTTTGCATCATTATGAATATCCATTTTTTAGTAAGATTTGGTTACATTTTGAGATGAGGAGGATCATGACCTCTCTAGTGTGGTAACATATGCATCATTCAAAAAAATAAAATCAAACTACGTAGGAGAGTTCAATACTATAACTTGTGACCTAAGTTAGCTCTAATAATACTGAAATAAAAGGGTTTAATCCCAACACTTTTTGTGGTGTGTGTAAAACCCACATAAAATAACATTACTATGATGACATACTCTTCACATGTTCACATGATTATACATGATGTTATATTTATACATGACATGATACATTTAACAACATACATAAACCATCTCTCGTCTCAAAATGTGGGAATTAAAATGGGAGATTTATAAAGACATAATCCTACATGATCATAAATATATCAAAGTATAGATTTTAGGGATTTAGAATGGTTTAACTATTAGATGAGTTTAATTACATGATATATATTGAAACATAATTATAGATTATGGTGGTATATGTCATGCATATGCACTAATTTACATATAATTAAGTACATATTCATGCACACTTGGGTGTATATCTATGAGTATATGTGCACAATTTAAAAGAACAAGAATTAAATTTTTTAAAATATTCATACATATAAGATATAGGCTCTCAAATTCATTATGTATATGCATATATTCATATATCATTTGGTACATATTCAATGGGAATGATACTATTTCATTCACATATACACACTTTCATATTCATGATGCATGATATTCGTTCATGCACATATACTCACTTTTAAATTCATGAGGCATGATATTATTTCATCCACATATACACACTTTCATATTCATCAGGTATGATACTAGTTCATGCACATACACAAGAGTATAATTTACAAGTTGAATGATAAATGGTTTTAATTCCACTTCACACTTGTTGACATTAAGGTCATGTGGGGCATGACCATTTTTCATTCTATTTCAATTATATATTTATTCTACATTGAGAAAACTTGAAATAACTTGAGTAAAACTCCACAATTAAAGTTGAGGTAATTATGGGGGAATTAACATTGTTCATTCTCTTTCTACGATGCATTTTATAATATGGAGTAAACTTGAGAAAGACTATGTAATTTAATCTATAATACATTTGCAGTGGTTGATTTAATTTTGCTCTTAACAAATCCATCATTTAGATCCCATTTATTTTCTAATTAGTTATTTTAGTTAGTACATCATATACTTCTCCCCAAATTTATGAAGGCTATAACATATTGTCTTTCCATCCCAAGGGATTAAATAGTTACACAAATTTGGGTCACAATCACCCCAACTCTCCATGTGCTTTAACAAGGAAGTACAATTTCTCCATGGTTAATTAAAAGCACCCAAACTTCAATTGATTCATTAAAAAAAATAGCTTTTCTCCAATGCTTCAACAAGAAAACATTATATCCAACAATTTACAATAGAAACATGGTTTACACTAATACATATGTGTACTCCATTGCTCTTTAATTTTTGAATTTTCAAATTTAGATTGTACACTTTAATCTATGGGAATCGACTACTATATGTTTGTCTTAGGTTTTAATATCAAGTGACCTACACAATTGTAATTTCCTAACAAATAAAAATTTCATTTTACACACTCAAGTATAATTTTCATTTCACTCTATAAATTTCATTACTAGAATAAAATGGATGCATTTTAAGTTACTAAAATATGGTAATAAATAGTTGACAATGATAAGCTTGACACACATTTAACAACCATGACTTTGTGAGCACAAATATGGTCCTAACTAGCCATTATTTCACATATACATGATACCGTATGAGCTCGAATCTTTCATTCTAATATTAAACACCTATAATAAACTCACTATTTGTTTCAAACTAACATTCTATCCTACACATACATTCCCAAAATAATAGTTTATTCCACCTTCACACAATTCATTAACATCTAGTTAGGTCAACATCATCCATTGATATTAAATAAAGCCTAACAATACCAACTTTATTCAAGCAATGATTTTTTTTAAATAAAATCTTTCTTTAGGGTTGGTCCATCTACATAGTGTTCTGGTGGCATGACAAATTACCCAATTGGACTCATATATATATATATATATATATGAGTGTAACTTGATAGGTGATTTGACACTTATCTTATACACATATTAACACTATTACACATTGATAAAAACTACCCTATTCCTCTAAATATTCAAATCATTCACTAGGAGTAGCCTATAGCCAAGTCTAAAGCATACCAAATCAAATTTAAACAAATAATTTTAAATCTTAATATTTAGTTACATTCATATAACAAAGGATCAAAATTGCATAATCAAACTAAGTGGGGTAACTAAACATGGCCTGATTTTGATTCTTGAAGTATTAGATATATAGACAACATTCAATCATCAAATGAGGGTGATTGAGATCAGCTCATCCCATTATAATTTCCTTATTTTTGTAGTTTTATATCCCTCACAAGAACACCTAGGTTTTTCAAGGTGAAGGGTGTTTATTTATATATTTGAATGCATCATCAGTGTTTGGCATTACACATATATATCTTTTGATGACACAATAAGATGATTGTATAATTACAACACATATTTTTTCACGTCACTACCAACCACTCATGCCAACATCCATATTTAATACTAACCCAATTTTGATGGAACCAACATTACATAAATAAAAACATAGTTCTTGAACTATATAAACTATAGGCTTATTTTTGTCTATATTCCACTATTAGAAGATAGACAGTTAAATAGTGAACTAGGAAACCTAAGTATTTATCCCTTTATTTTACTATCATATTTAGTATATGTCACGTATAAAATAATTATAGTTAGATTTATTATTTTACATCAAATGTATTCTTAAATTCCATATCTATTAATCTAAAAAATATACTATTTTCTATCATATTAGGGTTTATAAAACCAAATTAGTTTAAAATTCCTATTTAGGAGTTATACCCCCTCATGGAGCAGATTTTATGATCATCTTATTTGATACCCTTCATTTTTTTAGTAATGTTTTGTTTTACTTTATCTAGGAATCCTTTTATATGTGATTTTTCCTTTCATGGCTCTCTTAGAACTAAAACATAACTTTGGTACCTTCCAAATATCTATTATGGTTGAATCATCTAATTTGGTGCATGCACCATCAACATAGTTAGTGTTAAGAGTTGGTATTCACTCATATTTTATTATTAAGATCTTATGATGGATCTTATCCATGTGATCCAATTCAACATTATGGTGGGATGTGTGTGGATAATTGTGTGGTTATTAATTTTTTATGGTGAGTTATTTATAAATTTATGCATTATACTTGGTCAATATCTTATGCAATTATATTATTTGTACTCATTACACATGGGAACCTAAAATGTCCTAGTTTTTGGAGCCCATGTATAATATTTTACCTCACTTTGTCTAAGTTTATCTTAATGGGGATGTTGATAGCCACTCAATTTTTATTCGTTAAGCTTAATTTGTTAGTGTAGCTTAATTAGTCATATTATTTACATAAAACATCTTAAGAGAGAAGTTAGTGTGTATTATGAAATGGAATTTTGTATATTCTAAGATGTAATATTTCTAGATAAGTAACACTTTATATGTACATAATTATCCATTACTTATTTAAAATTTATCTATATATAATAATATCTCTTTATATTTATCCTTAAATTAGGTTTTGATTAATTTGAGATAATATCCCTAAAATATATAGATTCTCTCCGACCCTAAATATCCTTTATTATCTATATAAGAATCTACAAAGCTATGGTGAATGTGGTTTAGTAATTTACTATAATAATTTTTATTTTATTCTTCATGTGAGGAGGTCATTTAAACCTCATTCACATTTAAGATTTAATAAATATTATTTTCATTCTACCTTAGTCATATCTATGTTCTTCACTTCAATGTTTCACAAGATTGCACATACTATTTTGGGTGCTAGTCTTGAGGTTTATTTTTCATATATTTTATAACCTATCCCAGATCCAAATATCAAGGTCCCATATAATATTTTAAAAATGGATTCATAGGATTAGTTAGTCTGGTTCATAAATATCCTCCTCTAATTATATTCTATGATCATGAGATTATAAAATATTACTCTAATAATGGACCACTTTTCATTTGAGTTGTCATAGGTACACATTAAGGGGAAAAATATAGAAGTATAATTGATAATGGTTTTATTTTAATTTTTTTTCACATAAATTTATCACTAATCTTGGATGTTTTCAAATGGATTTAGTTAGTACTACCATGATTATTACTTGGGAAGTGATGGTCACTAGCAAACCACTTGAATGCATTATATTAACTATAATAGTGGATCATAATATAATTTTATCTTTGTTTCATGTAATACAAAATAATGGTATATATGACATTATTTTTGAAGATTGTGGATTAATCAAATGATATAAATTATGTCAATGTTACATCAATCCTAGAATTTAGTCATAAAGATCAATTGATTACTATTTGACGCACTACTTATGATCTTCTAGTAAAAGTTAAACATAAGGTTATAAATAAGGAGTTAAAAAATAAAAAATAAATCATAAGACCTCAAATGAGTGTGTCTAAATTTCAAGTGCCTACTATTCGATCTATTAAGGTAATTTCATCACAACCTCTTGAAATTATACAAGAAAAAACACCTAATCTAATTTTTCAAGCCAACATTAACATAAGATAAATTTTTATTTTACATTAAGGTACAATGCATATCATATATACTTATAATTATGATTATTACATTCATGTCGATTACACTAATGATAATAATAATGAATATAGTAATGTATTATGTTTCCTAGACTCATGGATGCCTAGACATCTTGATTTTACACTTGATGATATGACTAAATATATTTATATATAATATGAGTATCATTCACATTGGTTAGCCTTTTTTATAACCCCATATTTTTACAGTTGCATTATCTCAATTTTATTGTACATAATTTCATTTGGTTTAGTGTTTTCCTTTTTTGATTTATTTTTCCTAGCTTGTTTTCTTTGGTTTTGTTTCTTCCTTAATTTGGCATGTTGATTTTTGGGAATTATTATCCTTATCTAGTCTTATTATCATATTTTTTAACCACTTATGTCTCATTTTCCTTCATATTTTCATAAATTTCCCATTTTATTTATGTTCTCTTGTTTAAATTTTGAAGATACATTTTTCATTCTTTATCTTCATATTTTTTTAATAATCTATTTTCACTTCCTTCTACATTTACTTTCCCTTCTTATGTTCTTTGAGATTCCTCATTCCTATTATTATTTCTTGTGGTTATTTATTAATTCATTCTTCTATCCTTTATCTTTGCATGGTTGTGTTTATTTCACTTGTTTTCCACCTTTTCCTTTATTTGTTCTATCATATCCTAAAGTCTTATGCGAGTTTTCACATGATGATCACATATTATATATTGAGGCAACATGATCCACAATGCTCACATTTTTTATGGAGTTTATAGGTTAGTATGGATCCCCTTTATTTCCTTTTATTTTTTCCTTATCTTCCTTTTTTTGTTGGTTGATTTCTTTGATCAGTTCATGTCTTATAGAATTGAGTTTCCCTTATATTTGAGTTTACATGGGTATGGAGCTTAACATGTAAGGATTATATACCAATTAATAAATGTTATATTTATTAATTATATGATATTTATGGTATTATTGAGATAGGCAGACACCTAAATTTAGTATTATACACTTTGTCATACTTTAACATACTTTGGCATTGTACATACATTTCACTCTTGTGCACACTTTCTATGTATCGATCAAACTACCTATTTTATTGGATAATCATATTAAATAGATACATTTATTTAGTATCATTATATCTATATAAAAACCTTTAAAAATCTCAAACATAATTTTTCCATATCTTATATCATTTATTTACATCAATAAAAAATGGATACTTTTAGGATCCACATGTATCTACATTTATCAATAGTGTGTAGGAAAACTCAACAACCATTTTTCAAATTTGTAAGTCTCCATTGGTTTTACTTAGACATGTTTCATGGGTTATTCATAGTGGGAAAAAATTAATAGTAACATAGAACTATAAATCATTCCTAAGTCTATATGCACTTGGTCACAACTTCAATCTCATTGATAATAATTTGAAAAGTTTAGAAATACATTATCACTCTCTTGAGAAATTATAAAAAATAAATAAATATCTAAAAATAAATAAGAGGATTAGACCTAGAGACAATTTTGAATATGCATGAAATTTAAATTTTCATGGTTCCAACTGTTGATAGACAAGTATTGTATTGCATTGTATATTGATCATGATGTTGTAAAAACACATATTTAAGAGAGATGTGTATGGTTTGAGCCCTCGTAAAAGTACTCAAATGTAATAAACACTCAATAGTTTATTATGATTTGTTAGGGTTGTCTAACCCAAAGATCTAAATCATTATTCAAGTTTTATTTTGGTTAAAAGTATGATTAGGGTTTCAAAGGAATGACAAGGAAAAAAAATTTCATCGCATAGATAAAATTTGAGCATATACAAATGAAATATCTAAAAACATATCACATGTGTTTAAAGTTTTATAGACCTAAATACCATATAGGGACATTATTAGCAGAGCTAAGATAATATTGATTATTGTAGGCATCATAGTTTATGGTAACATCCAAGTAGGGTTTGAGCCACTATTTTATGATCATAGCATACATGGATAATCTTTAGAATCAATTATGACTAATATGACCAACAAATTTTTAGAAAATATAAGAAAACTTATACCCTCTTCCTTTATAAATTTAAAATATTTTAAGTGCAATATCTATTCATCCATTTCTCAATTCAAATTTGTATGTTATTTCTATATTTCAAATAATTTAGATTTACCCTAGTTTTACACTACTTCAGGACACTTAATCCAAAATAAGTAAAACATTTTTGGTGAACCCAATCATTTAATTCAATAAGAAATTCCTTGATTTTTTTATAAATTAAGGTTTTATATTTATCTTATTAGGGTTTTAATTTCATATATGATTTCTAATTTCACCTTATTTACATAATCAAAACCTTAGGATAATTACAATGGAATATAATAATAATTTGAATGCTCATTATTTAGATGCACATAAAAGAAATAATATTAGTATGTTTTATGAATTTTTTTGATGACATAGATCACCATGAACTTATATAGAATCTTGAAATGAATCCACATATGATTGAATCATTATTACATGTAAATATATATGAAAATAAAAATCTTGATAAAGAAACCACATATGAGGAACAACAATATGAAATTTTGAATGATATTAATCCATTTTTTAGATGATAATATCCAAAAATATGTTTTTATGCCATTATTACAATTGATACTATTCATGTGTCTACACATATAGATACACTAGTGTGGTGGAAGCACAATTTATTCCTCAATTTTTTATTAATCCCTATGCAACATAATTTTGTGCCTCATAGGATTAAAAATCATTTAACACCAACAATTTATAATCAATGTAATATTCCTACAAACCAAGTGGTGATACAATAATTTTTAAATATTTAATCCCAGGTTTGTCACATGGAAAAAGGTTCTCGTAAAGTATGTCATTTGACAAAATCTCAAGAATGTTACATAAACCTTTGACCCTAGATATTCTTAGTTAATATTTGCCCAAAAGATTTTTTACACCTATTTTTCACCATTTTATGGTAAAGTTGATCCAAAATAACATCTTAGATATTTCCATGTAACTTATTTAGACTATGCATCAAACAATAAGTTACTAATAAATCTTTTTCCTGTGAGCCTTAAAGAATATTTTTCATGATGGTTTGACAATCATATTATCCAATCGGTACATGATTTCAATCCTTTGGATGACTAATTATTAACTCATTTCTCTATAAAAATTAGTTAGGTGGTCTCTTATTCTCAAATTTCAAAGCTTAAATAAGGACCATGAAATCCCATTAGTGACTAGGTGCTTTATAATAAGACTAATTTCAAAAAATAAAAATCCTATTGTTGATAATAAATTTCAAGACATATTCAAGCAATTCTTATTCTCACATATTCATTAATATATTATTATAAAACACTTGAAATATTTAATGATATGTCATATGGCTAAATACCATGAGGTTAAACTAATTTCCATGAAGAAACTAGATTATGGGACTAACTCTCCCACATCTTATAATTTAAATATTAAAAGAAAACCACAAAAAATTCAAGGACAATGATACTATTAATGAGGCTAAGATAATATTCAAAGAAATATAATAACCTACTAATAATATTATCCTTTTAGCTACTTAATGGAAGAACTTTACATAATTTTCACAATTTATTCATAAGGTGTTACAACGGGTACTCAAGTGTAGTCTCATACCTCTGCCTTTATCAATGGAGTTTGATATGACAAAGGAATAATAAAAGAGGTTTGATATCAATTCATATTGTGATTATCGTAGATGCATAGGTAATTTAACTAATAGATCTTCTGGAATGAGATACAAGATATAAGAATTAATCAATAATAACACTATTGAGATTAAGGATGATAATATACATATGAATGATTCATTTACACAACCTTTTGTGAATATTAAGATTTTTTTAGACACATTTCATAAACATATGCACAATCAATATAAGACTAATATTGAAGTGCATATATGATTGACAATGCTCATCCTCATTAGATTCGTTATGCATCTAGAATAGAAGAGGATCATCCTATAGATGGTCTTATTTATACACTTTTAAATTAACAAGTACAATGACCTACATTCACATTCGATTAACATGAAATTATTGATGATGAATTTTTCTTACATGTTTTATGTGACTCACATCCTATACATAATGTTATGGTTGATAGTGATTCAAGTGAAACAAATCCTCTATGACATTACTTAATAGTCTTGGAAACACACATATGGACTTCATTGGTATGACAAAGACAATAAAATTATTTGATGGAAATAGAAAAAACTATTGGGGGCATTGTGTTAACACTTATGGTAGGGCCTAAAATTATTTCTAATTTGTTATTATTTTTCCCAATAATTATGCATTTGACTTTCTATTAGGACATCCATGAATACATAAGATACATACAATCCCATATTTCGTACATTGATGTTTAAAGTGTATCTATAAAAAATAAGTGGTTAAAGTTATGAGTGTTCCATGTGAATACCCCATCTAGATTAAGACATGTCCTTAGTCACCCCTATAATATCTATTACAAAACCTACACCTATTAAACCTATGAAGGCCAATAAAATTTAGGTGATTGACCTTTCTCTGCAACCAACTATCTACTTCCCATTACATCAATGATCTATTCAAGTTCAATATACATTACTAGTCTATCACATCCCATGGTATTTTCAAAAAAAACTTATGAGTGTGTTGCACAAATAACATGGGGTAATTTTACAAACATATAACAAAATCTAAATGTTACTATAGATACTAGAGCTATTTAGTGCATACATGATCATGTTGACTATGATAATGATGTTGGATATTTTATAGTTCATGATAATTTATCTAATTCATCCAATGATATATATTTGACTCTTCACCCACAACATGTGATATTTTCATTGATCAATCCAGTACCTACATGCAAGCATCCCATTGATTGAATCATAGGTTATCTAGAACATAATTCAATATATAAAAATAAAAAATAAAAATAAAAAACAAAGATAAAGAAATAAAAAAATATAGAAATATAAATAAATAAAATATTATTAAATAAAAAAATAAAAAACATAAAAACAAAAAAAAAAACTCATGCATGCTAATTGATTAATTTTATTCATCATATACATGGTGAATTGTATATCTATTTTCTATGAACATGTTTTTCAAATTATACATGATCATGATGCATTATATATGATTTATGGATATGTGTGTGTGTGTGTGTGTGTGTGTGTGTGTGTGTGTGTGTGTGATATTATTTACACCCATGGGAAGCCTTTCCACATTAGATGAATGCCTATATTAGGGGCATATTCATATAATTATTAGGTTATATTTTTCTATATTAGTCTAGTGATAATGTATATTATTATACATGAATTTATCTTGATCATACTTTATATCATTATATTTCTTATGTATATTGTGTTTTTTTATATTGGATGATGACTTTGTGTAGATACTAAAATCTAGTATTAAGTACTTGACAATGACGAGCTTGGCACACATTTACCATGCATGACTTGATCACATATATATGGTACTAATTTTTCATTCCATCACACTTTTATGATATTTTATGAGTTTGATACTTCCATTATACTATTACACACTTACATTAATCTTATTATCTATTTCAAACCTTCTTACCATCCTACACAAACATCCCTAGACATTCAATTCAGTTCACTTGTACATTGGTTGATAATTTTAAAATCAATTAGTAGTATGATTTTATACTAATATTATCTCGATGGAAGCAATCCTTTCCTAATAATATTTACTTTAAAAAATCAAATCTATTCTTAAGGTTGACCCATCTTCCTAAAGTGTTAGTGGCATGATAAATTACCCAGTTAGACTCATACATATACAAATTGAGTCCTCACTTGATTAGGTACTTTAAAATAATTTTAAACACATCTATACACTATTACACATTGATAAAATATTCTTAATTAGTCCCAAATTTAAAATCTATCACTACGATCAATCAAAATCTAAGTCAAAATCATACCAACTCCAAGTCAAAGTAAGGATTATCAATTACCAAATCATTATCTATATACATATATCAAAAGATAAAAAAATTAAAATCACTCTAAGTGGGATAATTATGTGTTGTCTAATTTCCCTCATCAAATTATTAGATACATAGTTATTGATCAATCATAAAATAGGGGTCGTTAGGGTCAACACAACCTATTATACTTTCATAGTTTTTTAGCTTCCTATCTCTCACATGCAAACCTAGGGTTCTAAGTTGAAGTAGGTTGATTTATAGAGTTTCACACATCATTAGGGTTTCACATCACACATATATAACTTTTAAAGGTAGGTAAAGGTGACCGTATGGTTATAGACCCAATTTTCTACATATGTTAGTATTGATAGTTGATAATTCCCTAGATCTAATAGAACTAAACTTATGAAAATATAGATATGTTATTTAAACTAGATGAATCACATCCTTGATTTAGTCTATTTTCCACTCCCAGAATATAGTCAATTAAAAAAACTAAGTTCTCATCCCTTTGTTATGATTACTATATTTAGCATATGTCACTTATCAAATCATTACATTAGATTTTAATATTTTACATTAATATGTATGATTGAATTACATATTTATTAATCTAAATTATTCTACTAGTTTCTATCCTATTAGGATTTTTAAAACCAAATTAGGTTAAAACATATTGGTGAACTCGTACATTGATAGAATTGTGTCAAACCTTAGGTATCCCTTAGGGTTTCATCCTTTTAGGTTTTCATATTTTAGCCTTAGGTTTTTTCAAACAAAATTTTCTTATTATTCCCTAATAATAAAAATGACTTATGGCTATCATGAATGAGCATTATTAGTTAACACAAGTTATGAAGATTTTTTTTCATACTTTTGCATGGATAGTGTATCTTATTTGGATCAATTATGTAATAAAATGTTTTAAAAGGATCAAATATAAGAATAATAATAAGGATATAATTAACAATAAAAAATCCCAAGCCTTCTTAAAATATTATTATTTCAACATCCAAACTGATTTGCCTCTTATTACCACTAGACAACAAAGGGCATGCGTGAATTATTTTATTCTCCCTTTTATGACTTACACAGTGCATACTCTACACCCTATTGATGGACTTGTTATTAATGTTGATATTTATAATACTCATGAAAAAACTAGTAAATATTATTTATATGCCATGGATGACCAAAAATTCATTGAATATCTTAGTTAAAATCCACATCATATTGATGAGATTATATATATCAAAATACATGAAAAAAATAATTATCTCCTACTAATTAATTTGGGAACAATATGAACTATTCCTCAATTTCAACCAATAATTTCAAGATAATATTCCCACTTTGATTGTTTAAACCTCTACTATTGGACTTATTCCTATATCTAGACCTCTACTAACCTCTGTGACATCCACCCTAGGTTTGGGGGAAATATGAGGCCTCTAATGGATTTCCATACCTATACCTACATAAGTAACATTTACCCCTTTCATGATGACTACACATATTACATCACCAACATCACCTACTTCACATTCACTTAAGCAAACTATTACATTTTTGCATGCTAAGGTGTTGCAACTAGAGCAATGTGCATCTAGAGCTAGTAATTTCATGGATCCACATGCATCCCTTGAGATAACATCTTATCTTTTACCAATAGTATTTTTAATTCCAAATATTCCACTCTATAGAGGTAAAGGTAACCAAAATTAGCACCATAGAACATTCCACCCAACATTCTTGGATTATGCATACAATGATAAATTATTGACTAAGTTATTTTTGATAAATATTAAGGACTACACATTATGATTATTCTATGATATACCCATCCAATCCATAATATCATACAACCCTTTAGTAGATCAATTTCTATCACATTTTTCCATAAATATTGATGAGAAACTATCTTATCCACAAAATTCTAAACTCAAGTAAGGGTCTAATGAGCTAATAGATGACCATGTACTTTGGTAAAAGACTGTGTTCTACAATATGGCCAATGTTATTGATGAAAATTAGTTCCAAGACATATTCAATCAAACCTTACTTTCACTACTCCATGAGTCAATCATATTAAAGATATTTAAATCCTTCAATGAATTATGCCATATAATGAGGGACAGAGGAGCTAAAATCATATATTTAAATATACTTAAGGATGCATCTACTCCTAAAACCATTTTAACAAAAAAAATTCAAATCAAACCAATCTATAAGGTCAAACCAACAAATAACAAGAGCGAGTAAAATATTATAATTAATGTAGTATCTTAATCTATAAATGAACTACAATTAATAACTCTACTAAAGATTCAATTTTATAGATTACCATCACCTCCTCATATATTTTTAAATAAGTAATTTGAGTGAAACATTATCAATCTTATTACTCCACAAGATATTGATCCAATTTTACCCAAATTAAGTAATTATTATAACAATGCATATTGTGACTATCATCAAGTTATGGGGCATTATATGAATAAATGATTCAAATTGAGACATAAGATATAAGATATTATTGGTGATAACATTATTGAATTGGGTATTCCTCAAAAGGAATATATAACACAAAATAATGGAAATCAAAATTTTAAGACATTTGATGATCCATTTCACAAGCATATGATGATAGAGATTGAAGACTTTATAATTACACGATGCATACAATATGCATCCTCCACCCATGACATATTATCACCCAATAGATGAAATCTTAGTACATATATTATAACTTCACCATAATTTATTATAATCTCATTTTATGAAAATGATATTTTCAATAATGATTCATATTTTCATGCATTATTCATATGATCCTATATCATTTAATAACCCATACATAGTGTCATGATCAACAATGGGTCAAGTGCTAACATGTGAAAAATGACATTTATTCACTCCCTTAGATACACTAGTAAATTTTACAAGATACATAAAAAATAGTTAAGAAAGTCTATGGATGTAAACATAATACTCTTAGACACTTAGTATTATGATGTTATTAATTTTACAAAGTAAAAAGGTCTTCAACATGTTGTTAGGACACCCTTAGATATAAAATCTTCATTTAATACCATCTACATTACATTGATGTCTCAAGTACATACACTAAAATAAGGTAATCATAGTTGCAGATGCATAATATGAGTACCCTTTACAACTATTGGTATCTCCTCTTCCACAATCACCACCACCATAATTAGTTGATACACCCATATATGATTGGTATATAGAGTTAATGATTACACATATAAAATATATTCAAATTTACCTAGTTTAAAGAAAAGTTTTTTGGACTATTAGATGGATAACTATTTAATGTCAATCAAATCAAAGAATTGGTCATGGCTCATAGAGGCCATCATTTCCTATAGCATGTACTTAGTTAACAACATAGACAATTCAATATGTTCCATATAAAAATAGGTAGAGAGAAATCCTCCTACTATATAGTAGACACCATACATCCTCAACATTATAGATTTATCTATCACACATGGGATTATATGAGCAATGATCATGATAGTTATGGAATAACACAAGATTTTTTTATCAAATTTTGGCATGCCAAAATCTAGTACTTTTTTTTTCACATCAAAGAATCATTACACTATTAAATGCAAGAACTAACCATATTCCTTACATTGATGTAATAATTGGTACTTATCAAGTCTAAAATATATAAAAAAATTATAAAAATATAAAAACATTCAAAATATTCAAAAATTAAAAATCAATACTTGAGCATGACATGATTACTAGATTACACTATTTACATATATTATTTATCACATTTTTGGTATATGGAATACTCTTTTCATACACAAATGCATTTCATTACATATGATTGTGATGTGGAAAATATAGGTTATATATGGACATATAGATGTTAGACTTTTCTCTATGCAGTGGCCATGTCAATAATAGGGTCATCTTATTCCATAGGATTCAATATTACATGTTGTATCTTTTATTGATATTTTACCATGTTGAGATTTATATATCACATACAATGTCTTAATAGTTACTCATGTATTACATAATTATGCATTGATATGCTATTATACTATGATGTGACATTAATACATATGAATGGTGTAAACTAATTTTTACTTATTCTGTGTTCCATTAATGTTATTACTCTCTTGCATGATAGGTAGTTTTTGTTTATCTATCATGTGTGTCCATTTGGATTTATTTGTGATATATTTATGTCCTTACATGTGTCTCATGGCCTTATTTGATGTGACATTTTTATGTCCCTTATTTGCAACATCTTATGTCCTTTACATGTGGCCCTTGGCCTTCTTTGTTTCAACATCTCTATAACCCATGTATGCATTCCTTTCCCTTACTGTGATATCCCCATTTTGTAAAACTATGTTTTTTGTTATGGTTTCCATTTTAATGAATTTATCATACATTTATGCCCATGAGATAGGTTAGACTAGTTAAACTAATGAATAGTGAATGTTATATTATTCAAGAACACTCAATTTTTACTAACAACTGATGTTAAACATTGGTATAATTCGATATTGATATTTAGTTAAATGTTGGTAGAATTTGTTCATGCATTAAAAATGTGGCATCACTACCTACTCAAAAAGAATTTTATCATCAAGATAGATCACCAAGGTCTTACTCACATATTTTATCAAGAAGACTTGAATGTGAGGCAGTGAAGGTGTCTTGAGTTTTTTAGTGATTACAATATTGACATTGAGTGAATAAAATTCAAGGCAAATATAGTGATCGATGCACTTAGAAGGAAAGCTTAAATTACTTCCCTTTCACAAGTTACATCTAAATTCAAGGATTTAATCTTGGAATAGTAGCCTAATGGCCCATTTTATGTGAAAAAATAGTCTGAAAAGGTAGTGAATGTCAGGGAAGGTGAAAAATCTAACTTTTCATTTGACCTTGATGGCCTCCTAATATACCAAGGAAAAATTTACATTTGTATCCAATCATTTAAGGATGAAAATTATAACAAAGTTCATAACATACCTTATTGTGTGTATCCATGTGTAACTAATATTTTTCATGAATTAAAACTCTTTTATTTTTGGCACAATATGAAGAAAGGCATAACATGTTTTATGGAAAAGTGTCTTGAATTTCAAGGTGACAAGGATGAACTTTTCCATCTAGGTGGAAATTTTTACCCACATGATATTCCTAGATATAAATGGGTATTGGTGTTGATGTACTTTATTAAAAAGTTACCTAAGTCTTAATATTGTCATGATATATTTTTTGTCATGATTTATAAGCTTAAAAAAGTGTCACCATTCATTCCTATAAATCTAAAAGATGATACTCCTATACTTACAGTAAGATTTATCTATGAGATTGTAAGGCTTCATAGTATGTCAAAAGTGATAATATCAAACTGTGATAAGATTTTCACATCTAATTGTTGGTAGGCATTGACTATTGTGTTTGGTATAAATTTGAATTTCACTTCAACTTACCATCCATAAACTAATGTTCATACAAAGCATGTCAACCAAGTCGTGAATGATATGTTGCATATATACCCAATGGAACAACCTATTAAGTGGTAAGACAAAAAATTTTAGTATAATTTTCATACAATAACATTTACCATTATTCATTAAATATGTCACCATTTAAAGTAATCTATGGTGTAAATTTCAAAACTTCATTATGTTGAGTTGGATTAGACAACAGAGTCAATCCTAGACCTAGTATTTTAAAATAGTATGACACTCATATACAAATTATAAGACAACATATAATTTTATCCTAATATTAGCAAAAGAGATGTGTGGATCTTAATAAAACTAAATGAATGTTTCATATTGGCAATAAGGTTTTTGTGAAAATTCATCCTAGAAAAATATCTATTAAATGTAGCAAAGTACCAAAGTTAGAACTAATATTTGTTAGGAATTTTGACATGGTTGAAGTAATCAACCCAGTGGCCTATAAATTAGAACTTTCCCCTTCTCTTTCAATCATGATTTATTTCATAGTTATATTATTAATAAATACATTGTTGAATTTTTGCATGTAATCAATTGGGAAAAATTATAGGTGGAAGATGATGGGATATTACAACTAGAATCGGTAGGTATGTTGAATTAGCATAGTATTAGAATAAAATATAGATAAATTCATTAGGTATTGATCCATTGGTAACCCATGAGTGAGAGTATCACTACATGAGAATATGAAAACATCATGAATAACAAATATCCTAAGATGTTCAAATGAATCACATGTTATTTTATGATGGGGAGGATGTAATGCCCCCATTCTACACAACTATGTTTTTGTTATGCTTTCCATTTTAATGCATTTATTATCATGAGGCATGTTAGACTAGTTGAACTGATGAATAATGAGTGTCATTATGTTCAAGAACACTCAATTTTTCAATAAAATGATGCTAAACATTGTTATAATTTGATTATGATATTCAGTTAGCTACTGGTATAATCTATGAAAAGACCTTGCAAGGTGATACTTATGTGCTTTTGGTTGGAAATTTTTTATTTAAATATCAAACCATCTATACGACATATTTATGGCAAATATAGATCATTTCATAAAATTATACTAAACTGTTACCAACACTTAATCATGCATTAATCCAAAAAACTAAGGCCCATGGATAGGTAGTATTTTTCATCAAAAGAATCTAAATTTATTTTGTTAATATTAAATCCTTATATGAAGGTAACTTTTGTCCATAGTTTGTTTTAAATAGAAAATATCATTAAAACATGCATATAAATAGGTTTTAGATCTAGCCATTTATTGAGAATTGTTTAATCTTCAATAAGGTGGTTGAATCTCATAAAGGATAAGCCCCACCATAATGGTCATGGAACTTATGCATTAGCTTTGAAAACTTAGAAAATTACCATAACATCTTGGCGGTATTTAAGTTAATGGGTTTTTTTCTTCATAAAAATCCATTTAACCCTTGGAACCCAACTCAAGTCGAGTTAGGGAAAAGGGAGAGTTAAGGAAATGGGGTAAAATGTAGTTGTGTGGTTAAATTTTGTAAAAAATCATTTTTTGAGATGGGTGCCATTGAGGAGGAGACTCCTGGAAAAAAAATGGAGATATTTTAGATTTCAACTATAGTCCACACTAGCATGATTACTATGAATCTTTGTGTTTTAACCTCTTAGGACTTAGTAAATGTAAATCCTATCTTGTTAAAGAGTTGAATATAATAAATTAGGGTATAAATATGCAATAAATGCAACCATTGATCTATTATAGAATTGACTAATTTGACCATTCTAAAAATAGCAATAAATAATGTAATTAATAACTTAGTTAGAAAATGACCAAGATAGATGATGTAGAGTTTAAAATTGAGGCAGAGACTATTATAACTATTGAAAATATGATCTTGATGTCAAAACCCCTCTTGCACAATAGTGCCCTAATTTGACAATAGTACTATGTGGTGATAGTATCCCTATTTTGTAGTAGTGTGCTTTATTCAAAACTAGCCCAAATATTTGGTTATACCTATGTATGGATATATAAGGTTTATTCCTATATGAATGGGTTATAAAACCCTATATATATCTTTTTTTGATTAAATTTATGAACAAAACCTAATCTTCCATGTTGTTAGGGCATCTAAATGATACAAGCTAAAAAGTTTGTTTGTTAGAGAGGTAGGATAGACATCCTTAACACCCCATTATGAAGAGAGTTACTTACATAAAAATACTCTGAAGAGGGATCAACCCCAATTTATTTCTCCCCATCTAGATGTTGGTGCAAGTACAAGTGAAGATAGTATGATAGTTAACTTGAGTGCTTTGAGTGTGCTTGAGACTAGAAATTTGAGTAATTTGAGATTAGGAATGTTGTATATGGTAACATGAAAAATTAAGGTACAGTAGGGATTGGTAACCTTATTTGTGCACATCTTGTTCTGATTTTGCATATTTAATTTCCATCTAGTTCTTATAAGGATAAAAGTCATGTATTTATATTATTCTAGTGCCTTACAGGTATTAAAAGAGGTCTAGGCTGACCCTAGGAAGTTTAATATTTGAAAAAATATTAATTTTTGAAAAGAAGATGGAAAGGAAAGTAGCACCATTATTGGGACACTAGCACCATGTGGTGCTATGGACCCTATTATGGCACTAGTGTCCAAATGGGAAAACACTAGGCAGGAAGTGGCAAGATGTAAGAATGAAGGTCTAAGACTACTTTAGGGATGACTAGGGATGTTTTTGGCCTACACAAAGGCTAAATAATTATGAAAATAGGCTTTAGGATATGTCTATGGCTAATATAGGTATATTTGGTCTCAATTATCACTCTTAGAACTCAAGTTTCACTTTCAAGTGATTGAATTTTCCCCCTCCCCCTTATTCTATAGATGTAGTAAAGTGAAATGACTAGGATAAAGGAAAAAGAAGTGTACCTAGACTTACCTAAGAGGTGGAGCCTATGAATATGTGTCTAAGTATGTGAAATATGCTTCAATGTGTGTCATATAAGTGAAACATGCATAAATCAGTCCTTACTTAAGAGATATCAAAAGAAAAGACAAAACTAAATAAAGAAGTAAAACTGAGCAAAACTAAGTAAAGGGATAAGAGAGAGTAAAGGAATAAATACACCTCACTAGGTATGAAAACCAATGCATAAAACTTTTGAAAACCAATGTATATACATGTATATAGTGACAAATTGATGAATATATTGGATTAAGTTGATGGATTTGTCAATCCTCATGTGTGGTTAGCTCAAGAACTCAGTCTACTTTTCACTTCACCATTGTCCACCCCTACTTGGTGGATCATGACTTATCAATAGCTTGGATTAGACTGATGGTGTGTCCAACCTTCTCATGTAGGTGGATCAATAACTCAAGTATATTACAACTCCATCATTGCCTTCCCATGTGTATTAGATGCATCTAAAACTAAAACTACATGTTGTAACCACAAATGTCTAGCTAGAAATGTCATCTCTACAATCACTTAGGTATATTAGGTGGCTTTGAGCCACTCAAGAATGCCAACCATTATAGATGGAGTAAGGCATAAAATTGGTGTGTAACCTATAATATGATGTCAAATGTATATATCATAGAGAATGACATGGAATTTATCATTCTATCAAATCAATTGGTGTGTAAGTGAGCATATAAAAATAATGTGCCACACACATTCCCCCAAACTGATATCTAAGCATATAGATTCTGAACTTATTTTCAATAATCTATATCTAAGTATTTGAACTATAAATGGGAATGGTCATGTTGTGCATGATGCCCCTAATCTAAGTAAACTAGTATGTGTTTTAGATAAACTAGTATGAATCTAAGCTCAATTGATAAAAATTGGTAAATCTATAACTGAACCTATACAAACCTAGATTACACATATTGCACTTTTTCTAACCAATCTATATTTTTCTAAAATTGAGGCTATTGGATATTGGTACTATATCCTGGATAGTAGCACCATGTGGAACTAATGTCCCAATTTAGGCACTAATGTCTATCTTATCTAATTTTTGTGCAACTATAATGATCTCTATATCACTATTTTCCCATTATGTTTACTTGAGTCTTATTTTTATAAGTTGAGCTTGTATACTAAAAAATGTACTGTGAGTGCATTATGGTAGCTTAATATTTATGAAAAACCCCTATCAATATCCCCCATTTCTATGGGAGTTATTTAAACTATATAATAATATTCCTCAAAATAAAAAATCTCTAAAAGATGTGTGTTAGCTAGAGCATAAATGATGTCTACATTATAATCCAATATAATGTGCATACATAACATTAGAATATAATATAATCTGAGTCTAATTTTGTAATGTGAAATTTATGTTATGTTTAACATTCACAAGGTTGTTAAAATAGATATACCAATGTATGTAATAGCAAATTTGAGTAACAACTAAGTAGATACTTAGGGGGATGAGGCATAATGTCCATCATGGTACCTAACTAGGAAGGGGAGATGTATGAGGTCACTCATGGAATATAAAAATAGAGTGTGTAACAATCAAGAGACAAGTTTCATGTTCATGATGCATAAAAGAAATCATAAATACAACACACATGAAGAACACAAATTAGGCCAAGGGGACATGAGCATGTGTCACTAAATTTGAGAAATCAAGACATACAAAGACATGTTCAAATGTCCACATATGCAAACAACACTTTTGATTAAATCCACATACAAGAATATGTTCAAATGTCTACATACATAATCAAAAAATCACACATAAGGACATGGGTGCATGTCAAAAGTATACATATGGTGAAAATAAGTGGCATAGATCTAAAGGGAAATGCATATTCAAATTCCCTTGAATAAAGAAGCATAGAGATTTAATAAAGTCTAAACTAGGAAATATATAAATGAAAGTACACATGAACATGATATACAAATCTTTGTAAGAGATAATATTTATATATGTTGAGTATAAAGTTGTAGTATCCATTTAAAAACTAAGTGTAGTATAATCAATATTAAGATACAACAAATGCTAAAGCTTTGATAGAGAGTATACAAATATGGATCCTAGTAATTGAAAATATGTATGGAGTACCCCCAAATGGGTGAATGTGTCAAGTGAATAACCTATATATCAATCTATATGCTCCTAGTGGGTAGATAATAACAAATCTATATTAGTGTAGAGGACCCAAGTCTTGTAAAAAATCTATAAACACTCGATAAGAACAAGTGAAGAATGTATGTATGATAAACATAGACTATAATAAGATAACTATCATAGGTATTGTCTAGAAAATTTAATAACTATAAACATGGTAATGCATATAATCTACAATTTTGTGTTTTCTAGGTAAATATTTGAATTTTTTATATTTTTTGGATATAATATATGCATAAGAAACATGAATATGAAACTATATACAAGGAACAAGGGAGAAATAAAATATGTACAAGAAGGGAGGAATAATATTAATTGATGAGTCTTAGGGGAGACTCACTATCAATGTGTCTTGTGTTAAATAAAAGAGTAGTGATCATGCATGTTATATAAAAGTGTAACTGTCATCCTAGATTCTCTTATACTAAGTGATCTATGTTTATCCCTACCTATGAAGTGGTGTTAGGAATATGTGTAACATACTATCTTTTCCTATGAATTATAGGGGTCTTAGGGACCCTTTAAGTAGAAAATATCATAGTTGGCATAGGTGATCTAATCTAAAAAACTTGAGAACTCAATAATACTGATCTTAGAAGAAAGTGAGTTAAGATAGGCCCTTTATAATCTATAACATATCTTTCATGTAAGGTTCTCTCTAATAAAGGTATTTATGGGATAATATGCATATGTGGAAACAATATAGGAGTAGACCTCACCTGTAATAGTGGCTTCACTAGATGTTATGGTGTACTAATAAGATATATGCTAAGAGTTATAACTGGTAACTATGATGTAACTACCTATGGCATATGTAGAGGATACTCATATTAAAGATCCTCAACTATGATCAACTTATTTTCATGTATATATTTTATGTATATATGCATGGTGGATGGTATGGCTCATAACTATTGTATCAATACCTACCTAGTAATAGTCAAATATGGCTACACTATGCACTACTAATAATATAGTGGCCACATGTACTGGTCCAATATATAGTGTAAGTATAATATCCTCGATGTAACTCTAAACATGGACACCAAAAATAATGATAATTATGTTTGTAGGAGATATATCCTACTCTAAATACCCTAAATATTGCAAAAGTTTGATAGTGCACATGTTAATAATTAATGCATTATCAACCATAACACTTTGAATAGGATGATGATCTATGTAGGATCATATAAAGAGTGCATATAAACATGAATCATCATCAATAATCTCTTGCTCTAAGAAGGTAATGAGTGGTCTAGATGGAACTATAGTATGATACACACCAATGATATTTTGTAGTGGGTATGCCTCCTCTATAATAGTGTGATATGATGCTAGAGGTGGATGTACCCGATACATTTAGTGAACAACTAAAGTGCCCCTACCTCATTTATTACATGCTTTAGAAATATATATTAGAATATTTTCAATGCCTTAGATTTTATTTTTTGAAATTTTGGTGCCTCTATGGGTTTTCCCACATCAATAATGTTAGCCTCTATCAAATATTCTATCTTATGTTTCAAGACGATGCATCAATTTATTGTATGGCTTGGTGATTATTAATTTTCATATAATGAATTAGAATAATATTTATTTGGAAGAGGTCATGTCATATTAACTACTTTTATTTGAGGGAGAGATATGACTGTGCATTCCAAGATATTTTATAAAACATGTGTTGATAATTTTGTAAGGTTGGTGAAAACTCTATGTAGAGGTGCTGATAAAACTAGGCAAGGAGATGGCTTAAAATTTTCATTAACTATGGCCTTTAGATCACTCTTATTTTTAGTGTCCCTTACCTTCTATGGAGGATTACTATAAATTTTAATATATAATTTTGATCCACTTGTATATTTTATTTTTCCAATAGAGAGAATCTTGAATTCTCTTTCTTTCACTATCTGGCATAAATCTATGAAGGTTAGAAAATTCTTAAATAGGATAGCTTCTCCTAATGCTAATAGTAGACTCTATTTTAAGTTGTCCTAAATCTCTTTATCTACCATGGGGTGGGTCAATTTGGTGAATATAGTCTTATATATAAAGATGTAGTCTACAATAGGATCATTTGATTTTTATTTCAATTATACAACTTAAACATATGAGATTTTATCATTAATGTTTATTGATAGGTGTGATAAAAACATATCTACTAATAGATTTAATGTGGTGGTAAACTAATTTGATAAATCATAAAACCACTTTAAGGTATGATCCTTTAGACTTCATGAAAACAACTAAATGAGGAGCCAATCATTGGACACATAGTTCAAACATGTTACATGGAAATATTGGAGATGGTGCTCTGTTTCACCCTTACATCATATAATTTAAGCTTAGTTTCCATGAATTTGAATGGCAAAGGAGTTATATCTATGTGATGTGTCAAAGGTGTATGTAAAATAACATGAGAATCCAAGGCATGTGATGGCCTAGTGGTTCCCTATTCAAGATATAAAACCCTAGCCTGTAGAGTATGAACCACTTACATAAGGGATTATACATCTGGAGAGGAAGAACTAGCCATAAGAGGTGTATCTGTTACTAAAGGTTGTTGAAGTATAATTAGTTGTTGTGCTAGTTGAGTTGGCCCCAATGTAAGTGTAACAATATTATTATTGGGAGAATAAAATATTGACCATTATTTTATTTTCTATGTTCTTCACAGATAATATTGATAATGTAATCTTGCATATCTAAAAATTTGGAAACAAATTATTACAATAGTCTCTTATCAGTTTCATCAAATCAATTGTTGAATTCTGCCATTAGAGTTGGGGGAGTAGAAAAATAAGTTATTGTATATTTTTAACCTTTAAATAAATTTATTATATAAATTATTTCAAGAAGTAAATACTGAAACAAATCTAATATTTTAGAGTTAATATTTTAGCATAGAAACAAAAATCATACAAACCCTAAGAGCATCTAGCGTTAGAGTTTGAATAGTATTTGAAGTAAGTTGGGTTCACCAAATGTTTTAACATTTCAAGCCTTAATGAATGTAAATATTTTATTTTTAGAGAGTTGAGTATAGTAAATTAGGGTAGAAAATGCAATAAATACATCCATTGATCTATTTTATAATTGACTAATTTGACCTTTCTAAAAATAGCAATAAATAATGTAAGAACTTAGCTAGAAAATGACTGATATAAATGATCTAGAGCCTTAAAACTAAGGTAAAGACTAGTTTGAGTATCATAAATAAGATTATAGTGTCAAAAACCCTCTTGGATAGTAGTGCCATGTGTTTCTAGTGTTCTTAATGTGGTGGTAGTGTCATCTGTGCAGGACTATCCCAAGCTTCTAGGTGAACTTGTGACTAGATCCATAAGGAATATTCATGCATGCATGAGTTTTGAAACCCTATATATAGAATTTTTTGACTAAATTTTTGATCAAATGTTAATTCTCCAAGTTTATAAGACATCCAGTTGATACAAGCTGAAAAGTTTATTTATTAGTGGGGTAGGCTCAACATCCTCAACAACCCAATGTGAAGAGAGTTGCCTACATACCAATACTCTGAATAGGGATCAATCCTAATGTAGTTCTACCCACCTAAGTTTTTGTACATGTGTAAGTGAAGATAGTATGATAGTTGCCTTGAGTATTTTGATTGTGCTTGAGATTAGAAATCTGAGTAATCTAAGCTTAGGAATGTTGTACATAGTAGTATTTAGAAGTAGAGTATAATAAAAATTGATAACCTTAATTATGCAAAACTTTTTCTAATTTTGCATATGTAATTTTCATTTGATTTCCATCTAATGGTTAGAGGGATAAAATTCATTTATTTAAATTTTTTTAGTGCTTATGTGGATGATAAAATAGGTCTATGCTAACCCTAAGAGGTTTAAGATTAAAAAATATATTTCTTTGTGAAAATAAGAGGGAAAGGATAGTAGTGCCATTACTAGGACACTAGAGCCATGTGGTACTATTGTCCCTATTATGGTGCTAGTTTCCAAGTGGTAGAACACTAGGCACAAAGGTCTAGGATGCAAGAATGAAGGTCTAAGATTGCTTTAGTGATGTCTAGGGAAGCCTAATAATGGCTCACATGAAGGCTGGATAAGTGTGAAAATAGGCTTTAAGATAGGTCTAGGTCTAGGCTAGGGTTAGGTGGTCTTAAGTAGCCCTACTAGCACTCAAGTGTCACTTTTAGATGATTACACTATGCATGGAATCATAAAGGTAAATGGACATTTGGTTTTGTTTTTCTTTTCATGATTATCTAAGGTGATGTTTTCATGCATAGTCCTTATTAGAAAATATTTTTGATAGAGATTAGAGCAGAGCCAAATAAAGAATTTAACACATGCACAAAGATAATTTTTAAACACATAATAATAATATATTCTTTTATTTTGAAATTATACATTCTGTGAGATTACATATTTATAGGAATTATATTCCTATATTCTCTCCACTAATTTCTCACCCAAAATATCTCACACTAAGCACATACCTAAATATGATATATTGTTATAATGTATCTAACAACATAATATTCTAACCTATACAAATTACTTATATTAACTATATGGTTATAACCACAATAGTAAATATTAATTTACATAATAGTAAATCATTACTATTTTACCATTTCATAAATACCTAGATTTACTCAATGTAAAAGCTAAATTCCTAACATTCCCTCCCATAGTTTTTACATGGTGCAAAAACATTCACACTCTTATCTGAAATATGTTCACCTCTTGTAGCATGCCAAACTATGTGGCTCATGACCTTGATAAAGAGAGCCTCACTCCTCCCATGGTTTCATATGTTTAACACAAACCTTGAAATGAATAGGAACACCATCTACCTCTAAGAATTTACATAGAACTATATGTCACTATATAGTCATAGGTATGCATACTACTGATGCAATCTTGTTGCACATGACTACTATATATGAAGGAACACATATTGCATTTATATTATGTGACAGTAATGAATGTGTTATTTTTGGTCATCTCCATAAATAGATAAGGTAGTCATGGGATCTCTACATTAGCTACTCTCCTAACTATTACCAAAACACTATTAACCTCCTGGTGGTTTTCTGGATCTCTACCACAAACCTTTTCAAGATCTATGAACTAACTTACATTGGTGCTTTCTATATTTTTTACAATGTCTTCAACTCAAAGAATCATATTTTGTAATTTCAAACAAATTACATTACATGAATAGGTATTATTCTTTTATTCTTATTGAAAATCACAAAGTAGAAACTATAAGGAAACAATTGAAAACAACACACTACAGTAAGTCACCACATCATTGGTGTTACCTATTCATTGGTGACTAACAAGAGGTCACTAAAATACCTCCTTCCTCTATATATCCTCCATCCTCTAGTATGTCATTTCTCACTTAAGCAATGTGTTGATGACACTCATGATTTTTTTGAGGGAAACCCCCCCCCCCACAATGCAGATGTCATGTACAAGTGAAAATACGTTCGTAAGGTATTTTTTTTTATTTGTATAATTTTTGAATTTATATAACATGACTCAAGGATGACCAAAAAACTTTTGACACTTTTGAAATTTTTTCAACTTAACTATTTTGACAATAATGACATATTAAAAAAATCATGATCCTGACACTTTATGTTTTTTGAACAAACATAACATTTTAAAAAGTAATAAATGAAAATCACTTTTTAAATACTCTAAACAATAAATAACTAAAAAAATTAAATTTTTTAAAATTAATCCTAATTTTTGAATTATATTAAATGTATACAAAAGATAAATGACCTATAAAGACTTTTAATAATTTATAGACATACTATTGACATGGACCAAAGAATTTTTGAACAATTTAATTACAAAATCTAGTATTGGATTTAATAATAAATTGATTCAAAACTAAACTTAAATATAATACAACCTATAAAACCATGTCTAAATTAAAATAAGGGCTATATTATTTAAAAATAATCTAAAATACATGTTACTAAACTAAAATTATAAAAATTACCGCTATAATTAGAACTAAATAAAAAACATAAAAAAATCATAAACATTAAGCCAAACCTAAAACTTTACTTTTTCTATGCATGCACCACTGATTATGAATAATGGCCCACATGACCAGGTAGATGACTGCATTATTTTTACAATGGTATAATTAATAAGCATCTTAGTATGCTATGTTGATTCGATGGTAGGTGATGGCTTTGGAGAGGATAATGATGATGGGTTGTTGTGGAGTATGATGTCAAAATAGTTGAATTTCATGTGTGACTTGAATAGATCTTGATGTCATGAGGATATCTTGATGCCACTTTCATCAAGATAATTCCATAGCCAAGAATAGCCATCATTTGAAAACTTAAGTATGATTCTAGTCATATATACATAAATCAAGCCATGTGGTTGATCTACCAAAATCATAGAATTTTATTGAAATTACCACATTGATTTAAATAATCAAATCTCTAATTTTGAATGTTATTTCATAAGAAAAATACAATCTCACAAGCTGAGCCACTGAGTTTATAGGGATCAAGCTAAAGGATGATAACATATAAGAAATTTTTTCTATGGTAGCATGCTAAAATGGTAGTTATATAATGTAATCCATAGAGATAAATAAGTTACTTTTAATCATCAAAATTTCAACATAGGATCTGTAGACTGCACACATAATTTAAAGTAATCAAACACAATAGATCACTTTGAAGTTATAATTTAATCCAAGATAAACTAAGGATGCCAATCAACACATCGTTGATAGAAAGGATTCAATAGCTAAACAAGCCAAAAACTAAAGACATATTTTATACTTAGCATGGAAGCATGAAGCAATTGATAAAGTAGGGACTCTCATTACTAAATCCTGCTCTAATACCATTGATAGGGATTGAAGCAGAGCCAAGAAAAGAATTTAAAACATGCATAGAGAGAATTTTTAAACACACAATAATAATATTTTCTTTTATTCTACACTTATGCATTTTGTGAAATTACACATTTATAGGAATTATATTCCTATATTCTCTCCATTGATTTCTCACCCAAAATCTCTCACACTAAGCACATACCTAAATATGATATATTATTATAATATATCTAACAACATAATATTCTAACCTATACAAATTACCCATATTAACCATATGATTATAACCACACTAGTAAATACTAATTTACATAATGGTAACTCAGTTATTACTATTTTACCATTTTGTAAATACCTAAATTTACTCAATGTAAAAGCCAAATTCCTAACATTCCCTCCCATAGTTTTTACATGGTGCAAAAACATTCACACTCTTATCTGAAATATGTTCACCTCTTGTAGCATGCCAAACTATGTGGCTCATGACCTTGATAAAGAGAGCCTCACTCCTCCCATGGTTTCATATGTTTAACACAAACCTTGAAATGAATAGGAACACCATCTACCTCTAAGAATTTACATAGAACTATATGTCACTATATAGTCATAGGTATGCATACTACTGATGCAATCTTGTTGCACATGACTACTATATATGAAGGAACACATATTGCATTTATATTATGTGACAGTAATGAATGTGTTATTTTTGGTCATCTCCATAAATAGATAAGGTAGTCATGGGATCTCTACATTAGTACTCTCCTAACTATTACCAAAACACTATTAACCTCCTGGTGGTTTTCTGGATCTCTACCACAAACCTTTTCAAGATCTATGAACTAACTTACATTGGTGCTTTCTATATTTTTTACAATGTCTTCAACTCAAAGAATCATATTTTGTAATTTCAAACAAATTACATTACATGAATAGGTATTATTCTTTTATTCTTATTGAAAATCACAAAGTAGAAACTATAAGGAAACAATTGAAAACAACACACTACAGTAAGTCACCACATCATTGGTGTTACCTATTCATTGGTGACTAACAAGAGGTCACTAAAATACCTCCTTCCTTTATATATCCTCCATCCTCTAGTATGTCATTTCTCACTTAAGCAATGTGTTGATGACACTCATGATTTTTTTGAGGGAAACCCCCCCCCCCACAATGCAGATGTCATGTACAAGTGAAAATACGTTCGTAAGGTATTTTTTTTTATTTGTATAATTTTTGAATTTATATAACATGACTCAAGGATGACCAAAAAACTTTTGACACTTTTGAAATTTTTTCAACTTAACTATTTTGACAATAATGACATATTAAAAAAATCATGATCCTGACACTTTATGTTTTTTGAACAAACATAACATTTTAAAAAGTAATAAATGAAAATCACTTTTTAAATACTCTAAACAATAAATAACTAAAAAAATTAAATTTTTTAAAATTAATCCTAATTTTTGAATTATATTAAATGTATACAAAAGATAAATGACCTATAAAGACTTTTAATAATTTATAGACATACTATTGACATGGACCAAAGAATTTTTGAACAATTTAATTACAAAATCTAGTATTGGATTTAATAATAAATTGATTCAAAACTAAACTTAAATATAATACAACCTATAAAACCATGTCTAAATTAAAATAAGGGCTATATTATTTAAAAATAATCTAAAATACATGTTACTAAACTAAAATTATAAAAATTACCGCTATAATTAGAACTAAATAAAAAACATAAAAAAATCATAAACATTAAGCCAAACCTAAAACTTTACTTTTTCTATGCATGCACCACTGATTATGAATAATGGCCCACATGACCATGTAGATGACTGCATTATTTTTACAATGGTATAATTAATAAGCATCTTAGTATGCTATGTTGATTCGATGGTAGGTGATGGCTTTGGAGAGGATAATGATGATGGGTTGTTGTGGAGTATGATGTCAAAATAGTTGAATTTCATGTGTGACTTGAATAGATCTTGATGTCATGAGGATATCTTGATGCCACTTTCATCAAGATAATTCCATAGCCAAGAATAGCCATCATTTGAAAACTTAAGTATGATTCTAGTCATATATACATAAATCAAGCCATGTGGTTGATCTACCAAAATCATAGAATTTTATTGAAATTACCACATTGATTTAAATAATCAAATCTCTAATTTTGAATGTTATTTCATAAGAAAAATACAATCTCACAAGCTGAGCCACTGAGTTTATAGGGATCAAGCTAAAGGATGATAACATATAAGAAATTTTTTCTATGGTAGCATGCTAAAATGGTAGTTATATAATGTAATCCATAGAGATAAATAAGTTACTTTTAATCATCAAAATTTCAACATAGGATCTGTAGACTGCACACATAATTTAAAGTAATCAAACACAATAGATCACTTTGAAGTTATAATTTAATCCAAGATAAACTAAGGATGCCAATCAACACATCGTTGATAGAAAGGATTCAATAGCTAAACAAGCCAAAAACTAAAGACATATTTTATACTTAGCATGGAAGCATGAAGCAATTGATAAAGTAGGGACTCTCATTACTAAATCCTGCTCTAATACCATTGATAGGGATTGAAGCAGAGCCAAGAAAAGAATTTAAAACATGCATAGAGAGAATTTTTAAACACACAATAATAATATTTTCTTTTATTCTACACTTATGCATTTTGTGAAATTACACATTTATAGGAATTATATTCCTATATTCTCTCCATTGATTTCTCACCCAAAATCTCTCACACTAAGCACATACCTAAATATGATATATTATTATAATATATCTAACAACATAATATTCTAACCTATACAAATTACCCATATTAACCATATGATTATAACCACACTAGTAAATACTAATTTACATAATGGTAACTCAGTTATTACTATTTTACCATTTTGTAAATACCTAAATTTACTCAATGTAAAAGCCAAATTCCTAACAATTTTTCATTTCTATTTTTTTGGATAATTAACATAAATTAATTTGTTGTTTTTGATGTATTAATCACATAAATTTAGAAATAAAATTTTGCTTAGGTTTTTACATAAAACCCTTATCACACCCATCTTATGGGAGGACTCACTTTTTAGAATTTTGGAGGCAAGCATGAGTGAGGAGATAATTTTTTATACTACTATTAAAGTTTATTAACTAAGAAATTAATATTCCTCTTATTTCCTTCTAAGAAAAAAAATAATAGGAAATTTTTCATGTTTCTTTTTTTAATGTTGGGTATTTTTCATTAAGTATTTATCTCACTAATTGGGTTAAGAAACCACACACTCAACCTAGTCTCAATAGGAGAATTCCATGGTTAAGTGGAATGTGTGACTCTCCCATGTGGGACATAGTCATAATATTTTAAAATATGTTGATTATATATGTATAAAAATAAATAATGGATGTTTTTTCCTTGTTATACATTAATTTGGATGTTTACCATTTGGGAAAATAAACATATCTTTGGAGTTGAGGGTTTTAACTTTAAAATTTCCTTATAAGTTGCAACTTTGTGCATAATCAATGTGGAGGAAATAAAATTATAAATAGTTGTAACTTTCATTTTTTATTTTCCATATAGAGCTTGTGTTTATCATTTGATGGATTATTGGTTTCTAAAAAATAAAACCAATTGTAGTTAGCTATTACATAGATATATGTTTATCATTTTTTATGGAAACTTGGTTTCTAAAAAAATTAAACCAGATGTAGATTTTCTTTTTAGTATCTATTATAGAGCTATGTTTTTATCATTTTTAATGGAATATTGCTTTCCATAAAATAAAAACAAATGTAGATTTTGTTTTGAATAGATTTTAAGGACTTGTTGATCATTTTTGACCCATAAGTCAAAAAGGCCAACCCCTATAGTTTGAATATTTTTCATCAGGTTTCTCAATATTTTATATGGTCACCTTGGTCTTGTAATGGTCTTCAAGTGGTCAATTAAATCCTTATTTAGCATTGATTAAGATTTTCGTATCTTTATGAATTTGTATAGTCTTCAAAGGTCATTCACGAGATAATGTTGTTTGTCATGTGTTTTAAAGGTTATATCATTGTGATGAGTCATCATATGAGTTGAAGTTATGCCTTTAAGGTCATTTAACCATGTATTAGTATTCTACCATATTTATCAATGCATCCCAATATCTATTAAGTCATTTTAAGCCAAATTTGAAGAATTTTACGTACTCTTATAAAGTACAAGAACTTAAAGCGAGGTTATAATGTGCATTGTGTTATAATATGGTCAAATAATAGATAGATTCATAAAAATTTGTAGACCAACATCCAAAGATAGAGAATCATTCAAAAGAGCTAGTTTTAGGTCAATTGTATGAATAAGAGAATCCACCTTTAGGTGAAAATGTATATAATAGTGTATTTTAAACTTATTCACATTGAAAATGACATACATAGGTGTTGAGAGGTCAACAAATTTAGAAAATCAATTAGAAGGTCAGTCGAGCTCTTTAGAAGCTTTAGAAGACTAAAAATTTATGCTTGGTTCATAAACATACATTGGAATTGGATCAAATGATCTTAGTCATAGGATTTACCCCTCATGGGCTTAAGATTAATGAAAATAATTCAAGGTTTAAAGGGATAATTTGTATGAAACATCACTAATAAGATAGGCAGTCAAAAACCCCTAGTAAACCCTATAGGCTCATGATTTACACCAATTTCATGTAATTTGGAGCTCTTTGGAGAATGATGATTATTTTAAAATGTTTGTATTAATATTCACAATAATTACACATTTTTTTCATAATAATCACATGTGTGAACATCAAGTACTTCAAGAAGAGCCTCCATCGGAGACATGCTACAAGTTTACATTTGAATTTTTGGAGGAGTTGATAGTGATCAATGTATATAAGGGATGGTTAAATGTTTTAAAAATCATCTCATCTTATTCAAATATCTCTAATATGACTATTAAATATGTACCAATCCTCTAAGTAACATTCATGTTCAAAGCTTGAGGACTATGTTACAAGGTTGCCTGCATAAATAGTTTCAAAAGGGTCATGTCGTGCATTGCTAATGACAATATTAAGACCATGATTTAAAAATATAGGTAAATAAGCAATGAATAAATTATATTAGGTTTTAAGAGATCAATAAAGTCATCATGAGAAGGCTTAAGGCATGAAACATATAGACCTATAGGTCTATAGACCTGTAGGTTTGCATTTTATGAGAAAGGTATTGAAATGTGAATCAAGATTGGATTTTGAAGGCCTAAATAATGAATTAAGTGTAGTGCTTCTAAATTTTTAGAGATTCAATAGTAATAGAGAAACTATTACTTTAAAAATGGATGCCTAAGATACCTCAATACTTTGAGTTAGAATGGAGAACATCTGAAATTTAAATATGAGATCAAGAGGAAAAAGGAGAATTATCTAGTTATATTTTAAATCTCACAATGCTCTCATGATATTAACAATACATTGATAAAGTGATAAACCTAAACAAGATTGTTATAGGCAGTGTAAAAGTAAGCATATATGTATGGTCAAGCAGAGGAATGTGAAAACATTATTGCAGAGGGATAGGTTTGAATGTAAAGGAGAATTAAATGAAGTCAATATAATATCAAAGTTTTAATAATTTAGTTTTTAAGGATAGGTTTTTAATTTTAATATTCAAAAGACTCCCAGCCCATCACCTATAGTCATGTCTTGAGAAGATAGAAAAGAGAAGTTGTATGCTTGTGATAATGTGAAGTCTTGAGGAAGTTGTAGAGGGTAAAAAGAAAATAATAAACTATAAAAAATATAACAAAGATAATTTAGATGTTCAATGACTTATATATTGAGTTTATAAAATCCAAAATGTAGCCAAAACCCTAATGATTACCTATAAGACTATTGGAATAAATTAATTTACTTTTCAAACTTGAGAAGAAAAGACCACACACATAGTGGAGTTGGGGCTTAGGTGAATGGAAAATTGAATATAATCACTAGGAATGGAAAATAAAACTAAAGATAATGATCAGAGAAAGTTATTGAAAAAAAATCCTTTAACCCTTATAGTCACATAGTCAAGTGTTCCTACAAGCCTCCCTAGTCAAGTGAAAGATGCCTACTTGGTTTGAAGAGAAGGGGTCTGAGGGAAAATAATTCACATGAAAATGGTTATATTATGATATCATGAGTCCTATATGGTCCTCATATTTAATGAATATGATGTCAAGGTTGATAGGCCTATTTTGGCATGTTAAGCCTAAGACTAAACACACATACATGTGTGTACAGTTTTGAGAAAAGTGGATTTTTGAGGGTAAAATGAGAACCTAAGGGAATTAATAAGTGTATAATTATGTTATAAACCCTATATTTGAATCCATAATTAGATAAAGACAATAAAATGACCATTTGGCCTATAAGACCTTTTTGAGCTCATCTAAGTTCAAATTAAAATCTAAAACAAACTTTATCTTTCTCAATGTGATTCTAAATTTGTGCATGGGGTTAAATGGTTATTAGGGATGGTGAAGGGGTATCTATAATCCAATATTATGTAATCAATATTTTTTTAAAGTCACTAACATTTATGAACAATGGATAAGACTACAAAAGCATTCCTAAATGAAATAATGAAAACCTGAGGAACACTTTATTGAGATTGGAATTATACAAATAATTTCCATGGTAACATGATAAGCTATGGGTAGTTTAAGACACTTTTTTCACTTAAATTTTGTGTAATTGGTTTAAAATTTAATGCCATAGGGTTTATGAATAATTATTAAAAATTTAAACCACTCTAAACCTTCATAAAACCTAATAAGGACCTGATGAGAAAGATTAGATTACAAGGCACCTAAAATGACTTTTATTGGTCTTGAAACCACCTATACATCATTCCTCACTCTATGAATAGTATCACCATGAAATTTAATTATACTTGTAACTCTATGGATGCATTAAATTCTATGTTTTTGTAAGGGTTTAAGCTTAAAATAGGGTATCTAACCTCATGGATAGATGAAAACCATTGGGGAGGATGGATTGATGTCCCTTATACATCATAAATTCAAAAATTTATACATATCACCTTTAAATTTATCTTACGGATCTAATTGTTGAAGGTAGTGTGAAAAAGGCTCGTGAAAGGCTAGTTTTTGTTTCCATTTCATGGTTCAACTACCTATAAAAGGTCTTAGAATCCCAAATTTTTTCATGGAGTATGGTCATGGAGTCTTAAAATTGATCCAAAAACTTAATTTTGGTTTCAAACTTGTGTGAGAAGTTTGGATTAAAATCTCAAATTCTAGGTGTAGAGACCTAATTAACACCTATTAGAGAGAGATCAAGTGAATAAGTATACTTCCACTCAGATTTGGATCATGAAATTTGGAATAAAGTTGGAAAGTAATACTAGGTACTCAAAAATATTCCTAGTTTCCCAATATCATCTGTACATTGTCTTAAAATAAGGATTTTTGTGTGTTTTTTAGGGCTACAAGGAATTGAAGAAAAATGTAAGATTTGGGTACAAAATGATATCTTTGGGAGTCTTTAATGAATCCAAATGGGTTGATTAAATTGTTTTATAGTTTATATAATCCTTATGTGGAGATAGAGTGCACTCATGAAGATTAAATCAAGTTCTAATGCTTTTGGTCAAGGTGAGGTGTAGTAGAACTAATGGGTTTCAAGACAACTAAGTAACTAACTATGTGATGATCACCACTATAATGTTTGAATAAGAGGTATTAAAAATAATACAAGGTTTAAATGAGGTCATACTTAGTTTTTTGAGGTCTAAAAGGTGTATCAAGGTGTCAATCAATGTTGATGAGTTGATAGAGGTAGTTTTAGGAATAACTGCATAGTAAGGAAAATGAATGATCTCTTATTCCACTTTGAAAAAGCAATGACAAGAAGAGATAAACACATGTTAATAATAATTTTATGATTTATTATAACCCCTTTTAATATTTTTAATATTAATACTTGTCATTTCTCTCTCTCTCTCTCTCTCTCTCTCTCTCTCTCTCTCTCTCTCTCTCTCTCTCTCTCTCTCTCTCTCTCTCTCTCTCTCTCTCTCTCTCTCTCTCTCTCTCTCTCTCTCTCTCTCTCTCTCTCTCTCTCTCTTCCTCATTTCCTATATGTGTTTCCTCTTTTGGAATTATGACACATCCACATATTCGTATGGTGAAGCCTTAATGAATTAAATTTATATTTGACTTTAGAATAAATAATTCAAACTAGTTTTATCTTTCTCATTTCTTATATAATTGTGTGAAGTAGTTTTTTTGTTGAATGATAAGTGATAGCTTCTTTCCTTGCATTCATCTATCTCTTTTATGCTTTATGTGAGCAATCTACTTTTTAACAAGTCATATGATGTGTAGATAATGGATTTTTTTGTGTGATTTTAAGTGTAAATATATTTTTTAGTAACCATTATCAAAAATATTAGTCATCTACCTTCAATACTACATTGCATTCTACCTTCATATTGAAATGATTTGTTAGAAGAACCTTGGATTTTGAGATCAGTTTTGTATTTGTTTTCCATAGTGAAAGTTTAAGTAAGGTATGGAATTTAAATTGGTGCATCACTTCAAGTAGAGTAGTCTTTAATATCATTATATCACTTTTAATTCAAATAAAGTAGTTTAGTGATTAGTTTTAGGTGTTTCATATGGGATCTAGCCCATAATCTAAGTATTCACCTCTTATAATTATTACCCATATCATATGATGTGTTTCCATATTATTCCAAATTTTGAGGAGGCTTGAGTAGCTATCCTTAGGGTGAAAATTTGGGTGAAATTTTTGTTGGCATGCCCAATTAACATGAAGGTCTAAGAAGTTATCCAATGTGGATGGTAATATTGACAAATTTGAAGTTGTAAAAGCTTCCTTCATGTGGTATTCGGCAACTCCAAAAATTATTAACTCTTATTTTCATACTAGTGATTCAATTTCATGCCTAAGTTAATCATACAGTATTATATTAATGTCATTATTTTTGAATTTTTAGAGATTATTTATTATTTAGTTATATCAAAGAGGTATGTTAACACTCATTCATATGCAAATAAATATTTTGCTTCTCACATACCTATAAGGAGACTCTTTTTGGGTTTAATTTGAAAGACGGAAGCATGAAGTAACCTTCCCTTTATTTACTTCAATGGCCATATCCATATACTACTTGATCAATATGATGACATTCCTATGTCAACCCTCAAAAGTGTTCCCTCTTATATAGTAGAATCTTCCATTACCCCTATTAAGCACATAAGGAACATTGGTAATTTTTATAACATACATAACATCATTGAAGAGAATGTTGCTATCAATTTTTTGTCTATTTACTGTAAGGCTAATTCCCTTTATTGGTATGGAACTTTGTCTCCTAGTTATATCACTACATGGGACCAATTGGGTGACTCTTTGAGGAGGATATTCAAAGAGAAGAGTGACCACTTGTCTTTGACCCAACAACTAACTACTATAAAGAGATCCCCTCAAGAATCCTTACAAAATTTCAATGAAAAATTTCAAAAGACATGGTATAGGATCCCAATGTTAGTAAGGCCTACTGCACATCATGATTTTATCTATTATCTTAAGGCTTTAAATAGTGGCATATCAATGATGATTTAATATATGGGAGGGGATACACTACCTAATGCTTATGAGATTGGTATTAGGGATAAGAATTGCCTTATACATGTTGGGAAGATCTCTCCTAGACCCCTTATGCCTTTATTTACTAATTTTCAGACTCTTAGGCCTACTATGGATCCCATCCCCACACCCAACCATAAGTGAGATACCTCTAATCAACCAAGTAAGTCAAATGATGTAGATGTGATAAAGGATCTTAGAGAAGAGAACCAAAATATTAATAGGCAATAATAATATAAGTAATTGAGATCTTATTGAGATTATTATCAACCACATCATCCCTATTAGTCTTATCAATCTCTTAGACCATATTTTCAAGGCCATTCTCAAGGACAAGGTTAGCTAACTCAAGTAAGACAATACAATGGTCAAAATTAGAATGCTCCTTCTACTTCAAAATATTTATTACCTATCCAAAACAACATTTTACAAGATAATGGAGAGCATATTTCATGGGATCAAACTCATGACTCATCCACCTAATTAAATGAGATATTCAACTAATATTTTATGGAATAATGGGGAACAATGCCTGCTATGACTCAAGAAAATGCCTAGTGGAGGAGAAATTAATGGAGAGAATTATAAATTAGAATCTACCTTGATGAACTAATTTAAATAATACTCATGTGTAGCTAATTATAAATGGAACTTAAACTTAGACACAAATCCTATAGCTATAAACACAAGGTCAAAAAGAAGAGCAGTTAAAGAGGTACAAGGGACAATTCATGGTCCAAACATGAAATCTCTAACATCCAAAGGGGAAGGTGTGTCAAATAAAGACCCTATTACTCAAGTAAATCAGAGATTTTAGAATGTTAAAGTTCCTCATATGCATCAAGTAACACAAGGTCTTGGTAGTAATGTGGCTACTAAAGGGTATGACAAGGTTGAAAGCTCTCCTATGAACATTGTTAAACAAATGAATAAGTTTCATGTAAGCATCTGGATGTGGGATACATTATTCATTCTTGGATAAAGATATCTACTCCAAGTTGAGATCTTCAAGCTTAATGAAACACCTAGGTAACCTAATAAAAGAGGGGTAATTTAAGAAATTACATTGAAGACTAAGGATGGATAGCCAAATAAAACTAAAAGAGAAAATAAAAATCCTTATTTTTACCTCTTTATAATCATTATAGACTTATTAGTTCATAATTTATTGACTGAGATTAGGGTAAACACCTCAGTCATGCCTAAACAAGTAGTTGACAAGCTAAATTTGAAGTATGAACCAAACTCCAAGGGGGTGTTATAAGTGGTTGGATTAGATACCAAAATAGTTGGCATTATAAAATGTTTGTAGCTAACTCCTCATGCTTGTTCTACCTTATTTATATCACAAGATGTTGTATTTGTGGATGTACCACCCTATTTTTATCTATGTTTGTCAAGGGATTTGACTACTAAGATTGGGGGTATTTAACTTCATAATTGGTCTTATATGGAATTTAGGACTAGATATGGTGTTAAGGTCTCAATTAATTCTAAACATTTAGCTAAATTTCATGTGGACCCTTATGTACCAAACACATCAAACATGAATTTAACTATCACTGAGGAGGGAGACAATCTTAATGATCATGAATATTTTTCACTTCTTGATGTCATATCTGATCTTTTCCTTGATGAGTGGGGAGCTAAACATTATGGGTTTTATCCATATAAACTCATATAAGAGACAAGTATGTAAAAATATAATATTCATGAATAATGTGATTAATTCCTTGAGATAAGCTACGATTATAATTTTCAAAAGGTTACATCAAGAAATTCTTTTTTGCATATGGATGATGATGATGATGTTATAGATATAGTAAAGCTTAGTATTCAAAATGAAGATTAACTTCTACCTATCAAAAAAGAAGAAATTATTAGAGGTAAACCCCATTGAGAGGGGGGTGAATCAGTGGTGTTAAACACTCTAATATAATTTCCAAACCCTTTCAATTAATTAAGCATTCAACATAAACATTCATGAAACATATAGATCATTCATAATAATGAATCAATGAACATACTCAAGATCACATACACAACACAAGGTCTACTTGGGAAACCCTCTTGGGGAATAAAACCCACTCTCAATATTGAAAACACATGGACTACTATCCTATAATAAGATCAGAAATAAGAGATTCATCAAGTCCTTCTGATCAAGAACCTTTGGTTAAGTCCTTCTGACCTAAAACCTTGATAAACTCATTTAGATCAAAGGTCTTTGAGTGAAACCCTATTTCACAAGGAGCAATTATCCCTACAGAAGATCAAGTACTTTAGACCCTCCTTTAGATGAACACTTCCACCTTAGATCTGATGTATTCAACACCTGATGATGGACCTCTTGATTATCTGACAACTACACAAACTCTCTATCTCAAAAATGCCTCTCACATAGGCAAGTCACAAACTCCTTTCTTCACTCAAACCATCCTCATCTATACACTCAAAACTCTTTATATATACACAAACTACAAGAGCACTATATTGACATTAGTATCATGACCTATAAGTTATACACATATTCAAAAAATTATTTTGCATAATAACTCTACCAACGGGCACACTACCTATCCTTCCCTCACATACACAATCCGCTCTCCTATCTCATGCATACAAGACTAGAACTCAACACATTTTGTTCCACTATATATATAGAAAACATGAATTATAAGGTTCATAAAAAACTATCATCCAAACTACATGCCTTCACCCTTAAGGCATCTCATATGGGTCACACTTAAGCATAGTCCCCTTTCAAAATAGGCCTAAGTCATTTTTGGTTCCTAAAGAGACCTAATTACCTATTTTGATATATCTTAGAGAAACTTAAGAACATAGGACCAATTAAAAACATATAGGTCCACTCTTTATTTCCCCTAAGACATCTTCAAAAGATCATAGTCACTAAAACATTCTTTTTCTACAATCCAATTAGCTCAACCACTTCTCTATATACATAGTCAACAAGAATGAGAACATAGTTGACTTGAAAACCTTTGTTCATACTTCATATGATTTTTCAAATATTAAAAATTCATGTAAAGCATAATCATAGAGTATATAAAACTCCCTAATATTTGGTTCACCATTAAACATTGAAATAACAACTTCATAAGCTAAAAAATACTTCTTGAGTCACTTGTAGAACATGTACAAAAAGACAATCAACTTTTGATCTCAATATATTTGTTTGTACAAACTTCTAAATCTTCTAATCCCTATTTCTATATGCACCTTGGATTCCTCTATTGATTTGGTTTTTATTGAAATAGAAAATTCATCTTTTATCAAAAGCTATGTTCAAAAAACCAAACACTATTCTTTCCTTTGCAAATTCAAATATTCAAATAACATCACAGTTAAACCATAGAAGTTTTGCTCACATCTTATTTTATCTCAACATCAGATCAAATACACTCCATCAATCTTAATTGATATTTAACATATAGAAACTAATGCTTAATCATTAAACCTATATCACTTTGACCACATCTCATGCATCCTTGAAACTTTGACTCAATGCACTCTGTCAATCTTTGCAGATCAAATATGACTTAATTGATCAATGCTCATCATTGATCAAATTATATGCATGCCTACTCACTATTAGATCGAGATGTTGTAACTTATGTTATATGTTAAGCTCATACACCTATCATCATCTCTCTACCTCCTAACTCCTTCTAGTAATAATTCACCATCAATCTTTCTCAAGATTTAGCACATGCAAAAATGACTATGGTAACCCTACCAATAAGCTGAGTAGCCATTTTTTATCCTTAATAACTTCTTTTATGCTTTAACACAAGATCTCAAATTTGGACCAAATGATCTCATCACTTAGGGTAAACTAATATATTCCACACTACTCCTAAATCACTTGTTCATGTGAGATATAACACCATGAAAGTGCATTCTCATAAACTTTTGTCATAGAGCCAACCATGTCCAAATCTACTTGAGAGGCCAACTTTGAGTAACCATAACTTTTACCATGCTTTAGTGAATGAACTCAAATTTAGTGAAAATGATCTATGCTCAAAACTAAACAAACCCATATGATCATATTATGTTTAAACCTTTACACATGAAATATATGACACCATAAAAATTATCACTTAGCTCTTCCTACCACACTACAAAATTAGCTACGTATGGGAAAACATAGTCAATCTACTTGGGAGGCCAACTTTGTATATGCATATGTTTTAATGTACTGCACCACATGATCTAGAAATAAACAAAAATAAAGTAGGTCCAAACGAAACAAACACATATGATCACCTTATCTTGAATCATCCACATGTGCTATCACTGACCTCATCAACATGCTTACTTAGCTCTTTCTAGCCACTTTACAAATTTGGCTAAATATGGGAAAATAGTGCAATCTATCTTAGAATCCAGCTTTTCACCCTTATATATTTGACTGTGCTTATAATCAAGATGTGATATTTAGTATATAAAAACTAGGGACTACTCTGATCATAACCATATGACCAACTCCCCTTGACTCCTTCCCATGTGGTAATGGTGACATCATCAAAATGCCTAATCATATTTTTTGCCACTTGACCCAAAGTGTCTAGATGAAAACTATGGACTACCAGATGAATTCCACTTGTGCACATAAGCTCTCAAAGTATAGATCACATCTTATATGACCCCTTTCACATGCTTAAACCTCCATACTCATCCTTGATCCTCTCAAGATATGTCAATACTGAAGATCATCTAACCATACATAAAGTACACTAGAACAAGCATATTTCACACTTTGTCATATACGAAAAAGAACATTACACACTTTGGAATTATCACTTAGACTATCAAGGCTCTTCATCTACTCACAAGGTAACCTCCATGACACCACCATGACATCATCATGACAACTCTCCAACAATCTCTGCCTTTGTCATTAATGTTAACACCCATCAATATAGTGATATATAACTTACCTTCTTTATCTTCAAAGCACTCCTATAAACATGAAGTTTCTCCCCAATAGTAACTTTCTCCTCCTTTGACATAATGAAAAATTTGGCATAATCTGATCTTAAGGACATGAAAATACTATCAAATAGGAAAGGACCACCTTAGAGAGATGATACAAACTCCCCCTTACCTTGAGCCAACCTTTTCTTGTCTTGACAACTTCCTCTTACTCCATGCCAACACTCTTCTTCACAAGCACAACAAATGAAGATAGAACACACAAAAATATTTAAATATTATGTATCTTACCAATATACATCTAAGAGGGACTCCCCATAATATTTTTGAGCCATTGCATCATTTGAGCATATTCATATCTCCACACACCATGAAGAACCACAACATAGGCTTAACAACCTTCTTTCTCAAGACACTACCATGACCATCAACAAAGTAACATACTATTCAAAAATCAAGAAACATGTTATAAAAAAATTTGATAACTCACCTTGAATACATTCATACTTTACTCTTTTGGAGAAACTAAATAAAAGGCACTCTTCTTTTTACTAGGCTAGTTTAGTCCTCTTGTAGTCCTACCTGGAGCTTACAAAGTCCATAGATTTTAGTAGACATAGATTCAAGACCTGAAACTTCATATCTAAAGCTTTATCTTATGCCCCCTCAAGCATACCAATTTGAAATAATAATCTTATCCTCTACAACATACTTATTTTACAAACCTACTATCCACTTAGCCCTCCATATTGATATAAATAAAAATAACTTGAGAAGCACAAACCTTAAAAAAATTTGAAGCATGATTTTACCACCAATTTGGCCCATTCAACATATTCATAAGCCTCAAACCTTAACTCATAAGGTAGACCACTTTTTTAGTAAAGACCAAAATCCTAGAAACCCAAAACAAGAAAAGTCAGCACAACACCTTCCAATCAATGTCCACTTCTGAAACCTTGTGTACACTTGGAGACAACCATTACACACATCTAGACCAAAAATTGAGATTTCATACCTTTGGGAATGCATACATCCTATAACCCATTTTAGGCCTGATTACAATTGAACCAAAAATATAAAAAACTTAAAGCACTCAAAAATCATCAACTGGCACATACATAAATTTAGACCTTAAAAACATCTAGAGCAAACCAAAAATAAATGATTAGACCTTTATGAGCACCAAACACTTCTTGACATTTTATTTAATCTAAATAAGTCACCTAGAACCACTTAATCTGACTCTATACTTTAGCTCCTTTACTAACCTCTTAAATAGGCTTATGAACTCATTGCTTCCCCTTAACCAAAGACCTTATATAATTGGAATTATTATATTTTTAGAATAAAATATTTATTCTTCATTGAAATGAGTCTCTTAAGAAGCATAGATAGAGACCTTGTCTACACCATAAAGCTCTACCGTGGTGTGTAATTAGGAGTTTCCCACAATTCCTCATATTACATCTCCTCCTTCGTCATACGATAATTATAATCATTCTTAATCTATTTCTTTGGGTTAGAGTAAATAGCTTCCTCATCTACTACAACATTCTCTCTTTCTTCATTGATAGAATTAGCAATACATGTAGACAATATAGATTCATTATAGACCTTCTCATTTGAATAATCTTCCTTACATCTTGGATTTTCATCATTGGGCACTTGTTCAATAGCAAAAGGATGTTCACTTGGATCCATACATACCTTATAGTTAGCTTAAACCAACACCTTGGCCTTCATCTCTTCATTCTCAACATGAGCAGACAATGAGACCTCTTGAGACTTTTCAACTTTAGAAGCATTCTCCACCATAAAAAATAGATTACTTGGACCTGCAGTATCATCATGTCTCATACTTACCACCTTTGGTTTCCATGTATTAACTTGTCTTCTTTATTGAACTCTAGGAACTTGATAAAACCTATTATGTCTTGTAGGCCTTTACTTTAATAATCTAGCAATGTGACCTCTTTGTTCAAAATTGAAGTACACAATATTTTTTGCAAAAATCTCTTTCTACCTTTCTAGATTTGGACAAAATCTTGAAAAGTGTCCTAGTTCATAATAATTTTATCACTCAATATCTCTTGGAGGAAACTCAACTTGTATTAACTTAGGTGGAATTTTTTTTTGCAAAGTTTCCAACATCGTGATAGTTGAAGCACTTAATATTGATTTCACCTTTTGATTGATGACCCCCATCATAGTTATAAGAAAATTCATTCTTAGAAGGTCTTCTAAATTCTCTATATCTATGCCAAAATAGATTACAAGTATAGAAGTAACCATTAAAATTTATATACCTCATGAGATTTCGCTGTCTGAACTGATTTGTCTTAATTTTTCCAGCACCTTCATTCCTTATCTGATAATTTGTCTTCAAACACTGATCCACCTTATTCACATTAGTCTTTATCTTATATTTAATTGAAGTCTTTGATTCTTCTTTGTATCTAAGACTAGTATTATCACTTGCATTCTTTTGATCATTGAAAATGTTATCTAGATCACTTGAGCTCTTTTCAAATCTCACAAATGGCATTACCTTACTAGATACCTTCTTTAACTCAGGTTTTAATGACTTATTTTCAATTACATACCTTGTATATTCATCTTATTTGGATTTTAAGCTATTACATAGGACTTCTAATTGACAACTAATATGTTTGACGATATCATCGTGTTCCTTGGCATATTCATCCATTCTTTCTTTAAACACACTAAATTGCTCCTAAAATTCCTTAATCTTATATTTCATATTCTTATTGATATTTATCTCAATCTTCAAATCTTTATGACTTTATCCAATGTAGTCTCATAGTCCACCTCATCTTAATCATCATCTAAATCACTCAAAATAGACACCTTATAATGTAACTTCCTTCCTCAACTATGAAAAGAGATTAATCTTCAGTAGAACCATCATCTTCATGATCATAATCTAAGACATTGTCTTCACTCTCTTCTAATGATTTTTAATCTTCTATGGTGTATATATTCTTGTCTTTGATGTACTTCATCTTGTTATCAAACCTTCTAAAACCATTCTTTTAATCAAACCTAAAATATCTCTTTCCATCATCATGACCTTGATCATTCTCTTCATCAACATTATTCTTATACTTATGAGGTCACTTATTATCAAAATGTCCTATCTCACCATAATTGAAGCATTTAAGGGGTATATTACCTTTATACTTGCTTGAACCTTGTTCTTAATTAACTTAAAATTAAAGCAATTAGTTCATCCTCATCTATATTAGCAATGTCATCCTCCTTGAGTTTCTTACCTTGGAACTTATTCTTTGTCTATATTTTAGTCTTGAAATTTGCTTCCTTATTTGGAGGTATATCATCATTCTTATTCATTTTATAGTTAGTAAGGGTGCCATGCAATTTATCCATCTTTAACTAAGTAATATCATTAATATCTTCTATAGAAGATACTTTCATATCAAACTTGGGGGATAGGGACCTTAGAATCTTTTCAATAATAGTAGTCTCTTCAATATTATCTCCAAGACCTTTGATGATGTTCACAAATCATCAAATTTATACAAAAAGGATGCCATAGTAACTTCTTCATTCATCTTGAGACTTTCAAATTTCCTTCTATGAGTCTATAACTTAACAAGCTTAACCTTTGAATCTCCTTCAAAAATAGTCTTCAATTTATCCCATATTTCCTTGGTATATGTGTAATGAATTACTTTGGTGAACTTAGTTTCTTTAAGACCACAAGTGATGGCATTGATTACCTTAGATTTCTTCACAAACAACTTGTCTACAACAGTAGATGGAGGAATAATAGGAATAGCATAACCATCCATGAAATATTTCCAAACATCAAACCCTAGAGACATAATAAATGTCCTCATCTCGACACTCCAAAAAGCATAATTGGATATATTGAACATCAATTCTTTCTTAGTAGAGAAACCACCTTGCATATTCTGAATAGCCATTTTACCTTGGATCACCTTCAAGTTTTCAATCTTTTACCAAAGGACCTCACTTTGATACCAATTGTTAGAGGCACAACCCATTAAGAGGGGGAAAGGGTGAATTAGTGGTAGCAAGCAATTAAATATAATTTCCAAACCCTTTAAATTACTTAAGCATTCAACACAAACATTCATGAAATATATAGATTATTCATAACTTTGAATAAATGAACATACGTAAGATCACGTATACAACATAAGGTCTACATAAGAAACCCTCTTTGGGAATAAAACCCACTCTCAAGCCTAAAAACATATGGACTACTATCCTATAATAATATCATAAACAAGAGACTAATCAATTTATTCTAATTAGGAACCTTCTATCAAGTCCTAACCTACAACCTTGATCAAGTCCTTTATATCAAAGGTATTTTAGTGAAACCTTGTTTCACAAGGAGAAACTACCCCTAAGGAATATCAAGTCCTTTAAACCCTCCTCAAGATAAACACTTCCACATTAGAGATTATATCTTCAACACCTAATGATGGACCTCTTAATTATTTGATAACTACACAAACTCTCTATCTCAAATAGGCCTCTCACATAGGCAAGTCAAAAACTCCTTTTTTCAGTCAAACTATCCTCATCTACACACTCAAACCTCTTCACATATCCACAAACTATAAGAGCATAATATTGACATTAAGAATATGACCTATAGGTCATACACATAGTCAACCAACTATTTTTCTTATTAAATCCACCAACAGGCACACTACCTATCCTTCCCTCACACACACAATCCTATCTCCTACCTCATGCATACAAGACAAGAACTTAATACATTTTTTTCCACTATATATAGAGCAATCATGAATTATAAAATTCATAAAAAAATATTTTTGGCCACACTACATGCCTTCACCATTAAATTATCTCATATGGGTCAAACTTAAGCACAATCCCCTTTCAAAATAGGCCTAAGTCACTTTTAGGTCATATACAGACCTAATCACCTGTTTTGATATATCTTTGAGTAACTTAAGAACACAAGACCAATTACAAAAATATATGTCCACTCCTTATGTCCCCTAAGACATACTCAAAATATCATAGTCACTAAAATATTCTTCTACTATAACCCACTTATCTCAACCACTTCTCTATACACATAATCAACAAGAATGAGAACACAGTCGACTTTAAAACCTTTGTTCATACTTCATATGATTTTTTAAACCTTCAAAATGTACATAGATAATACTCATAGAGTCTAAAAAACTCCCCAATTTTTTATTTAGCATTAAACATCAAAACAACTTCATAATCTTAACAATCCTTCTGGAGTCACTTGTAGAACATATACAAAAATAAAGTCAAATTTAGAGCTCAATATCTTTATCTATACAAACTTCTAGATCTTATAATCCATATTTCCAAATACACCTTGGTCCTCTCCACTTTTATTTTGACTAAAATAATAAATTCATCTTCTATAGAAAGTTATGGTCCAAAAACCAAATAGTGGTCTTTCCTTCATAAATTCAAATATTCAAATAGCAGTGATCATAGTTAAACCTCAAAATATTTTCTTGCATCTCATGTCATCTTAGCATCAAATCAAATACACTCCATTAATATTAATCAATCTTTAACACATAGGCACAAATGTTCAATAATTAAACCCCTATCACTTTGACCACATCTAATGCATCCTTGAAACTTTGACTCAACATGCTCCATTCATCTCTGTGGATCAAACAAGACTTTATCAATCAACACTTATCGTTGATCAAACAAAATGAACTCCCACTCATCATTGGATCAAGATCGTGTACCTTTGCTTAGATGTTAAACATCATGCACCTATCATGATCTCACTACCTCCTAACTCCTTAGAGAAATAATGTACCATCAATCTTGATTGATCTTTAGCACATGAAAAAATGACCAAGTATGGGGACCCTATCAATAAGCCTAAGTAGCCATTTTTTATACTTAATAACTTCTTTTATGCTTTGATGCAGGATCTCAAATTTGAACCAAATGATATCCTCACTTAGGAGAATCTAGCTAAATGACACACTACTCTTGAAACCCTCATGCATGTGAGATATAACTTCATGAAAGTGCCTTCTCATAGACTTCCATCATAGAGCCAACCATGTTCGAATCTGCCTAAGAGGCAAACTTTGACCAACCATAACTTTTACCATGCTTTAGGGCATGAACTCAAATTTAGTGAAAATGATCTACGCTCAAAACTAAACAAAACCATATGATCATATTATATCTATAAATTCACATGTGTAAGATAGAACACCATAAAAATGTTCATTTGGCTCTTTCTACCACAATGCAAAATTTTCTAAGTATGGGAAAACACAGTCAATCTGCCTCAGAGCCCAACTTTGCATATGCATATGTTTTTATTCACTAAATGACATGATCTAAAAATAGTATAAAGTAAACTAGATATAAAATTGAACAAACCCATATGATCACCTTTTCTTGAACAATTTACATGTGCGAGCATTGACCTCATCAACATGCTTACTCAGCTCTTTCTAGCCACTTTGCAAATTTGGCTAAATATGGGAAAATAGTGAAATATGTCTTATAATCCAAATTTTCACTCTTATATATTTGACCACACTTTGATGTATGACTTGATATTTCACATAAAACAACTAGAGACTAATTTTATCACAACCATATGACCAACATCCCTTGATTCTTTCCCATGTGGCAATGATGACATCATCAAACTACCTAATCATATTTTTTGCCACTAGACCCAAAGTGTCTAAATGAAAAATATGGACTACCAGATGAATTCTAATCTTAAACACAAGCTCTTCAATCATGTATAACATATTAGAGGACCCTTTACTCATTTTCAAATCTCCATACTCATCATTGATCCTCTCAAGCTATGTTAATACTAAAGGTCAGCTAGCCATACATAAATCAGACTAAGATAAGCATATTGCACACTTTGTCATATAAGAAAAAATACATTTCACACTTTTTAATTATCACTTAGACTACTAATTCACTTCATCCACTCACTAGAGAACCTCCATGACACCACCATGACATCATCATGACAACTCTCCAATAGAAATTCATGAGCATGAGACTCAAGGAGGATCTTATTGATGTATGTTTGTGTCAAAGACATAATATAAATAACAAAATAGCATTTCTTAGATTGTAGTGTAGGTCACAGGGAACTTAGGACTTTACTTAGTTTTTCTAGAGAGATTATGTGGTTTCCAAATTTTAGTCTATAATCAGACCCTAATATAGGGACAATAGGAATATGGTAGTGACACAATTTATCTAAATTTTACTATGATGTAAATTATTTTGTATTTTATAATATAATACTAGAATCTTAAACAAACAAATGGATATATACAATGAGCATTAATCTAAGGTGATTCATGTAAAAAAATTGAAGAGAGGAAGCAAGGTAGGGTAGAAAGGAAAGTTCCCTTGCAATAATAAAGACCAATAGATCTCTTTTAGTTTCTTCTTACAATAATGAAAATAAAAATACTAGCTATGAGATCCTAGTTCTTTGCCCTAGAACATCATAAATGCAATGAGGATGTTGTGAATATAATTCACATATTTGAAAATCATGATTTAAAATGCTAGCTACATTAAATTTCCTTAAACACATTCACTAGCAGAGCAAGAAGAAAATAAAGCATAAATAAAAAAATTTATTATCCTAGATAAAAGCACAAACTAATAATATGCATTTGAAAATTTAATTCTAGATTTTAACCATTAAATAAATGAGATCACTTATTATTAATAAAGATTCAAAAATAAAAATGCATAACAATAATGAAAACAATGAGCTAATTATTGGAATTTCCTTTCTCTTTGCATTAATTCATAAAATTCTATCTCTAGTTTACAATGAAGGGGAGAGCCCTTATATATAGGCCATTTGAATTCCTTAGTTGGTTATAAAAGGAACCAAGTAATATGACGCTTATCAGAAGATAAGGTCTCCTATGTCCTAAAGTTAGAGAATATTCCCTATTCAAAATATGGGAATATTTTACAATACAATTTTAAGGACCACGAGACATGTTTCCTATTCAAAAGGAATCTAATAGGTGGATATTTTATTCCCAAAGATTTAGATTGGGATCTCACTGGTATTGTCGATGATGAAGCTCTTGCTATAGAAGAATATGGAGTAATAGTGTCGATTGAAGAAGAAGACATTCTAAAAGGGACTGATGAGGTGATGGCTCCTGATGTGGAAGTTTTTTTTTTGGGCCTCTACCTATCCTCTCCAAGATTCAAAACATCTCTTGTATTCATTATCAATCAATCTCAGGTCGATGATAGGCTCCTTTAAAAGCTTGGTTGTGAGTCTAGCCATTGTAATATGCTTGTTTAATAGAGTTTCCATAGCTTCATTGATGGACACAAACTTCTCTATTTTTTGGTTGGTAGAGGTAGCCAAATCCACCATATTTTTTTTGAAGATCACCCCTAGCCATGTCTTGCTTTTGGAAGTTCACCATGACATTTTTTAGTTGAGCTCTAAATGATTTATTTCTAGTGATGGATCCATCCTTATTATCCATTTGCTTAGTTTCAACATCCTTTAGTAAGGTGATGACTTTGTCACCTTGTTGTGTAAGGGATCTTCCCAAGGACCTCATTTCTTCAATCCATTGGTTTAGGTTCTTTCTCTTGCCAATTACATAGGAATAAGAAATGCTCAAATCCTCCAAGGGAATCAGATTTAGATCCTTAAATTTATTCATTATGATCAACCTCATCAAGTTTATTATCTAGATGTTGTATCCCCATACATAGCTTTTACCTTGAGGACTTTAATATATATTTTATCTCCCTTTACCTTATACTATGCCATGGTATTCAGCATATCAAAAAATTCTTCCATGACCTATTCCAATTTTGTTATGTTTTGCTCTAGTAAGTTGGTCTTGTGTTGTTGCTCCAAATCAGTTATTCTTCACTACACTCCCTTAATCACTTTAGCAACCTTACCCATAGTTTCTTGAAGTGATGAGAGGGGGTCTTTGTCATTTTTTTATTATTGGCCCTACCTATACTTCTTTGTCTTTATCATCTTAAATAATGTTTCTTCTAATTCATATAGGATTGCTTAGTTAGGGTGGGTGACTTTCCTCTTGGTCACCCTCTTCATTTCCCCATACTCCTTATCAAAATTCACTATAACCTGGGGATGGTCCATTATGACCAGGTCTAGATCCTTTATAGTGGCTAGATGCATCTACCTAATCCATGATTTATCTAAAGAACCACTTGGGGGTTTTGATGAGGGAGGAAATGGTTGAGAAATATTTAACCCTTGGAAGGTAGATGTCTAGGAGGTATCAATGGTTGTGACTAATATAAATGCAAAACTATGGGATGAAGAAGTACTAATGCTAGTTGAAGAACTAGCAAAGAACATGGGAACTTGTGAAAGGATGACACTAGGCCTATTTTTAGGCAATTTTGGTCTAGGTTTAGGCATAGGCCTAGTCGTGATTAGGGGTAAATTGGCCGTCACCAAGACCTTGTAGGTGGATAATATGGTAAAATGGGTGATAGTGGGAAATTACATGGTTACAATCCTAATTACAAGTATAGTGAGGGGCCTGTAAGGTAGGATGTTCACATTACTTACAGTTGGGGAGATCAAATATGTTCAAGGGTTGTATATAGAATAAAGAGGGGGGTAAGGCAATACATTCTTGACTTATAATACTCAATTCTTCTCTAGTAAGAATAAGGGGAGGCAATGCTGGTGTTGAAATTATTAGATTAGAATCTATTATTGCCTCTACTAAATGTGTTGTATGCATTATGGTAGTACTTTTCATTTGAGATGAGCTACTAGATGGGACCCTTGAGGTGGAAGCCTACTCAACTTGATTCCCTACACAATCCCCTCCTTTCTTCAAAGTGGGAGATAATGCCTAGAGTATTCTTCAACTGAGTTATGGGTTAGTTGGCCCTTCTTATTCAACACTAGGAGTATGTATAAGAGATGTTGACATTCCTTATTGAGTATCTTTGTGCTCAAACACCTAAAAAAACTAATGCCATCTAGTCTTCCTTTCACCTACGTGATCCTAGTAACCTTTAGCCTCTATTTAACTTCTATGTTATTAGATGAATTAAGGTATAACTAGTCTCAATCCTTAGGCTCATGATGATATGTGATACTAAGAATTTCTATGTGTTTGACACAATGATTGAATGTTAAGTACGTAGGGTCCCATTTCTTATTGATATCCTTCTCCAAACTAATAGTGGAACTATGTTTAGTCGTAGCTATAACTAAGTACCAAGTTTTAATTTTGAATCAACCAATGATGACTAATTAGGGGTGGATTGATCCCTTATTATTTTTGCATAGTCCATCTACTCCTATGAGTAGTTAGAAGGTAATCTCCTATTTAGCTAGATTGTCTATCATTATGGTTTTCAATCTAAATTGGGCTATTTTGATTCCCTCAAATCTGATTATGGTATAGTTAGGGTAGTCCCAAAAGGATCTTAATATTCTAAGGGTTACCCTAATCTCTTTTGGCATCCTAAGCATTATTATTTCATGGATGGATTCATATACAATTGGATATAACTACTTGGTAATACCTTGAATCTCCTGCTCATATCTATAAATTAGACATGGGGGATGGTCCACTTCATGTTTGGGTCTCAATTAGTAAACTAGGGGAATTGAAGAGTAGAAAAAGTGGTGTCAACCAAGTAGGACATCATATAAAAATGATTTCCTTAGTTGAACATGGTCTTCTTGATTTGGAAAACCAAATTGAAAGAGATGATCTCCCTGATGGGGGGTCATGGAGTCAACTATGATCATATATAGTAGTGGAACCTACTTCTCATCCACATGACTAGTGTCCTCTATTCTATGCCATTTCTTCATTATGGTCATCCCCATTCTCACCCCTTTTCTGAATTGGGTGATGGGGATATAATTTATTTTGGAATCATAGATGAAGCTCCTTAGGTTCTCTACCCAACTTCTCAAGACTTATTTTATATCATGTGAATCAATCCATTAGGTCATAGATAGATAACTTTAGGCCTATGATAAAATTCACATATAAAGCAATACACATAGATATAGAAGAGATTTAATGAGAAAAGAATAACAAAATGAACCTAGATCAATTGAACATAGAGACACATGAATTACCATGGGAAAGCCTCAAAGAGCTAAAAAAAACCCATCAATGATGATTATTCAATTATTGAGAAACTTTGCACCCCAATACAAAAATTCTTCCTTCTCACTTCTTCATTAGCCTTCACAAAAAAATTTGTTAATGAATAGTTCATGATAATAATAAAATATTTTTCACACACTTAAAATAGGGGTAAAACCCTATTTATAATAAATTTTGAAGGGATGTGACCATTGTAAATAATGGGTCCAACCATCCTGAGAACATTTTAAATTATTGATAATAATAAACCAATATAATTTATTTTACTGATAAGTAATAAATAATTTATGTTTTATTATTTATTTACATGAGGTTTTAAACCCATGTTAGTAAATAATAAATTATTATTATTTAATTACTTAAAATATACTAAGGGTCTTATAATTTCACTACTTAGACATTAAATGTTCTAACACTCCCCCTTAATGCTAAGCGGGAAAATTAAATAATAATGATTTATTATTTATTAACATGGGTTAAAAAACTCATGTAAATAAATAATAAAATATAAATTATTTATTAATTATTATTAAAATAAATCATATTGGCTTATTATTATTGGTAGTTTAAAATGTTCTCAGGATGGTTGGACTTGTTATTTCCAACAGTCACATCCCTTCACATTTTATTATAAATAGGGTTTTACCCCTATTGTAAGTGTGTTAAAAATATTTTATTATTATCATGAATTATGTGTGAACAAAGTTTTTTGTGAAGGCTATTGAAGAAGTGAGAAGGAGGAGTTTTTGTATTGGGCTGTAGAATTTATTAATAATTGAATAATCATCATTGGTGGGTTTTTTTTACCTCTTTGAGGTTTTCCCACTATAATTCATGCATATATATATTCAATTGATCTAGGTTCATTTTTTAATGCTTTTCTCAATGATAAAATATACTAAGGGTCTTATAATTTCACCACTTAGACATTAAATGTTCTAACAACCTACGCAAGTCATAATAGGCTTGAAAGGCTATTCCACCTATGTAATTAATATCATTGACTAAATTGACAAATTTTATCATGTCATTCAAACACTTAGTCTAAACAAAAATTTCGTGGGCCATGTCCACACAAAGGAGAACCTTTGGATTAAATGCAACTTTGTGTAGTCCTATAGATTTAAGCACAATAAGACCTTTCCTCTACAATACTAAGGGATTCATCATCATCATCATCATCTTGGTCTATGATTATTTACACATGGTATAATAAGTCATTTTAGTTCCTATCCTCTATGGCCAATGAAATTGCATTGAATCTGATGTTTGGAAAGACTATGTTTTTCCCATATGAATAGAAAAATGAAACTTGTTTTGAATTGGTATCTCCAAATGCTCCTACTTTGGCCATAAATTCTAGTTTTTTGATTGATGAGCTTGTGGATTATCTAGATGTCATATTAATACACAAAATTTTCTTTATAAAATAATATAGAGCACTTCAAAAATTTTAACAGATAGTAATGACAAATGCTAAGCTTTATGACAACAAGCTTTAAACCTTGATTTTTTTTAGAAATTAGAATTTCAATATATGGGCCATAAATGATAATTATATTTAACTCACTTTTTCATAAATTCCAAGTGGCTCTTTGGTTTTATTCTAACAACTTTGAAAATTCACTTTTGGGAATTGGCCAATCACCACTCTTGGTTTGTCCATGTGTCTTCTCATCATAAGGTTGAATTTTCCTTGAGGTGAATTGGATTTATAATTGTTGAAATGATCCCCATAAACATTAAATTCACACCAAAAATTGGTGATTTATGGATAGCTATGTGATACCTAGGTTTCACACTTGACACATGATTAACACTTGTCTTTTCATGCATTCTAGCCTTTTGCTTTAAATATTGGGATACCTAGGTGGGATGCATAATATTTCCATGTGGCATATTTGGATTGGCTCACTCCTCCTTTTGATATTACGTGGATCAGCCCATTATATTTTGGGCCAATTTTGTCTTGGGACCCTTTCTAGCTTACCAAGTGGTAGGCTTTCATTGGCTTGTGGTGTCATGTATCTCTATTATATGAAACTCTTGATGGACCTATCCATTACAACACCTTGCCACATGTGACCTTTTTATTATATCACCTCTCATTGGGTCTCACATATTCCTTTGATCATGATATCACCATAAGATAAGGGGTCTACATGTCACAAGTCTATTGGATTTTCCTACCAGGTGGCTTCTATGTAGCATCCAACTATTCAAGATTGGGTGATCAAGTGACAAGGGTCACCTTATTTTGCCTTCATGGTTTTCTTATAATTTAACTTTGTAACTTAGTACTATGGGTAAAAATAGCATGACTACCTACTAAGTGTCATGATGTGGTTAGATCACTCTATTTCAAGACCTTGAAAGCAACTGGGGTCTTAGGAGGCCATGACTGGGTGGCATATGGCATGTTATAATGAGGTTACACTTCTTTATATGATTAAATGTATTGATTGAATGATAAATGAAATTTTATCATTAGGTCATTTAGTTGTGAGACTTGAGAGAGTAGTGGGATCATTAGAAGATTATGATTGGATGCCAAGTGGCATGCTTAGATTAGATCACTAGCTCATAGATCTTTTATAATTTCTCTTCAAATTGAATATGTCACTATTGAATTCCAAGTAGGATGATCTAGTTGGGGTGCTAGGCCATGGCTATTTTCAAGACTTAAATGTATGTGACTAAGTCTCAAACTTCACATAACTAAGTGACTGATGCATGTGATGTTGTTGCATGTTAATTTAGCCCAAGTTGTCATTGAGTTCTTGTGCAAAGACAAAAGATGTGAAATTTAGTGAATTTATTGATAATGGAGAAGGGGTAAGTCTAAATTCATAATCCTAAGTATGGAATCTAACTTGGACCCTCCTTTATAACCTAAAATCAAGGTATATCATAGTATTGAATGTGATTTTGACATAACCAAATCAATACTATAGTTCACAGACCTTAATTAAGTAATTTTGATCATGTTTTAGCGACCATACCTTGGTCTTTGAATTATAAACCCTTACGAGGAATTTTTTTTTTAAAATTTATATCATTAGGAAACTAATGAACTTAAACATTAATAAAACATTTTTATAAGGTACTCATTAATATTTTTCATAGACCACCATGACTCTTAAGCTTTTAAAACCATACAAAGGGTTTTTCTATCATATGAAAAAATAATCAAGGTATGTCTTAGGGTAAATGACCCAAAATTTTAGGGGATCCCTATTTTTAGGAAAATGGGGAATTAAACTTAGCGAATGGTGACCTCTATGAGAAACATAGAAATATGTTATAATTTAGATATCCTAGTTTAGGGTGTAATCGGTAAGTAATCACCCCTTGGTACATGTAACAAATATCATAATTAGTTATCTAGAACTAACAACCTTTCATTTGGATGATTAGAGACTAAAAAATCTAAAAATAATTTATACTATGTGTGTGATTTGAATTAATTGACCAATTTTCCTTTACGTTTTAGAATCAGTAGCTTCAAACTTCATGTCTTTGAACATAGGTTCTAGGTAAGCATATATATATATATATATATATATATATATATATATATATATATATATATATATATATATATATATATATATATATATAGTGATGATCAGATTTAAAGGGAATGGCTTGGGCATTGCTATGTTTCTATACAGGCATCCATATCCCCAACAAAGGTACATTTGGTCCACTATATATATATATATATATATATATATATATATATATATAGTGATGCTCAGATTTAAAGGGAATGTCTTGGGCATTGGTATGTTTCTATACAAGCATCCATATCCCCAATAAAGGTACCTTTGGTCCACTCTAGGCCTTACTCCACTACCAACTAGGCATTTATAGCCTTGATGGAGTTTACCCGAGTCACCTTCAAAGGAATGAAACTTTTAGTATCAAGTCTATGTTGACTTAATACACATGTTTTTGGCTTCTCTTTTTTAAAAACCCTTAAAGGCTAAGAACCAATTTTCTAGCCAAGTTTTAAGGAATTCTAGAACTTGTGCTCAAGAACCACTCACTTTATATCAACTAAATTCTACCCAAGAATTCTTATGATGTGAAATTAAGTGTCATTATGTATGGAACTTCAGAATTTTGAGATCTTCATCTAGTCAAATGCAATATTTTTAAATCTAGATTATAATTAGATTAAAATCACATATCCCATGGAATGATAAATTTATTATTAAAATCTCCCAAATTTTCTAAATCAACATATGGCATTGTATCTTACTTTGGTACATGAGCTTCAACACCTCAATTCTTTAGATTTCAAAACTTGAACAAATACAAGAGAAAGTTGGGACCTTGACCAAAGGGCTTATTACTAATATACACATAATAGCTACCCTAAGGAAAGAAAAGTATAGAGGAAAAACACATAATGAGAAATAAAATTAGAAATAAAACTAATCTACTCCTACCTACTACTATACTAAACCAACTCATAGTCCTTGGGCAGAGGTACAAGGGGCAGCCATGAAGTAGTACTTAGATTACTATCCATTAATCAACAGATCTAGGTCCATTCCCTTGAAATTTATTTAGTATGAATGTGGTATCAACCTATATATCTATAATTTGATATGGCCGAATCCAAAGGGGAATGAATTTATCATGTTCACCTTTTTTCTTACGGGATTTATCCCACAATAAGACTAAGTTTGATATGTGGAACCTTTTTATTTTAGCTCATTTATCAAACTACATTTTCAACATGTCTTGGTTTTTGTTGAATTTATTTAGGGATTCATCTATGGAATCCTCCATCTGAATGATATTCAATATTTTGGACTGGATTGTTTCATCATTATCCATGTATTTAACCATGAACTTATAAGTAGGTAGTTGTAATGTAATGGAAAATATTAGTTATTTTCCATATACTAGTAATAATGGAGATGACTTCAAGGCCTATTTTAATATTCTCCAATCTAATTATAGATCATATTTTAATAATGATTTCACTCCCTTGGTTTCTTATCTATTGATTTCTTTATTACATTCATCAAATTTTAATTTGTTGACTCTGCAACACCTTTCCCTTGTGGATAATGATTAGATTAAAATTTGGTGACAATCTTGTTGTCATAGGCCAATTATATGAATTTTATAGATTGGAATTCTTGACCATTATCACACACCAGTGACAAAGGGGTCCTAAATCTAGTTGTGATGTTTTCCTCTAGGAACTTGATGATATTAATTGCTTTGCAATTCTTAGTGGTAACTACTTTCATCCACTTGGTGAAATAATAAATGGTTATCACCATGAATTTATGGCCTAATTATGATTTGGGATTGATGACTCCAATGAATTCTATCCCCCATTATGAAAATGGCCCAATTTCAACTACTAGTTATAAAGGTATGGCTACCTTAATTCTTTGCTATCAAGTACTTGACACTAGTGGCATGCCCGAACATGAGAATGTGTATCTTTGAATATGGTAGGCCAATAATAAACTACTCTAAGTATTTTTTGGGTAATGGTTCTTTCTTAAGGGTGTCTACTTCCCAATTTTTCATGGAAATTGTTTAAAATGGCTGCATTTTCTTGCTTAGAGATGCATCTAAGATACATGCCTTCATAATTTTTTTGTGAATCACTCCTATCTTTATCATAAAATTCAAGATTTTGAGTCTAAATGATCTTATTTTCTCTCTTTTTAATTTTGGTGGGTAATTACCATTCAAAAAGTAGTAGATGATGTCTTTGTACCATTCCTCACTTAAAACCTAGTTTGCTTCCACCTATAAAACATCAATATGAGGATTAGTCTTAGTGATTAACTAGATTAAGCATTGGTCTCATATAATATTAGTTGACTTGATCTCTATGTCATATTCCTAGAGATTAGTCATCCATTTCCTCATCTTTCTCCTAACTCATTTTGGATAAGCATAAGCTTAACAACAAGGTTCGGTACAACAATGTGAGTTTTATTTTAGAGGATATAATGTTTGAATTTATTTAAAAAATTTACCAAGGCATATTATTTATTTTCCAAGATTGGGTATATTAATTATGTCTATTTTGATTTTGTACTCATGAAGGCAATCATATGTTCTTTGTCATTAAATCTCTGCATTAAAACAACAATAACCATGTGGCTAGAAGTGAAGGAATACAAGTATAAATCTTTAACAAAGTTTGGTATAATTAGCATGAGTGCTTATAATATAAATTATTTAATTTCTTGTAAATATCTCTTATCCTTAGATGTTCACTTAATATTCACATCCTTTTTCAACACAACATTCAGAGGTCTGACAATTTCAAAAAAACTTGAAATGAATTTTTTGAAAAAAATTATTGTTTTTGAAAAATGACTTTAATTCCATTTAACTATTAGGTAAATCAAATTTAAAAATATCCTTAATCCTATTAGGTTCAATATTCATGCCATACTTCATGAATACATTTCCCAAGATTTTACCTTTGGTTGCATAAAATGTACTCTTCTTAAGGTTTAGAGAGATACCAAAGGTTTTGCACTTCTCTAAAACTTGTTAAAGGTGTGCCATGTGGTCCTTATTATTTTTAGATAAAATTGTTGCATCATCCATGTAAATAATGATACATTTACTAATTAATACTTGGAATTCATGGTCCATAGCATGTTAAAAAGTGGCCCCAACATTGATGAGCCCAAAAGGCATCCTTTTGTATGTGAACATTCCCCACTTGGTTGTGAAAGTTGTTTTCATTTTGTATTTTATATTAACCATAACCTAGTTGTAACCAAAGAAACCATCAATAAATATGTCATCTGAGAGCCACTAACCATTTAAATTACCTTGTATAAGGAGGGCAATGGGTAATTATCCTTTTCTAAATATCAGTTGAGATTCTAGAAGTCTACATAGAGTATAATTTCACCATTTTTATTTCTAATTGTCACAAAATTAGCTACCCATGTAGAGTGTATGATTTGTAAAACTATCCTTGCATCCAATAACTTCTTTACTTATCTATATATGAGAGGATCTAGCACTAGGTTGATGGGTGTTTTCCTTTACTAAAAGGTTTTACACGCTTCCTTTAAAGGGATCATATGAGTGATAACTCAAGTGTCAAATACTTTGAGGTATTCATATGACCATGTGAGGAAATCCTTGAATATGGATAATATCTCAATGGAATCAACCACTTTTTCCTTGGTGTAAACAAGTTTGATGTTAATGTGTTAGGTATTGATTAATAAATATAAGTTAATTTGATTGTAATATTTAATGCTTACTTTGGGTATCTTTGGGTCAATTTTTATCTTATTTTGGTATAATATACTCTCTAGAGAGATCATGCCCTTAGGGATCCTATTCTTTTTTAGTTGAATTATGACATCATCATCAAATTCAGCCTCCTTCATGAAATCTTCATCTTTCTCATCGATTACATGTGACTAAAAGACTCTAAAATTAGTCATGAATTCAATGATCTACTTATAATCATCAAACAATTAGAAGGAGTTGATCTTTTTTGGGACAAAAGGGAAAGATATCATCTCGACCATAATTTTTTATAGTTCAAGGGCCTCAGGTGGGACTAGGTTGGTTGTTATGAAAGATAGCACATCTGCTAGCTAATTTTGATCCTTGGGCATAGAGGAAATGTTAAATACTTCAATTTTTTTGATTAAATCCTATGCTTTATATTTGTATTTCTTTAGATAAGAAGGCTTTCATTGATATTGGCTACGTACCTTCTTGATGATGAAATATGAATCACCTCATACCAAGAGTTTCCTTTCCTTATGTTTGATGGAAAATTAAAGTCCTAAGATTAGGGCCTCATATTAAATAAGATTATTATTGTAGGGGAATTAAAGTATATAAGATGTTAAGTATTGATTACTAACCAAATTTGACAACATGATACCTATCCCTAAGCCTTGATTGTTTCTCACACCATTGAAGTACATCATCCAAAATATTTCATCCTTGGTCATAGGATTACTTTCATTCGAGCCAGTAGTATTAAAAATATATACACCCAAGTTAGTGGATTGGAAATTCACCTTCTCATTCTTAGAATTATACTCCATTATCATAAACTTCATCCTTAGCTCTTACTCAATTATTATCTAATTAGGCATGCCCATCCAAGGTAACCACATGTGTGATCAGTCCAATGACATATATCCATTCAAGGATTTCATCCAATCTCTACTTAGTAAAATCCCAAATGCTTCTAGGATTTACATGACCTAAATATTGATGAATTATTAAATTTGAGGCTCATGAGATAATTGCATATGAATGTTCAATATTTCTCCTACCACTTTAACCTTTGACTTGTCTAATTGGATGATAACTCTGTTAGACTTAATTGGATTCAATCCCAACTTTTCACAAATACCGATAGACATTATGTTTGCAAATGCCCCATAATAAAGTGAACAATTATGTCGATTCTTACCAAAGATTATAATAGTTGACAAAAATGGAGGAACCTTGGATTTACTTTTATACATCACTACATTCACATTTGTAGATTTATTTTTACCTTTGTCCAACATTTTAGTTAAAGATTTAAGTAATAGATCATGTTGCTTAGTGATTTGAGCAAGTTTATTCAAAATAATGTTGTCTTTGATCTTATTAATATATTACATGATGTTGTATTCACCTTTAGAACTAGTTGTATCTAACTCTATAGTAGGTTAAGTATCCCTTCCCTTTGGAGGAGGAGGATCATTATTGGTTTGATGATTTGGGGGAGTGTCATCTTTGTTAGGTGGCACAAAAATTATTGCACATTCCTTTTGGGTTCTATTTCTCAAGTCATAAGGTATTTTTTGGTATCCTTGGAAAGTATGAATCTCATCCATGTGAATTTGAGGCTCATTTTCTTCTTGGTCAATAAAATAATAAGCTCTTACCATGAGGGCCATTTTGGTGGGTTGGACCCACTATCAAGTGCTCTTATGTTCCCATAATTAATATTTTTGTCTTGATTATTAGAGATAATGTCATATCTTTTCATTTCACCTCACAACATCTTAAAAGCATTTCAAAATTATATGTAGTCTAATTATCCATGTCAAGTCATGTTATGGAATCTACACCAATTAAGTAAGGCCAATTAACAGATATTTATGTCAAGCATCTTATTAGCTAAGGGTTAATTGTTATTATTATTTTTAGACTTGTTGAAAGGTCTATTGGACTTTTGAGACATGTAATTTTTGTTAGAACCTTCTCCCATATTTCCCATTTGCCTTTGTAAACTCAAGAAATCACTACATAATTTTTGAACCATTCTCTAAATTACTTCTAGGTCTCCTTTTGAGGAGTTAGTCCTAACATTTTGGACTAAGTTCTAGATAATGTTTTGGGTGTTTGAATAATTAATAGGGACTAGAGTTTGGTTATTATTTTGGTGATGATCCCCAACATTAGACTGGTTGAATAATCCCAATTATTAGTTTGGAGATGTATGGCTCAATGGTAATTTATTAAGGCCAAGTATCTGGATCAAAGCTAATATAATTTGGTTTCTATTTGGGACCAAATTCAAAGCGGGTAAAACCAAGTTAAAATTTAGCATAGTATAGGTAGTATGACCTTGTGGATGTATTTTTTCATCAATGTGTATAACCTTTACATATTCTTCTGGTAGCATATTGATGTTTAGGTCCCTACGTAAAATACCATAGTCATTGGTTTTAGGAAATTCTTGTAGATCTCAAGTGTCAAGTCATCTGCAGGCTGATAGGGAGCTATGTTGATACTATACATCTTTTGAAATTTAGCATTAAAATATCTTATGGGTTCACTTGGGTATCACTTTAAGATATTGAATTGTTATTAGATGATCCCTTAACTAAAAACCCTTCCAAACTATGTAATGAAGGTATCATTAAATTGGTTCCATCTAGTGATGAAATCCTCTGATAAATTGAGGAACTAGTCATAGGTTGCTTCCCTTAAGTTGAATGGTAAGAGTCTAAAAGCTACGTCTTCATGGATTATGTTTAAGATCCTAAGGTAAAAATTGAAAGAATTGATATGTTCTTTGATAGTTATACCCATATATGGATTGAAGAGAGGGAGGTATTTCTTTGGGTTCCTAGGAAAATCATGCACAAGATTGGCCACATTCATGGAAGATCCTCCTAACCATGCTATGACTAGCTAAATATGAAATAGAGGATGTATATGTTGGATTACTAGAGAGAAAGGGTGGGATATATATCTTCTACATCTCCCTTTATCATATCTAGCCTTATGATGGGTATCTAGAGATTCAAAGGGATCCCTAGTATCTAAGTGAGATCTACTTTAGATCCTAGGTAACTCTAGGATGTTTAAGCAAAGATCTATGTCAAAAGTTTGCAATACTATAAAGGTTCATCAAATAATACAACATAAGGTAAATATTGGCACAAATTAACATAAATTAACCCTACATGAATGACCAAAATTAAGCATAATAGTCTTATTTCACCTTTGTTGACCTTTATCTTTCAGAGCTTTAGACCCTACACAAATTTATTAGAAAATTAGTTCAACCTGACAAAGATCAGCATTAAACATGATATCTTAAGAAATATTTCATGTATTAGGATTTATTTAAGTGCATAAAAATGTAAATTTAAAAATAACATCATGATACTACTTAAATTTACTCTATTTAGATGTTTAGAGTTTTACCCCAGTGATCTTTTACACAATAGTCTACTTAGACACCGATCTTTACACTTATTTGTTGCAAACCAAAAGTTCTTAGTTCAAATTATGTAGTACTTTGAAATTATGGAATAAATAGAGTTAGATACTTTTGAATAATTCAATTACATACATATCCTTAACCTTTTACATGAAATTTAAATAGATCAGAGGGGCAATGCCAAAATATCTTTAGACTTGAGATAACATTTAAAAGATCTCTTGGAATAAACGCTTTTCATAAGGATATTTCAAAGGTTGTAAAGATCTTACATAAAATGAGAAGAAAATGTAGTGTTTATTCTAATATTGGTGTATTTTAAAAGATATTATGTTATACTTCAAACAAAATACACTAAAAATTACTCAAACAAGCCCTCCTTCTAGTGCCAACTCTTCCTTTATTGATGTATGTCTATGTCAAGGACATAATGTGAATATAAAAATAACATCTCCTAGATTATAGTGTAATTTATAGAAAATTTTAGGTCTTCACTAAATTTTTATGGATAGATTATGTGGTTTCTACCTTTTAGTCTACAAGCAAACCCTATTATAGGGATAATAGGAATATGGTAGTGACACAATCTACCTAAATTTTGATATGATGTAAATTGTTTTATATTTTCTAATATAACCCCAAAATATTAAACAAACAAATGGATATATATAATGAGTTTTAAGCTAAGGTGATTCATGTAAAAAAATTTAAAATAGGAAGTAGGGTAGGGCAAAAAAGAAAGTTCACTTGCAACAACAAAGACCAACATATCTTTTTTGGTTTCTTATAACAATAATGCAAATAAAACTAATAACTATGATATCCTAGTGCTTAAACCCAAAAAATCATAAATTTAATGAGGATTCTAGGGTGAATATAATTCACATATCTAGAAAGGATGTTTTAAAATGCTACCTATAATAAATTACCTTAAACAAATTCACTAGCAGAGTAGGAAGAACATGGAGCATACATAGCAAAATTCATTAGCCTTGATAAAAGCACAAACTAAGAAGATGCATTAAAAAAATTAATGATATATTTTAACCATTAAATAAATGAGATCATACATTATTAACAAAGATTGAGAAATATAAATGCATGAAAATAATGAAAACAATAAGATAATTACTAGAATTTCTATTCTCTTTGCATTAATTCACAAAATTATGTCTCTAGTTTACAATGAAGGGGAGAACCACTATTTATAGACCATTTGAATTCCTTAGTCAATTAAAAAAGGAATTAGGTAATATGACACCTATTTTAGATAGGGTCTCTTATGTCCTAAAGTTGGAGAATATTCCCTAATCAAAATATGGGAATATTTTACAATGCAATTCAAAGGACCATGGGACATGTTTCCTATTTAGAAGGAACCTAAAAGGTGTCTATTTAATTCCCAAGGAGCTAGGCTAGGATCCCATTGGTATTAATGATGATGAAACTCCTACTATAGAAGAATATGGAGTGTTAGTGTTGACTAAGGAAGAAGAAATTCCAAGAGCGGTTGATGAGGTGGTGGATCTTGAGGTGGAAGTTTGTTTTTGGGCCTCAACATATCCTCTCCAAGCTTCAAAACATATTTTTTAGTCACTATTAATAAATATTATATTAATGATAGTATCCTTCAATAGCTTGGCTATGACTCTAACCATTGCATCATGCTTGATTAGGAAAGGTTCCATAAATTCATTTATGGCCACAACCTTTTCTATTCTTTAGTTGGCATAGGATACCAAATCCACCATCTCTTGTCTGAAGGTCACCCCCTAGCCATGGATTAATTTTAGAAGTTCACTATGAATTTTTGTAGTTTATCTCTAAAGGCATCCTTGTTAATGATGGAGCCATATTTATTATCTAGGTGTTTAATATTATAATCCTTTAGTAATTTGATGACTCTATCACCTTATTATGTAAGGGATCTTCCCAGGGACCTTATTTATTCAATCTACTATTTTAGGATATTTCTCTTGCCAATTACATAAGACTGAGCAATGATCGATTCCTCCAAGGGAATCATATTGGATCCTCAAATTTATTCACTTTGATCAACCTCATCAAGTTGATTATCTTACTATCATATCCCCCATACACAACTTTTGACTTGAGGAATTTATTATATATTTCATCTCCCTTTACCTTGTACTTAGCTAAGGTATTCAACATATCAAACATTTCTTCCATATCTTGTTCCACTCTTATTATGGTCTGTTATGGTAAGGTGGCATTATGCTGCTACTACAAATCAGTTATTCTTTGTTATATTCCCTTCACCAATTTGGTAGCCATGTCCATAGTTTCTTGAAGGGATATGTGGGGGTCTTCATGATATTTTTTGGCATTGGCCCTACTAGGACTTCTTTGTCTTTGTCAGCTCAAATAAGGTTTCTTATAATTCATATAAAATTATCTGGTTAGGGTGGGTAACCTTCCTCTTGGTTACCCTCTTCATTTCTCTAGACTCCTTATTGAATTTCAATGTAACTTGGGGAGGTTACATTATGACCAAGTCCAGGTTCTCCATAGTGGCTAGTTGCATATGCTTAATCCATGATTTATATTAAGATCCACTTGGGGGTTCTATTGAGGGAGGCAATGGTTGATCTAAATTCAGCCCTTAAATGGTAGATGTATAGGAAGTATTGGTGGTTTTGACCAATATAAATGAATATCTATGGGATGAATAAGCACTAGTGTTAGTTGAATAACTAGCAGAGAATAAGGGAACTTATGGAAGGATGATAAGAGGCCTCTTTCTATGCAATTATGGTCCTATTCTAGGCATAAACCTAGGCATGACTAGGGGTAAATTATCCATCATTAAGAACCTAAGGGTAGATGATATGGTGAAAGGGGTGATGGTGGGAAATGACATGGTTATAGGCCTAATTACATGACCTATATTTGGGGGCATCAAATACACTTATGGGTTGTTTATAAAATAAAGAGAGGGTAAGGCAATACATTCTTAACCTGCAGTACTCGGTCCTTCTTCAGTAAGAAGAAGGGGAGGTAATGTTGGGGTTAAATTTGGATTAGAAGCTATTTTTGCCTCTACTGTAGGTGTTGTATATGCTAAGGTATCAATTTGAATTTAGGATGAGCTACTAGATGGGACCCCTGATGTGGAAGCTTGCTTAACTTGATAACCTACACTATCCCTTCCTTTATCCAAAGTGGGAGATAATGCTTGGAGTATTCTTTGACTAAATTTTGGATCAGTTGGACCTTCTAATTAAACACTAGGATTATGTATTATAGATGCTAATTTTACTTCTTTAGTATCTTGGTGGTTAGATACCTGAAAAAACCTAGTGTTATCTAGGCTTCCTTTCATCTATGTGATCGTAATAACCTTTAGCCTCTGCTTGACTTTCACATTGTCATTTGCATTAAATTAGAACTAGTTTCCATCCTTAAGATCATGATGATATGTGATACTAAGAGCTTCCCTGTGTTTGATGCAGTGATTGAATGTCAAGTGCATAGGGTCCTATTCCCTATTGGTATCTTTTTCTAGACTAAACGTGGACCTATTTTTGGCAATAGTTATGATTGAGTGACAAGTTTCAATTTTAAATTAGTGGATGTTGTCTAATTAGGGGTAGAGCATTGCCTTATTCTTGTTTTTACATAGTCCATCTACTCTTATGAGTAGTTGGAAGGTAATCTCCTACTCAGCCAAATTTTTTGACAATGTGGTGGGAAAATCTAAATAGGGTTATCCCAATTCCCTCAATTCTGATTATAGTAAAGTTAGGGTAGTACCAATAGGTTCCTAATGTGACAAGGGTTACCCTGATCTCTTTTGATAGCCTAACCATAATTATTTTATGGATGGATCTATTTAAAATCAAATAAAACTACTTGGCAACATCCCACATCTCCTATATGTATCTATAAATTCTAACCTTTATGAAGACATGAGGGATGGTCCACATCATGTTTGGGTCCTAATTGGTAAACTAGGGGAATTTAAGAGTAACATAGATGGTGTCAACCAAGTAAGACATAATATAAAAATGATTTCCTTATTTTGTCATGGTCTTCTTGATTTGGGTAGCCAAATTACATGAGATGATCTCCCAAAGGGGGGGTCATGGAGTTATCAATGATCATAGATAGTAGTGGAACCCACTTCTCATCCATGTGGCTAGTGTCCTATGATCTATGTAATCTATTCATCATGCCATCCTCATTCTAACCCATTTTTTGAATTAGGTGATGGGGATATAATTTAATTTAGACTTTTATATGAACCTCCCTAAGTTTTTTTACCAAGATTCTCAAGACTTTTTTGATATTATATGAATTGATCCATTGGGTTGTGGTTTCTTGATTATAGATAATTTTAGGCCTAGGTAAGTCATAATAGGCTTGAAAGGACATTCCATATATGTAAGTGATATCATTTCATAAATTGATAGATTTGATCATGTCATTCACACTTGGACTAGACAAAAATTTGGTGGACCAAGTCCACATAGGGGAACATCTCTAGATTAGATGCATATTTGTGTAATATTATAGACTTAAGTACCTAGACATCAAACCTTTATTATACAATAATTGGGGATTACTTGAAATCATTTTCTTGATCTATGGTTCTTTCCAAGAGGTATAATAAGACATTGTAGTGCCTATCCTCAATGGCCAATGTAATTGCATTGAATATATTATCTCAAAAGACTATGTTTGTCCCATATGAATAGAGAAATAGAACTTGTTCTAACTTGGTGGCTCTAGGCACTCCTTCAACCATGACTTATATGTTTTGGATTTATAGGCTTATATATTGCCTAGATGTCAAATTAATGCATATAAGTTTCTTTATAAAATGATACAGATCAATTCAGATTTTTCAATAGATAACAATGGTGAATGCTAAGCTTTAATACAACAAGATTCAAACCCTAGATTATTTTTAGAATTTTGAATTGTAATATACATGACATAAATGGTAAGTTTATTTAACTCACTTTATCATAAATCCTAGGTGGCTCTTCCATTTTGTTCTAATGGCTTCAAAAATTTGCTCATGGGAATTGGCAAATCACCGCTCTTGGTTTGTCCATGTGTCTCCTCATCATAGGCTTAAATTTTCTTCAAGGTGAATTAGATTTATAACCATTGAAATGAGCCCCATTAGCATTTAATTTTTCCCTTCAACCAATTATTTGTAGATAGATATGTACCACCTAGGTGTCATATTTGACATATGTTTGACACTTGTTGTCTTTTCATGCATTCTAGTCTTTTGCTTTAGATATTGGGATACTCGAGTGGGAGGCATGATATTTGTACATGTGGTATATTTAGATTGGCTTGTGCCTTTTTTTTTTAATTTCATGGCTTGAACCCTTTTATTTTGGGTTGATGTGGTCTTAAGAACCCTACTAGCTTACTAAGTGGAAGGCTTTCATTGGCTCACATTGTCACTCAGCTCTATTATATGAAACTCTTGATGGACCCATCTATTGTAATACCTTACCACATGTCTCTTTTTCATTGGATCACATTTCATTTGGTCTCAAAACTTCCTTTGATCATGATATAATTGTGTATTAAGGGATCCATGTGTTACCACTCCTTTTGACTTTCTTGCCAGGTGGATTCTACATAGCATCTAGCTATTCAAGATTAGGAGACTAAGTGATAGGTGTCACCTTGTCATGCCTTCAAGGTGTTGTTAGAATTAAACTTTACACCTTACTCTTGAGGGTGTCAAGGGTGTGACTTATTTCTAAGTTTCATGATGTGGTTGGATTAATTTATTATAGGACCTTAAAAGTAATCAGGGTCTTTAAAGGCCATGACTAGGTGGCATGTGGCATGATATGATGGGTTTTCTCTCCTTCATAGGTTGAAATTCAGAAATCAAATTAAAAGTGACATGTTCCCATTGGGTCACTTACTTAAGATACTTATGAGAGTAGTGGGATCATTAGAATATCATGACTAGATGCCAAGTGGCATGCTTAGATTGGATCACTAGCTTGTAGATCTTTTAGAACTTCTCTTCAAAATAGAAATGTTGTGATTGAGTGTCAAGTGGCACAATATAGTTGGGGTGATTTTTAATGGCCATTTTTAAGATTTAAATGTATGTGACTAAGTCCCAAACTTCACATAACTAAGTATGTGATGTTATTGTATGTCAATTGAGGCTGAGTTGGCATTGGGTTCCTTTGCAAGGGAAAAATATGCAAAAGTTAGTGAATTTAATAATAAATGAGAAGGGGTAAGTTCAAATTAGTAAACCTAAGTATGAAATTTGACTTGGACCCTCCCTCATAACTTAAAATCAAGGTATATCCTAGTATTGAGTATAATTTTGATAGTGACAAAGCAATATTATAGTTTGAAAACCTTAATTAAGTAATTTTGATCAAGTTTCAAGGATCATACCTTAATTTTTGAATTGTAACCCATTTCAAGGGAAATTTTAAAAAAAATTATATCATTATGAAATTAATTAGCTTAAATGTTAATGAATCATTTTAAAAAGGTACTCATTAATATTTATCATCAACCACCATGACTTTTGATCTTTGATAACCATATAAAGGGTTTTTATATCATATGAAAAAAATAGAGGTATTTATTAGGATAAATGATTTAAAATTTCATGGGGTCCCTATTTTTAGGAAAATGGGGCATGTTGAACTCAATAGATCTAATGATATGTGGCAATAGTAGTATGGCATAATGTAGGAATTTAAAGAAGTGATGGGCCTGCTCCTCCTCAAAAGAGACATGGGATTGATGATAAGGTCAATTGTGGGTCTAATGAGCACAAAAATATTGTGAAATCCCTATCAATTAGAATATAAAATTGGAATAACATGATTAGGTCAAGATAGAGGTTTGTGAGGATGATGAGAAATATAGACACCAAGCTAATCCTAATCAATTTGTAGATGTGTTTGGCAAATAAGAAGTCAATATTGATGATTTTAGACGCCTATTAAATCATAATTTAAATTAATGTGAGGTTACAAAGAGTTTTATGATCCCTAATGAGTAGACTGGGAAGTGCCAAGTGAGCATAGAAAATACTAAGCAGGATACAATGTCAAACAAGCCTTAAAGAGATCTAAATGAATCATTCAGAAGAGATCCAAGTAATGTTCTTATATCTTGTAGAGCCTTCAATAATTCTAAGTCACTAGACCACCTTATTGAGAAAATATTCATTGATAAACATTCATCCTATGTTGGTTTATTCTCATGGAAAAGCAAGGATTCTAGAAGCATTGTTTTTAATCTTGGCTGAATTAAAGGAATTGTTTCATCACCTCAAACATGTTTTGAGCTTTTATATATATTAGGTTAGTTGTGTTTGTTTTAAATAAGTTTCTAGCATAATGTTTTGTGTGAGTTTGTTTGTGTGTGATTTTTCCTAAATGCCTTTGGCATGTTGTGTTTTTCTTTCTTTGTGGTGTGGTGTGAGTTTGAATCTTCAAGAGGTATATGAGTTTTAGATTAAATCATGAGAGTGACTTCATTTCCCAATGGAAGGATAAGGCCACTGATCTATTAGAATTTTAGGCATGTTACCCTAATGAATCACTAGTTTGTTGACCAGTTTTGACCCCTAGGTGAAAAATGGCAACCCTTATAGTTTGAAACTTTTTCATAGGAATTCCTAAGCATGTATATGTTCACCTTGGTCTTGTAATGGTCTTGTAATGGTCAATGAAATCTTTATTTATCATTGATTAAGGTTTTGGTTTCTTTGTGCATTTGTATTATCTTTATAGGTCATTTTTTAGCTAATGTTTTTTGTCATGTGTGTTCAAGGTTATATCATTATGATGATTCATCATATGAGTTGTAGTTATGCCTTTAAGGTCATTTAACCATGTATTAGTCTTCCACCATATTTTTGAATGCACCCCAGGGTCTATTAAGTCACTCTAAGCTAGATTTTTAGTATTTTACGTAATATTATAAAGGAAAATAAATTTAAGAGAGTTTATAATGTGCATGGTGTTAGGAGGTGGACATAAAATGGTCAAAGTTAGATAAATTTGTATACCAATGTCCAAAGATATAGAATCATTCAAAAGAGGTAGTTTTAGGTCACTTATATAGACAAGAGGATCCACCTTCAGGTGTAAATGTATATAACAGTGTTTTTTCAACTTTTTCACATTAAAAATGAACTTACATAGGTGTTGAGAGGTTGACAAATGCATAAAACTAGTCAAAATCTTAGATGAGCTCTTCACAAGATCAAGAAGGCATAATTTTATGCTTGGTTCATGAAAAGATAGAGGAATTGGGTCAAATTATCTTAGGCATAGGAGGCACCCCTCATTGAATGAATATTAATGAAAATATTTTAATTTTTAAGGGGTTGAGTTGTATCAACCATTGTTAACAAGATAGGTAGTCAAAAACCCCCAGTAAACCCTATAGGCTCATGTTTTACACCAATTTCATGTAGTTTTGATATTTTTGGATTGTGATGAGTGTATAAGGTCTATATGTATATGCATAATCATTCCAAATTTTTTTCATCAAAATCACACATGTGAACATTAGGTACTTTAATAAAATCCTCCATGTGAGACATGTTATAGGTTTACACTTGATGTTTTGGAGGAGTTGGCAATGATAAATGTATATAAGGTATGGTTAAATGCTTTTAACATTCTATCATATCATTCAAATCTCTCTAATAGGACTAGTAAATTTGTATTAATCCTTCAAGTAACATTCATGCTCTAAGCTTGAGGACTATGTTATAAGGTTGCCTACACAAATGGTTTAAAAAGGGTCATGTATTGCATTATTAGTTCCAATATGAAGATCATGATTTAATAAGAGAGGTAAATAATCAATGAATAAATGACCTAATATTTGAAGATATCAATCCATTCACCATGATAAGGCTTAAGGCATGAAAATGCAAACTTATAATTCTGTAGACTTATAGATTTGCATTTTATTAGAAAGGTATTGAAATGTGAGTTAATATTAGATTTTGAAGGACTAAATAATGAAAACATTTTAGTATTTATACATTTGGAGAGATTTAGGTTCAATGGAGAAGGTGTGACTTCAAAAACCACTTCCTAAGATACCTCAATAACACCTACAGGCAAAAGGGCAAGGTTTGAATAGTTTGAAACTTTGAGTCAAAATGGAAAACATATAAAATGTATATGTGAGAAAAAGAGAAAAATAGATACCTATTAAGTTAGATTATAAATCTCACAGTGCTGTCATTGGATGACCAATACATTGAGAAATTAAAAAACCTAAACAGGGTTGTTATAGGTAGAGTAAAAGAAACCATATATGTATGGTCAAGTAGAGGAAAGTGCTAACAAGATTGTACAGGGATAGGTTTGAATGTGAAGGAGACTTAAATGAATTTTATATATTATCAAAGTTTATATAATCTAGTTGTGAAGGCTGGGTTTCAAAATTTAATATTCAAAAGACTCTCAGCCCATTACCTATAGCCATGTCTTGAATAGATACAAAAGAGAATATGTATGCTTGTGAGGATGTGAGGTCTTGAGGAAGTTGTAGAGGGTAAAAATAAGATAATAAACTCTCAAAATTTTATCAAATATCATTTATATTATCATTTAATTATATATTTATGTTTTAAACTCCAAAATATAGTCAAAACCCCAATGATTACCTATATGACCACTAGAGAAAATTAAGTTGGTTTTCAAACTTGAGAACAAAAAACCACATACACAGTGGATTTAGGGTTTAGTTGAATGAAAAAGTGAATAAAATAAATATTAAAAAAAATAAAGAGAATGATCATATAAAGTGATCAAAACAAATTTCTTGTGACCCTTATAGTCACATAGTCAAGTGTTCCTACAGACCTACCTAGTCAAGTGAAAGATGTCTTCTTGGTTTGAAGAGAAGAGGTTTGAGGGAAATGATTCACATGAAAATGTTTATCTTTTTATTTCATTATTCCCATATGGTCCTCAGAGTCAATGCATATGATGTCAAGGTGGCTTATTTAGGCCTCCTAAAACTAAAACCAAACACACATGCCTATGTGTATAATTGTGAGAAAAGTGGGGTTTTGAAGGTAAAATGAGAGATTGAGGGAACTAAGAAGTGTATAATGATGGTAAAAACCCTAGAGTGTAATCCATAATTAAAAAAAGATAATAAAAGTACCATTTGGCCTATAAGACCTTCTCGATCTCTTCTAAGTGCAAGTTACAATCCAAAATAGACTTTCTCTTACTTAATGTGATTTAGAACTTATGCATGGATTCCAATGTTTTTTAAGGATGGTTAAGGGGTATATATATTCCAATATTATGTCATCACACATTGGTTTAGGTCACTAACCTACATGAATAATGGTTAAGATTGCAAGAGTACTCTCAAATGGCATAGTGGAAACATGAAAAGAACTTTCTTAGGATTGGAACTTAAAAAAAAGTTTCATGGGATCATAATCACCTAAGGATAGTTGAAGAAACTTATGCACTTGAATTTCATGGTGTCATTTTTTATTAGTTAAGTCCCTAGGGTTTATGAACAATCTTAAGAAATTGAACCACTTTAAGCCCTCTAAAACCCCTAATAAGGACCTAATGAGAAAGATTTAGCGTATAATATAGTGGCAAATTTTCATATTTTGGTGAATTTGACATTTTTCCAGTGTTATTTTTAGCGATTTTTGAGCCCTTCCATGGTTTCCTGGTTGCCAAGCTTTATTGGGTTTACCTTGTTGCCTAGCATTGTAATCGCCAAAGCAAATGTTACGTTTGACTTTTTCCCTAGCGGTATTTGCCTTTCACGTAGCCAACCAAGTAACACTTATTGTGGGATGTTCACCGGGTTTCAAGTTTCCGTTTCATGTAGTATGGGAGAATTCACCATCCCAGTTTCATTTTACCATGGAGGAGTCAGCTCATTTCACCAACACACTTTCATTTGTAATATGTATAAATCTAAATTCAAGAAAATAGCAATGAGACATTCAATCATAGTTACCATGTTCGATCGAACATGGTTGATGTTTGGTTCGAACTGAGAAAATGGCATGGACCAAATTTTTGCAGTAAAACTTGACCGAATAACCCTTTTTTTTCCGAACCCAACAGTATACAAATAAAATAAAATGTTAAGTATAAGTTTACATTTATAATGGACATCTAGTTTCTTATACTTTAAGTTATAATTTATTTATATACTTTCAGGATGTTTGAGAGGGGTTTCAAACCGCTAGGATCTATAATGCAAATTCTAGGTTTTGGTGGATCCTATCATATTTCAGAGTTAGTCAGATTCCAGGGTTTCAAGGTTTCAAACTTAGCCATATTTTAGGGTTTCAATATTTCAAGGAGACATCATAGGAGGTGTGATAGAATAGTATGAAAATATCTCTCGTAAAGTGCCACAAGCTGATCCCACCCCATTCCCAGTGCACCCCTTAAGGCATGCACTCTGTGAGATTCAATGCACCAATGAGCCCTTGTGAGAGAAAGTGTCAGTAAATGATAAAGTTAAAATAACACAATTCACCCAGATTTTACACAATGTTTGAGAGACTATGAATGATTCACCAATGGAGATTACTATTTTTTCTTTGTAAACTATTTTTTTCGCCACAAAAAATAATTTTTTTTGTCAGGTATTTTACACCTTTCGCCAAATTTTTACACCTTTTCTAAAGGATGGGTTTCTTAAAGTATACCCTGGAAAGATTGTCCTCCAAGGTGCCTAAAATGAGTTGGATTTATATTAAAACCACTTGGACATAATTTATCACTCCATGAAGAGTATCACCATGACATTTTCATCTACTTGTAACTATACATATGTATTAAAGGTTATGTTTTTATAAGGGTTTGAGATCAAAATAGGGTATCTAACCTCATGGATAAATGAAACCATTAGACAGGATGGATTGAGGTGTCTTCTACTTCTTTAGGTCCAAAAATTCACACATATCACCCTAAAATTTCTCATACATGTCTGATTGTTAAAGGCAGTGTGAAAAAGGCTTGTGAAAGGCTAGGTTTTTGGACATTTCATGGTTCACCTATCTACACAAGGTATAATATCCCAAATTTTTCATGGAGAATGTTCATGGAGTCCTAAAATTAAATAAAACACATAGTTTTGGTTTCACATGTGTGGGATAATTTTGGATTAAAATCCTAGTTTCTAGGGCTACAGACCTAATTGAGGTCTAATTAGAGAGAGAGAGAGAGAGATCAGGTGAATAATTACACTTCTACTCAGATTTGGATCAAACAATTTGGCATAGAGCTATAAATTGACATTGGTAACTCAAAATTATTCCTATTTTACCAAGATCATTTGTACATTTTCCTACACAAGGAGATTTTTGTGTTTTTAAGGATATAAGGAATTGAAGAGAAATACAATCTTTGGGTGTAAAAAGAGATGTTTAAGAGTGTTTGATTAATCTAAATGGGTTGATTTAAGTATATTATGTCTAATAGAATAATTCCAGAGAGAGAGAGAGAGAGAGAGAGAGAGAGAGAGAGAGAGAGAACTCATTAATATTAAATAAATTTTTAAGGCTTTTGATCAAGGAGAGGTGTAGTAGAACTAATGGGTTTAAAAACACCTAAGTAACTATGTGATGATCAACACTAAAATGCTAGCATAAGAGGTCTTCAAACTGATGTAAGGTGTCAAGGAGGTCATAATGATTTTTTTGAGCTCTAAAAGGTGTATAAAGGTGTCAATAAATATTGATGTGTTGATAGAGGTAGTTTTAAGGATGATTTCATATTAACAAAAGTGAATGGCCTCTTGTGCCACTTTAGAAAAGCAAATCATAAGAAGAGATCAACATGTGTCAAGGAGAATGTTATGAATATCTCTAACCCCTTTCCATATTTTAAGTATATTGTGAATATTAAAACTTGTCATTTTTATCTTTCCCATGCCATCTCTCTCTCTCTCATCCTCTTTCTTTATATATGTTGCCTATTTTGTCATTGTAACACATCAACATATTGGTAAGATGAATCCCTACTGAATTGAATACTAAATCAAAGACACGTGATTTTAACACCATTGACATGTTTGATCTATCTTAGACCATGGCCTTGGGGATCTTTAATGTTTTAAAAAACATTTAGAAGAATTTCAATAGGTTACTAAATTGAAGACATCTTTTTGGATTATTTTCTCGTAGTCATTGGATTTATGTTGTCTTTTTATTGGGTTGTTGCTATATTTTTGTTGTGTAGCTATTTTTGTTTTGTTGCCTTACTCTTAGCAGTTGGTTTTTCTATTTTTGAGCTTTCAAGTCTATCTTTATCTTGATATTTTAATTTTGAGAGTGGACACCTCTTTCCAACCACTGATTTTATTTTCTATATTTGGCTTTTGAGCCTTTTTGTAATAGGGTATGGTCCCTTCAAAACCATTTATCAATATACAAAAAAAATACTTATTTTCCATTGGAATAAATAATTCAAACTAGTTTTAGCTTTCTTAATTATTGCATAAGTGTGTGAAGTAATTTTCTTTTTGAATGATAAGTGATAGATTCTTTCCTTACATTCATCTATCTCTTTTATGATTTTTGTGAGAAATCTACTTTATATTAGGTCATATGATGCATAGCTGGTGGATTTATGTGATTTTAAGTGTAAGGAGAAATTTTAGTCCCTATTATTCATCCAAATTGAAGAATACATTGCATTCTACCTTCATATTGAAACACTTTATTATAAAAATCTTAGATTTTGAGATTAATTTTGTAGTTGTTTTCCATAGCGAAAGTTCAAGTAAGTTGTGGAGTTTATATTTGTGCATCACCTCCATTATAGTAGAGTTCTTTTCCTCAAAATCAAGTAGGTTAGTGATTAGTTTTAGGTGTTTCACATGGGAGATAGCCCATAATTTAGAGATTCACCTCTTAGAATTATTACCCACAACATATGAGGTGTTTTCATGTTATTCCAAATTTGAGGAGGCTTGAGTAGCTATCCTTAGGGTGTAAATTTTTGTGATAACAAGACTTATGTGTTTAATATTTTTAATGGAGTATTTTTCATATCCTATATTTTTGGAATCATCTAAGATTTTTTGTTACTCATATTTGACATTATCATAACATATTTTTATGACACTTTGATTATTACAATTATTAAATCATTGAGATGATTATGGTTCTATAATTACTAAAAAAATTAGATCATTGTTATGATTATGATGGTATATTATTATAGTTTTTTATATGGATATGAACATATTATGTTATAAATTGTTTATATATTACTAATGTTTTATTTTTATGACTACAGGAAGCTAAGAAATGAGCTATCTTTGATCGATGGATTCTAGCAGACATGGGTGTGTGTGGCTAGTCAGATGATATTTTGATAGATGGATTATCAGATACTTTGGTTTCCAAAAACTACCAGTTGTATAAGTATTTTATTGTTATCTATTGAGTTTTGTTTCCTTCATTGACCCTTGATTGTCTCAAAAGTCTATGTCTATGTATAGATGTTTGAATTGTCATTTTATTCATATTTATTTTTTAACTTCAGTTTAATGAACTTTTTTAAAATTTCACATTTTCTAAATTGGTGTCACATTTGACTAATTGTTATCAGGTTACCATTCATTATTTTGAAATGGGTTGAAACACCTACAATGTGTTCAATCTCATTGAAATCTATCTAGTTAACTACAACCCTATCTAACTTCTTTATATCATCTTCTTAATGTGATATGTTGGCATGTTGTAACATATGAACTTTAAATTAGATTTTCATTCACCATTATCTTGGTTTAATTTGACCACATAAAGGTATTTCATTTTTATTGGGGTCTATGATTTGTATGTGTTTATTTGTCTTCACATTGGCCTTGAAATTTGGTTTTTTAAACATCAATTGGACTTTAGTCTATCAATTTGATATCCTTAATAATCATTGTTTATTAAAAGTATGGCGTTGAGAATTAGGCCATCATATGCATGGAATGGGAATGATAATAAAAAATGAAGTAAATTTTACCTTTAGGTTTAATTAGGTCATGATGACACCCTTTTCAAGATTTAGATTTTGAGTGTTTACTTTGGTAACATGGCCATTGTGTTATTGTTATATAATTACTATCATTATGATGATTTGATTATTTTAGTTTGTTAGGTCATTTTTATCACTATGATGCTCTATTATTACAATTTATATATGGTTATGAACATATGATGTGATAACTAGTACATATACTACTAATGTCTTATGTTTGTGACTACAAGGAATTAATAAATAAGCTATATTTGATTGATGGATTCTAATAGGCAAGGATGTGTGTGTGGCTAGTTAGTTGATATTAAAATACATGGATTATGATATACTTTGGTTTCTAAAAACTTCCAAGTTTTTTAATATTTTATTCTTATCTGTTGAGTTTTGTTTCTTACATTTATCCATTGCTTGTCTCAAAAGTTTTTATTTGTGTGTATATGTTATATGTATTTTTATATTGATTTTTATCTTGTAAGTTTGATTTAATGTACTTTATTGAACTTACATGTTTTCTAAACTAGTGTTGTATTTGACTGATTATGATCAAGTTTTCATTCTTCATTTGGAACTAGGTTCTAACACCTGTAGTGTGTTTAAAAACATTAAGATCTATCTAGTTAACTACAACCCTATGTAACTTATTTATATCATCCTCTTCATGTGATATGTTGGAATGTTAGAAAATATGATGGTTGTATTGGATTTACCTTCTTTATTATCTTGATTTTATTTGTCTATGTAAAGGATCACCATTTTTATTAGGGTCTGTGATTTGTATGTGTTTGTTTGTATTGACATTGGCCTTGGAAATTGGTTTTCTAAACATCAAACGGACTTTAGTCCATTAAATTCATTTCTTAATAATAATTCTTGATTAAAACTATGGTGTTGAGAATTAGAGCATCGTATGCATGGAATGGAAATGATAATTAAAAAAGGAAGAAAAATTGATTGTCGGGTTTAATTAGGTCATGATGGCACCTTTTTCAAGATTTAGGTTTAAAGTGCTTTATTTGGAAGCATGGTCATTGTGTTATTTTAATTATCTCAAATTACAACCCTAAATTATCTCTACTATTTTAGAGATATCAAGTTTCATTTGAAGTCTCCAGGGTTTGATGGTTCAGTTGGAATAGTGAGGCAAAGATTGAGTGGAGGTTAAGCCCACATTTTTGCTAAAAAAGGAAACATGGAGGACATGGAATTAGGTGCCTTAGCCTTGTTCAACCCATGACTTGAGTTATTTTATTTAGACTGCAGTGTTTGGTGGTAACTAGTTATTATTTTAGCTACTCATTTTTTCAAGGGAGAGTGTGTGAAAAGAACCCAAAAAAAGATATTTAAGGGGAAAATGAAGATGGAAAACTATAAACCTATTCATCCAGTAAGTTGTATTTCTATTGTTTTCTTATTTTAATGAATAATATGGGTATTTTAGGTAATGTCTTGGTAGAAAATAACCTTGGGGTTTTGTAAGGAGTGGAGGTGGTATTTCAACTATTTTCCCATACACTTTACTTACAATATATTTGTGTTAATATTGATTGGTTTCCTTTTTGATGTTATTGTGTTATGTCTTTATTTTCTAGGCTATTATTTTTATGGTTCAAAACCTATATGTATCATAAATGGTTTGAATAGTGATTTTAAGTTGTATCCTTCTTACATAAGTGGATTATGTTTTTTTGTTGTGAACATTTTTGTTTTATTATCTTTTTGCTTGAGTTTTTTTGTTTATGGTAATGGAAATTAAAACTCAGTTGGAAGCATACCACCACTTTATTTACTAGGACCCACCATCAAACTGATGGATGGAGTGTCTAGGGCCACCAATGGGGTGCTCATAGAGTTGGGAGGGTGGGCTTGCCCATTATGTGTATTCACTTATATTTATTGTGACCTAATTTATTTATATCACATATAAATTGTGGTGACATTATTTGGAAGTAAAACCCTTTTTTATCAAGGATGATAATATGTTTCAGTCGTATTGTTATCATATTTTGATTTTATGTAATTATACTCATACCTTGACATAATATGTGTATACACATAATTTTAAATGTGAATTTATTTACCTTGGAGGATCTTGAATTTTTTGATTTGTTTTTTTTGAAAACCATTTGTATATGTTACTATCATGGCATAATTGTATAAGCATAGGGTATTTTGTGTCACTGCTTAGATTACTTATCAAATAGTTTATGATTAACCTATAGTTTGTATTACATCAAAAAGGAATTCTACAGCCATATTTGTCTATTGACTCATTTTGTGTAACTTTCATATACATGTTTCATTTGTATAAAGATTGTTTGAATGAAATCTATTTATAGAGCAGATAGTGTTAAGCTCAGGAAGAATGAAACCATTTCATGACTCATTTAATGAGTCATGATTATGTAGAAAATAAAAGAGAGTAATTTAAATATATATTTATTGGACTTTGGTACTTGATGATTTTGATCATTTGAAGTTTAATGTTTATTTCAAAAGAGTATTTTTCCTTGCTTGTGTTCCTTGAATGGTAAATATTGTAAGTGGAAATAAGAAAGATTGTATATGAAATTTGATTCACTATACTCAATTATGTTAAGTTTTATTAATATCATTAAGTTTTTATTTGAGTAATTAGAGGGATTGTGTTGTTAATAGTGTTGGTTTTTATACTCTTCAAAGTATTAAGCATTATAATGTTTTAAGTTATGAATAATTTCTTTACTTGTTTGGATATAAATTTTAGGAATGTTCTTGACTCAAGAATTTGATTGAGACTTAATGAAAATGGTTGAGTTACTTAGGTATTATTAACTTATTTTAAAGTAAATAGTTTTATATGATCTTGTGGAAAATTTAAATAAAAATTTGTGTAGGTTATTTTATTTCTATATTTGTATAATGAGGAAATAATAAGTCATAGTTAACAAATAAACATAGATAGAATTTTAATATTCCCAATCTATTTATGGAGGATTATTAGATATTAGTTAAAACCTTATAAATGGGTCTAATTAAGTATCAAATTAGTGTTTTAAAATATAAATTTAGTAAGCATGGTTTTTGAAGAACGGTGTACAATTTGTATCATTTTTTATGTTTTTCAAACTATCATGTTATGAAGACAATTATAATTAATTAAGTTTAATTTGAAACACAATGGATTTTTCATTAGTATCTTAGGTAATAAATTGGTAGTGTTGGTTGTATAAAAAATTACATCTAAATTCATAAAATATCATTAATATTATTATAATTAAGTCTCATGTTAATTATTGGTTTAAATATGGTTTCTTGTATGATGATAATGGTACCCACATTGACACAAGGATAAATAAAATTGAGATGAAAATATTATATTACATCATAGTAGATTCATTAATATGTTCATATTTGTTTGAATTGGATCATGAATATTCTTAGTCAATTATATGGATTACTATATTAATGTATTTAAATCTTGTATTAATATTACTCTTGTAGACATATAAATTTGACCATTTAGTTCTGAGATTAAATTTCACACACTTACCTTCCTCTTCTGAAATTCAAATCCAAATTAACATAATTTTCAAATTTTGAAAAATTGGGTAATTCTTAAATTTAATCAATTATGCACACCTTTTATCCAAATGTAATTAATAAATCTAGATTTTCCACCTCACCCATACATCTTCCATGTTTATCTCAACCATGTGTTGAATCATCCAACTACCCTCCTCAAATTCCTCAACCACCTTGTGAGTCACCTTAGAAAATTTCAAATTCCTTAACCCATTTTTATGACTCACTCAACTAACTACCTTTTCCTCTCAACCTATGGAGTTGGTCATCATCCTCATTGATGAGGAATAATTCTCCACCATTGATTATTTGGATAATTGTAAATATTAAAATTTTCTTCCACCATTCATTAAAACTCCCATATGCCTATAAATATAAATACAAGACATCACTTTCATCATCCTCACACTAATGAAGTGATATCAAATTTACAAGCTAATCCCAAGTGAATCCAAGCTATCAAGAATAATTTGCACACCAAATGCTTCCTAATTCCTCTTATAGTGGAGAATATTGAGTAACCACATCCATTATATTTTAAGGCAAAATCACATTTTATCATAATGGATAAAACTAATTTCACTTCATTATGGTAAGTGTGAGTTTTAGTTAGTTTGTTTAATTTTTTGCTCTACCATTTAAGTCTGGGTTTCTACTTTAGACTTCATTTTAGTGATTTCTTGGCTTAGTTACATTTATATATTTATTTTACACATTTTATCATGCTTGATGGGACTATGATTTTGGTTTGCCTACATTTCACCATGTGCCTCTTATGCCTATCCAAATCCATCATACACTCATATTCAACCATCCTACACCATAATTACATACGCTTACCTATCCAAAAAAATCCTTATCCATTTAATCCAAAATCTAATACAACCTATCCTTATTAATCCAATATTTTCCATCATAGAACCATATTTATTCCCATTTTGAACTTGATAAGGAAGTGAAAAAGTCTTTAGACATGTTCTTAGAAACATCTTGGTGTATCCTTGTAATGTTTTTTTTATGACTAGACACTTGGTTCATACATCATGTGTTTCTTATAATTATCATCTTAATTCCCATATATTATTATTTATCCATTCTCCATCAGTAATGTATCCTATCCATCCACTACTTCTCCCTTCCTCAGTCCTATGATAGGTTTTTAATTTTCTAGTAACCCCTGTATATACATCTAGAAATCCACAACAAAATATAAAATCATAAAATCCAAAAACATTAGAAAATATAACAAAATCCCAAAAAAATATAAAAAACATTATAAAATATAAAAAAATACAAAAATAACCAAAAATAATAAAAAAATCCCTTGTCCTTAGTTATGTACCCTAGTCATCCCTTATGCCAATTAATTATTGGATAATTCAACATTGTTAAAAATCTCATATGCTAAAGGGTTCTTCTCTAACCAAAGACATTAAAAAATACATTTACTTAATTTTTACATAGTCATTTACTTACACATTTGTCTAGTCATTATATTTTAAATATCACTTGCTTTCTTGTTTGTAAATCCATTTACTTCTTTATTGATTCACTTATGTAGTGTTTTTTTACTTCCTTGTTTGTTTTACTTACATATTTTTTCATTATTGAAAGCACTAATTTTTATCTTGTTTCCATTATTAATTTATGTGTCTATATCACTATGTGCATAAATAATTATCATTATTATCTTTCATATCACGGTGCACTAAGTCTTGCACTTTTGAATCTATTATTGGTTATTAATGTTGGAATTATTATTATAACTCCAAATAAAAACACATAAACATAAGTAACTATCAAACCATTTCACATTATTATATGAAGCATCTATGTGTCATCTCAAAAAAAGTCATTTGAGTTATATTTTTTGGAAGTATATCAACTAAGAGGGGGGAGGGTGAATTATTTTACTTAAAAAATTCATTTAATTTCCCTTATTATTCATTAATTATTCATTCAAACACATACATCAATCAACACATAAACAAGCATTCACATAAGCATATAACATATGAACACAAGAGATATGTGGGAAACCATATTGGGGGTTAAAACCCAATAAAAAATAGATTTTAATATATTAATATAATAAATTAATCAATATTTAGTGAGGCACCAACCCCACAAGTAGCACCAACCCCTCACTAGTCAAGCACCAACTAAACTAATTTTTTAACAAGCATCAACTTGTAAGGAGACACCAACCCCCTAGGTAACTCAACACCAACTCAGTCACATAGAACCTCTTATCACCTTTGTATAAATTTTTCTCACTCATATTATTATTACCACCTTATTTTTATGTTCTCACTATTATATCTCTCTCGAATGGCCTATTAGGCCTCTTTGCTCAATTAGCCCACTTCTTGACAGATTTAGGTCATATGTACTTGATCATCACCTATAGAATCAATGTTAAAAATTAATGAAATATTAAAAAAAAATATCTGATGGTTTTCAATCCCTATACCTATTTTCTAAACTCATATTTCATTTCCTCATATCATTAATATTCTAACTAATCAAATTAGGCCTATTAGACCTTTTTTAATACTTGACTCTTGATCTCACCCATATTGTTCAGACACAAAACTCTCTATAATTGGATAACACTTATAATAAATTAAAAAAATAATTTCATAAGTGAAACACCCACTACATATTTTGGTCACCACCCATAATGACCAAAAACCACATTTAGGCGTAATAGAGACCTAATGCAATTAAGCCTTCTCAAAGCACATGTTTCACCTTGATCACCTTAGAATATCATGAGACTAAAAAAATGAATAAAAAACTTAAAAAATATATTCAATTATACTCCTTATAATATAAACTTATGTTTCCAACACCATTTATCTCATTTTACTCCTTGAACCACACCATTAGGTCTACTCGTAATTAGGCCTTCTCATTGCTAGCAAGTTTGATTCCAATATCTCAAGAATACTCAACTTTCACATATAAACATATCAAAAAGTAACATTGATATAAACTAAATTAAATATAGGTCATCATAATTTTCATTATATTTCACCAAATAGTGCAAAAAACCTCAAACAAACCATTTTTGTAAGCTCACTTAGAACTGCAAACAGGCCTCAAGAACCTAAATAAGAACCTTTGACTTTTCACACCTTCATAGGCATTTATCATGAATAAAATTATATTAAAATTAATATATGATAACTATATAACAAATTAATGTGAATTTTTTTCTTAAATTATGGGAATACAAACTCAATAACATCAATCTTACTTATACACAGAAAACTGCCTGTAGTTTCAAAAACACAATCATGGAAATCAAGACTTAAAACACCTATGTGAACAATTTTATGATCTTAAAATGGGTTTATATGATAATTTATATTAATTATAACATCTTTACATAGATATTTTACAATTTTATATATAAATATTGGTATTATAGACCAATCTCATGTCTTTAACCTGCACATACCTCATTGTGTTAGATAGGTCACTTTGAGATTTTTTTTTTACTTGTATATGATCTTATTAAAATTTTATATTCAAAGGGTATATGTGATATATTTATTTTAAAAAAAACACCATGGATTTGGATCCATCCCTAATCCATTGCAACCCATTCATAATCTCATTCTCACTTCTACCTAGTTTTCTCACTATCTTCCTCATTAGGCCTATCTAAAAATATGTCAAATTCCATGACCAATTTAGAATATTCAAGGTATAAAAAATAATCAAAAAATTAAATGGTAAAAAAATAAAAATATCATATATAATCCTCAAATCATTTTCATTCTTTGACATAGTCAACCATGTCTACTACATCAAAAATCCAATAAACAAGGGGCTTCCTATATCTTCCACTCATTCTTATGACAAACTAATTCCACTTGGAGAAACCTAGAAGATTCCTCTACATGTTACAATCATAAAAATATGTTAACCAAACCGTTATTATTTCTAAAAATATCTATCAAATCAAGTCATTATGAGGCTTTTAGGAGGGTTTAGACTACCTTCCATTCTTAGCAATCATTTATAAAGGATTACCCCTCAACTCCAAAACCAATGCCAAGAAATTTAATATAATAATATTAACCAGCTACCATAATATTCTTGTATCCTCATGCAAAGGTTTCACATTACAAAAACCATAATAAAATCCTTCTCAAGTGTACAATACCTCATTTTGTATGCATAGAAAACCTCAACACTAATTTTTATACTTTATCCTTCAAAATCTGACCTCATACTTGGTTAAAAAACTTTATAAAACCTATCACACCTCTAAAAATACTCTCAAGAGATATGGAACCTTTTAAAATTAGTTTTACCCCTTATTAGACCACACTATGTCTCTTTACACACTAGGCCTATGCTTATAAGCCACACTTAGACCTTGAAAATACCTTGAAACCTATTTTAATATTCTCAAAACATCATTCTCATGTCATAAAACCTCATATAATTCTCATACACTACCTATATTCTTCTCTTAATCCTTAGACTTCTCACCTCATCATGCTACTAGGCATATGCCTTCTCACTAGATCTCTCAAGTACATGGCTCATGAACTCAACTTCATATAATGACTAAGACTAAAAACTCATATTTGAAATTTTATGAAGGATTATTTGCCTCATTATCATGATTTCACAACTTTATCCATTATCTCATTCCTATACTTACATAATTTACCAAGATTTACTATGCTTCATGCATACACCTTCTTATAGGGCTAGACTAGGCTTTTCAAGACATCTAGTACTCAAAGATTTAAACTCAAATAATATAAATCTTAATGATATAAACCAAGAAAATTATTTAATCAAGAATTTATAAATACATGGATAATCTCAATAGGATCATGATATTTTCACACTACAACATTATGCCAAGACCTTATATAGAACTTAAAGACTGTTAAACCATGCTCATAAAATGACAATACTCCTCAAGAAGAATACTCAAAAATATGCTTACCTTGTATCTTAATATTGACCTTGACATGTCATTAACCTTAGAATAATTACCATGTTGCCTTCAATTCTATCTTAATAAAGAGACAATAGGTTGCCTTCAAATTTTCTCTTGTCATAAGACTTCCTTATCACATACCACTTCACCATGCAAGACATCAACTTTGACCTTGACATTAATGACATCCATCTTGATCTTGAAATCAATGTAAACATTTATGCAAAAACACCAAGAATAGTATCATACCTCAATAATATCTCCATTTTCCATTTATGTCAAACACTTAAACAAAGTTGATCATTCTCATCTCCCCAATTTGGATTTATATAGTATGATCTCCAAAAATGGAAATTTACCCCCATTAAAATTGATGACAAAGGGTCATATCCTGATAACTATCTGATACTTGGACCTATAACAACACATTTACTCTCCAAAGAGCATTCTCTCTCTCTCTCTCTCTCTCTCTATATATATATATATATATATATATATATAACTCAACATAGATTAGGCTCACAACCAATTAGTTTCATGAACAAATTCATCTTTTATATGATATCATGAATGTGTCTTAGTTTAATCAAATCATCATACAAATGTTTTGTACCTTAAATCTCCACTAGACTATTGACTTAACTTTGAATATAAAATAATGAATAAAAATCTCCCCTGAATACCAAGCATCATTGATGTTTCTACTAACTAGATGAGTGTCTCCATGAAGCCTAATAGAGTCACCTCTTCTCAAGGGCACTAAAACAACATAAACTTAGGATATTCCTAGATCTCCATGTCCTTACTATATTTATCTTTCTTTATGATCTTCTTAGGATTTACTAGCACTTTTGTATTGACCTCTTCAATCTATATTTGAAAAACATTCTAACTTAGTCTATTTATCTTGACTCCTTCATCCATAATCTGAGTTGATAGGTAGAATTCTTAACACTCCTTTGCATCTGAACTATGCTTCATCATGGAAAATAGTCCACTTGAACTTATATACTTGACATCATTTACATTAGATACCTCTGGTTTCCACTCACCTTCTTTTCTTTTTTATTTCACTCTAGGTGCTTTAACTTTCTTGTTTTGACTTGAGAATCCATGCTTATAGAACTTTGCAATATGACCAACCTTTTGGCAATAAAAATACACTATTCATTTTTATGGAAACACACCATGACCCACACCTATTGATTGATTAATCCTCATAGTTTCATGTATATTCATTCTTGGAGGGCCTTTTACAATGCCTTGATATATGACCAAAGTGGTTACATGAATAATAATAACCACTAAAATGATTATCATACCTTATAGTATTAGGATTTCTAATAGGATTAGTATTCATTCTACCAGCACCATCATTCCTTGATTGACTATTGACCTTATTGATCACATTAGTGTTCTTATTTTTTTCTCCATTAAAACCAAGAACTATTTTGTCATTAGTAGTCTTTGGACTAGTTAAGATGTTTTCTAGATCATTGGTACTCTTTTCAAACTTCAAAAATGACTTAACCTTACTCGATGCCTGATCCAACTTAGCTTTTAATGAATCCACTTTATTTACATACCTTTCACATTATTTTTTTATCCTTTAGGCTTGCATTCATGATCTCAATTTGAGTCTCTACTTGTTTGATTATTTCCTCTTGTTCCTTGGAGTTGTTGCTTAATTTAAATTCAAAAAAATTGATTTTCTCCTCATAGTATTTGATCAGAGACCTCATCACCTAATTATTATTATTCACCATCTTAAATTATTTTAGATAATTCATCAAATCAATATCAAAGTCCACCTCATCTTCTTCTTCATTTGAATCATCAATAGTACCTCCAATCCAGATGGACTCTTCTTGATTTGAATAATGTACTTCCTCATCCATGAAGATAAATTCATCAAAATTAAGACCATAACCTTCATGGTCACTCTAAAAATCAATTATATCACTCTCATCAAATGATTTTCAATCTTCCTTAGTGTAAAAGCTTCTTTTTTCTTAAGAAAATTCTTCTTATCATCATACTTTCTAAAGCTTTTATTTCTCTTATCATACCTATAAGACTTATTTTCATCATCATGGCCTTTATCATACTCTTCATCATCTTTTTCCTTATGCTTATGAGGGAAATTGTTATCAAAGTGTCCAATCTCTCTATAATTGAAACACTTGAACGGTAGCTTAACCTTTTATTTACCTAAACCTATTTTAAATTTTATTTCAAACACAACTATCAACTCATCATCGTCAATATCAGAATCATCATTATCTTTGACATTCTTACCTTGTGTATTCTTATCCTTTGACTTATTTTATTCCTTGAATGCAAATTCCTTCTTTACAAGTCTTCCTTCACTTTTTCTTATCTCAGAGGTTATTAGGGTGCCATAAACTCCATCCATCTCTAGCTCATCTAGATCTTGCATCTCTTCAATAATAGACACTTTAGAATGAAACTTTGAGTTATATATCTCAAAAAAATTTGAAAAATAGTAGGCTCTTTCAATTATTCACCTAATCCTCTTATGATGTTGACCACTTCATCAATACTCAACAAGTAGGATGCAATGGTCTCATCTTCATTCATCCTTTAAATTTCAAACTATCTTCTTTGGGTTTAAAACTTAGCCAACTTGACCTTAGAGTCTCTCTCATGGATAATATTCAACTTGTACCACATTTATTTAGTAGACATATAGTGCATCACCTTCACAATTTCTACCTTTGATAGGCCACACATAATACCATTGATTATTTTTGAATTGTTGTTTATAACCCTCTTACCTATTACATCTATAGGAGGGATAGGAGGTGCAATATATCCATCTAAAAATGATTTACAAACATCATGACCTTGAGAAATAAAATATTTTATCATCTTTACACTCCAAAAATCATGATTAAATCCATTTAAAAAAGAGAGCGTTGATTGTATAGAAACCACCTTGTGTTTGACTAGCCATTTTAGCTTGCTTAGGATCTCCTTTTGGTTATTAGGCCTACTCCATAGGAAAAAATATAATAAAAATGTTGGAATTATATTAAATAATTAGGGGTGAATTATTATCCTTAAAAAATTAATTTAATTTCACTTATCATTCATGAAGTATTCATTCAAACACATAAATCAATCAATGCATAAATAATCATTCACATAGGCATCTAACATATGAACACAAGAGATATGTGTAAAAACCTATTTGGGGATAAAAAACATTGAAAAATATCTTTTAATATAGTTCTATAATCAATTAATTAATATTTTGTGAGGCACCAACCCCACAAGGAGCACCAACACTTCACTAGTCAAACACCAACTCAAATAGTCCTTTAACAAGCATCAAATTACAAGGAGGTACCAACCACATAGGTAACTCAAAAATGAATCAGTAACTTAGAATATATGATCACATTTAGAAACATATTTGTCAATAATTTTTTTATTACCACCTTATTTTTCTCTTCTCACTCTTATATCTCTCTCAAATAGCCTATTAGGCCTCTTCACTCAACTAGCCGACTTCTTGGCAGATTTAAGTCATATGACCCTAATCATCACATATAAAATAAATTTTATAAATTAATTAAATATTAAAAAACCTATATAATGGTTTTAAATCCCTCTACCTAGTTTCCAAACTTCTATTTCATTCGCTCATATTCTCAATATTCTAACTATTCAAAATAGGCCTAGTAAACCTTCTTTTTATACTTGACTCTTGCTATCACCCATATTGGCCAACCAAAACCTAAAAATAATTATATCACAATTTTAATAGATAAAAAAAAAATTAATAAGTGAAACACCCACTACATAGGTCTGTCACCACCCATAAGGACCAAAAACCACCATTGGGCCTAATAGAGACCTAATGCAATTAGGCCTTTTCAAAGCACACATTTCACCTTGATCACCTTGGAGCATCATGAGCCTAAAATAATGGATGAAACACTTAAAAAAATATTTAATTATACCCATTATAATCTCACCTTATGTTCCTAACCCCATTTAGCTCATTTCACTCCTTGAACCACACCATTAGGTGTACTCGCAATTAGGCCTTCTCACTACCAAAAGGTTTGCTTTGAATATATCAAGCATAAACTAAAATTTTACATATAAAAATATAAAAAAATCACATGGATATATCCTAAATGACCTTAGGCTAATAATAATGTTCATTATATTTTACCAAATAGTGAAGCAAACCTCAAACAAACTATTTTCATATACTCACTTAGAACTGCAAACAGGCCTCAAGAACCCAGTCAAGAACCTTTGGATTTTCACACATTATGTTAGGATTGTGGAGCTAAAAGCTTCACTGATGCAAACAGGAGAGGAGGTTGCAGAATGAGTTGCTGAGTGTCAGAAGTGTTTGGTGTTGGTCTGGCCAACCGGCGTCGGCAGGGTGAGACAGGAAGGCAACCGACGTCGGTCATATATCGGCCGGCGTCGGCGACCCCAGGCGGACAGGGACCGACGTCGGTCGCCTGTGTAGTTCGACTGTGAGTTATTTACGGGCAGTGAACTAATGAACCAAGAGTTTGCATGATGAGCGCTAATTTTAGACTCATAGCTGCGGATCTAATTATTGTAATTAGATGTCTAATCATTGTTTGGATGAGATCTATATAATAGACTCATGGTTGTATTGGAAAAGTGTGCTAGGGAGTAAGAGAGCATAATTATAAGCTCCTTCTGTGTGTGAGGTAGAGCTATGGTGCGTTCCTCCTAGTGCCATAGTACCAGGTGTGTTGGTGCTGGATTGGAGAGCCAGCTGGGTTCTTCAATAAGTAAGATCGTTGATCTGCAGGTGTATGTGTGTGCAAGGTCGAGGTTCACAGGTGATTGGAACCATTGCTTGATTTGCAGGTGTGCAAGGTCATACAGACAGCAACACAACAGGGAGCAGTATCAGGCATGATCTACTTGGAGTACAGGTGTGTACTCGGATAGAGCAAGAGGAAGGCAAGGGAGTTCCTTCCATAAGTATGGTCTGTTGAATTGCAGGTTGTTGCAGATTCATGGGAGATCTACTTGAAGTACCTTGAGTACTTGTGGAGTGCGTGGAGCACTTTTGGAGTGCGTGGAGCACTTGTGGTGTGCGTGGAGCACGGGAGGTGAACACCAACTCTGTATTTGAGTTGGGTGTTGGGACCTGTGAGAGGGAGAGCTTTGGAGAGAAGAATTACTATTCACTTGAGGTGTGGGAAACCTCTGTAAGGTGGTGGAGAAGAAGTGGCATCTTCTTTATTGTATTCTTTTCTGTATAAAGTGTTAATACAATTTGGTATTGTCTCTCATATCATGTGTTATTCTGAATTCTAGTTACTTGGTGATCTGGTTAATTTCCGCATATTAAGTTGCTTGGTATTAGTAATCAAATTGTGTGCTTCCGGTGTACACCCTCTCCCAACAAGTGGTATCAGAGCATGTTTGTTGTTCTTGATACCCCAACACATTAATAGGAATTTATCATGAAGAAAAATATATTATAATTATCCTATGATACATAAATAAAAAATTAATGTGTATTATATTATTTAATTTTGGGCATACAGACTCAAGAACATGAATCTCACTCATACATAGAAAACTACTTATAGCTCCAAGAACATAGTCATGGAAACCAAGACTAAGAATAAATTTGTGAGTAATTTTATGATATTAAAATGGGATTATATGATCCTTAATAATACTTATAACATATTTAAATATGTATATTAAAATATTAAATATCAATATTGGTCTTACAAACCAATCTCATATCTTTACCCTACATAAACCTCAATGTGTTAGACATGTCACTTTGAGAACAATTTTTTTCTTGTATATGAGAATCTTAAATATTTATATTAAAATTGGATATGTGATATACATATTTAAAAATAACTACATTCATTTGGATCCATCCCTAATCCACTGCAACCCATCCCTAATATCATTCTTACTTCTACCTAGTTTTCTCACTATCTTACTCATTAGGCATGTTTAGCGTTAGGTCAAATTCCATGATTATTTTAGCATATTTAAAGTCTATAAAATACTTAAAAACTTACATGGGAAAAAATAAAAGTCCCATAAATCATCCTAAAATAATTTTTGTGCTTTGACCTGATCAACCCTGGTTGTTACATCAAAAATCCAAGAAACAAGGAGTTTTCTATAGCTTCCACTCACTCTTCTAATAGACCAATTACACTTGGATAAAATTTGGAGAATATTATACATTTTAAAATAATAAAACTAGTTAAACAAAACCATTCTAATCAATTACAACAATATCTTTCATATCAGGTCATTATGAGGGTTTTAGGAGGGATTATACTACCTTCCATTCTTAGTAATCATTCATAAAGGATTTCCCATAAAGTATAAAACCAATGCCAATAAATTTAATATAAGACATTACCAAACTAACATGAGATAATTTTATCCTTATGTGAATGTTTCATGTGATAACAAGCATAATAAAACCATTCTTGGGTCTACAATACCTCATTTTATGCACATAAAAAACCTTAACACCAATTTTCATGTTTTTTCCTTTTGAATTTGACCTCAACCTTGATTTAAAAACTTGATACAACATATCACACCTTTGAAAATTATCTCAAGAGATATATCACCTTGGTAAATTAACTTGACCCCTTATTACACCACACTAGATCTATTTGACACTAGGCCTATCCCTTTAAGCCACACTTAGACCATAAACATACCTTGAAGCCTCTTTTACTATTATTAACACCTAATTTTCATGTAATAAATCCTCATACACTACCAATATTCTTCTCTCAAGCCTTAGAATGCTCACCTCATCATGCTACTAGGCCTATGCCTTCTCACTAGGTCTCTCAAGTACATGGCTCATGAACTCAACTTCATGTAATGAATAATATTAAAAATTGATATTGGAACTCTTATGAAATATTTTTTCCTCATTCTCATTATTTAAAAACTTTATACACTCTCTCATGCCTATAATTACACAATTCACCAAGCTTTACTATGATTCATGTATACACCTTCTCACAGGGCTAGACTAGGCTTCTCAATACACCTAGTACTCAAATATTTTAACTCAAACAAGATAAATATAAATGATATCAACCAAGATAATTATTCAATTAGGATTCATTAAAGACATGTCTACTCTCAATAGGATCATGATCTTGTCATATTATAACATTATGCCAAGAACTCATACAGAACCTAAAGATTACTAAACCATGTTGATGAGATGATAATGTTCCTCCAGAATAATAATCAATAATATGATTACATTGTATCTTGATCTTTACCTTGACATTTAATCAACCTCATAAAAATTACCAAGTTTCCTTCAAATTCTCTCTCAACAAAGATACAATAGGTTGCCTTAAAAAAATTCTTGTCATAAGACTTCCTTGTCACATACCACTCCACCATGAATGACATTAACTTTGACCTTAACATTAATGACATCCATATTGATATTGACATTAGTGACAACATTTATTCCACAAAACCAATAACATAAACATACCTTAATAATAGTCCTAAGAGGACTATGATGTGCTAAGAAAATGAATCTATAGAATGATCTGAGGATGTATTCAAACTTATATCTTCCATGCACATTTTAAATAGATACTATGTTAATCATTCCATGCTCTTTATTAATATCTAACATACTCATTAACATTCATAATCATGATGCAAGTAGTGTCCCCTCTAATGTTCTTAATACCATCTATGTTGAAATTACCAATGCAAATTAAAAAAATAATCTCTCTACATGTGTATGACCTCACCTCGATGGGGAGGATCTCAATCAAGCTGATCTATAATAATTTAAAAATAAGGGGTCTTAATTATTATTATAATCCTTCAATGTGACTTCTCACCCATTTGTACCTTATTCTCTTCTTACCCATCTAGAAACTTCACCTCTCTCATTTTGACTCTATTTTATCAGTCCCCATGGACTAAGATAGAGATCAATTGGAATCTACATCCTTCAAGGAGGTATGTGAAAAAAATAAAGTTTTGAAGAATATCAAAAAAGTGGGACTCATATAATTTATGGTACGTGTCACTGAACATAATGCTAAGATTATCTGAGACTTCATCATGGCTTAAATAAAGTGGAAGTTTACCATGCATGACATCACCATTAATGTCTCAAAGGAGCTTATCATTGATGCCACTAGAATGACTTACATAGGTACCAAGGAATTCAAGGACCAATCAAAAAAGTAATATTCCTTGCAATGCTTCTTTAGAACAAATGATTTTATATAGATGGACAAAAAAATATTCTCACAAGTTGACATCTCACGTTACTAGCCATAGATTTGCCTTCAGATCATGAGATACATAATGCTCGAAGGTAAATTTACACTAATATTTGCCCACTAGTTTTTGCTTCTTATTCATTTCATTGGGTTTAAAATCAATCTTCCCTATTTCCTACTTAAGTCCATTGAAAGTACCATCCTGCTTCACCAAGTAAATGATACAAATCCCATACTTTACTAAGGTTTGATCCTCCTTGTTAAGCAACAACAGTTCCTTTTAGGTTGGGAGGTTCCCCCTAGGGTTTCCTCTTCCAGGGAGGACTCCTAGGAGGAAGATCCTATCGAGGGATCCCACCAACCTTCTAATTGCACCCCATAAAATAACTTATCATAATCCCCCCCAAATGAACTCCCTCTCAAATTGTTGTTTATCCCCAAACCAAAACCTATTAAAATAGGGACCCATGCAAAATAAACCTAGAAAGAGAAATCCATTATTATAATGGAGATGGAAATAAACAAATAAATACTAGAAAACTTTAACTCAAAGGTATAAAAAATAGGGTTTGACCTGGCCAAGCTCATCCAAGACTGGAATGCATTACATAAATAGAATGAAGTAATTGCTTAGAACTTTTTTCACTCTACTCATCCCCTAAAATCCCCTACTATGAAATCACCAAAGGTTTAAAAATCCCCCCCAAAGATCCCCCAAGGGGCCTGCCTTAAATAGTCTTTGATGTAGGTAAAAGAAAAAAATCACCCTAGAATGATCTTCCTAGATGAAGTGGTTGAAGGCCCTAAGAATCAAACTCAAGATAAATTTTCAAAGGATAAACCAACCATATGGACAAAGGACATTGTTGTTGTTGATGACCCTCAAGAGGGACCTTCTTCCTAGTTTTTCTATGGTTTCCTATTTTTTGTTTCTATTCTAATTACTATTTATTTTTGTTTTTAACTTCTCAGCCTTGGTAGGCCAATTTAAACTTTTATATTGAAATCTTATGGTTTTAGATCCATATAAAACCTAACTTTGACCATATCAAATAAAAAACATTCGCAATCACATCAACAAGCACTGACATTTATCAAACATTATTTTTATCCACCCTAACATGTCAATTATTTTTTTAATTTTTTCAATGAATTATCCTAAAATAAAATGTAATATGTGTTCATGGTTTCATTATCCTTTTCAATACCTTTGTTTTGGTGAAAAAAATATCTCGAATGAATTATAGAGTCAAAAGTTATGGCTTTTGGAAGATGACCACTATAGTGACCACTATCTTGAGTGAATTTACCATTGTCTTGAATGAATTTTCCATTAAATTTAATGAATTAATCATTTTAAAATAAATTATCCATTTTCTTCAACAAATTTTCCATAATCAATGCCAAATTAACCATTCTAAGAATGGAAAATTATTTTTCCACTCCTTTTCTAAGCATTTAACTACACACAACTAATTTTTTTGCCCCATACATTCCATCATCCCCTCTCTCTTTCATACATCCATATTCCATCCATTTTATATAATAATGTGCTTTATAATCATTAATCTATGTAGTTTCTTAATGTCCTTGTTTATACTTGTACATCAATCATCCATAACCATTTCTTAATCTTTTCATTCAATTTCCCATACCTATCAATTAAGATTGATAAAATCACAACATCCATACTTTATATATAAATTAACCCATCAATAAATTATTTAGCCTATCCAATATCCCAAATTTACAATGGGATAAATCATTCCTAGAATCCACTCCCATGAAACTTGATTCATGAGACACCTCAAAGTGTGTATCTTATCTTAGGATATATCATTCCCAATCCACTCCTTAAATATATCATTTATTGGGGTCAAATAAATTAATCATCAGAATGAATAATAATGTGAAATCATTAAAATAAGTGGGTTAATAAAATCCATGGGTCAATCTTACATTACATCATCACTTTACATCTCTTCCCACATTGGGAGAACTACATCTAGTCTTATATCCCAAAATTGATTATGTCTATAAGAGATCATGTAGATAGCACTTAGGGACACAAGGTTTATAGGAAATTTTGACCACTATCATCCATCCAAGCCACTTCATCCACATTTTATACCATTCATTAATCAAAGGGATAAAAATCTTTATCACTACTTGCAATTATCAATCTTGCAAATTTTTATCAAAACATTGGAAAATCTATATTTTTCATTTTCTAACCTACATCTTACCATCATTAAGAAATATCATTCCCACACCCACTCTTGTGACCCCTAAGTATTGAGCACTATCCAAGAATGAAGTTAATAAATGATAAATATTCTTTTTTTGATATTTTCTCTAGTTTTTAACAGCTAGGGATAAATCAGTTTACAAGTGTTTTAATCTTGAAAGTGATTTATTTATTTTATTACTTATTTTTATTGATGATATTAATTATACCCACATCATCATTTTTCCTTTGACATAAATCTGAGCATTCATCTACTTTCTCAAATGAACACTTGAGGGGGCATCATCACAATCATTTTCTATCTAGGATAACTTTTTCTCTACAATGATCAACGCTCTACTTTACTATTCTTAAAAATTTTATTACTTTGAAACAAAATTTCAAAGAGGGGAAAATGTAGACACATAAATTTCACCATTTAGTGTCAAAATTCACTTTGACATGATAATCTTCCTCTTCCATAATTAAAATTAACACCATTTCCTTCTAAAATCTGAATAATTAAATAATTATTAAAATTGATCAATTATGCACACCTTTTATCCAAATTTAATTAATTAATTCATATTTTCCATCTCACCTAGACATCCTCCACATTTATCTCGACCATTTATTGACTCATCCGACCACCCTCCTCATTTTCCTCAAATATCTTATGAATCACCTTAGATCATTTCAACTTCCTTGACCCATTCTTGATGACTCACTCAACTAACTCCCCTTTATTCTAAACCTATAGGATTGGTCATCATCCTCATGGATGGAGGATAATTCTCCATTGTTTATCATTTGAATAATTATAAATATTCAAATAATCCTCCACCATTTGATCAACCTCTCATATGCCTATAAGAGACATGCAAGTCATCCCTTTTATCATCCTCACTTATGCTAAAAGAGTTCTATCAAATTCACAAGAAAATCCAAAGTGAAACCAAGCTATCAAGACTCATTTGCATACCAAAATGTTCTCTAATCTCTCTTGTATAGGAAAAGATTAAAAAAACACATCTAATACATTTGAATAGAAAATCACATTTGATCACAATGGGGAGGTGAATTTCACTTTGGTTTGGTAAGTGTGTGTTTTAATTAGTTTGTTTCATTTGTTGCTATATCATTTAAGTTTATGTTTCTAATTTATATTTCATTTTAGTAATTTCTTAGCTTAATTGCATTTATATATTTATTTCACATAGATATTATACAAGAATAACCATTATAAACAAGTTTAAAATATATTGTTTAATATGAATTTTATATCAATTTATTTGATCACCAATCAATCACTAATAATTAAATATTTATAGTTGATTTTGAATAAGTGTGATCATAATTGAATAAGTAAATAGTTTCATCATTTCATGTTTGAAAATAGGATGACCAAACTCATAATAATATTGATGTTGTGACTCAAGACTAGAAAATAAATATTATAATATGGGTTAAGTAAAATTGATAATTATTTTAATTGATCCCACTACTTAGGATATGATCTCATTTAATAATGGATTAAATTCATTAATTTGTGCTAACCATGAAATGAAATTATCAATAGATGGTAACTTAGGTTTTATGACATGTGAATAAATATGTGGAAACAATTTGGTGGCATTGAACATCAAGAAAAGTATGACTTATCTTACTTGTTTAAAGTGAAACCCACCTTGTTATAAGGATTATGCAAACTTTATATATATATACACACATATGTATGTATGTATGTATGTATGTATGTATTCATACCTTTAAGATAAGTCATACCTTTCTTGATGTTTAATGCCACCAAATTATTTCCACATATTTATTCACATGTCGTAAAACCTTGTTATAAGGATTATGCAAACTTTATTTTATATATATATATATATATATATATATATTAAATTCTTATTTTCATATACATTTGAAACATTTATAAGGTGTTTATGGTTTATATTATATTATGTTCATTAATAGAAGTCATGATAGATTCTAGTTGATGAGAGATTCAGTTACTTGGTTATAACATTATGTAACAATTTTCCTATGAATATAGGATATGGATATTATGCTTGAGAGGTGGATGTCTTTGAATAAAATGAAATTCATCTAAATATTGAGTAGGCATATTTTATATATGACTATTTAAATAGGGATTTATAAATTAAAGGACTAAAAATTATGACTCATATTATACCTGTACCTATCAAACTAACACTAATAATGAAGGGAACTTTCCTAGGGTAAAGTCTCTTTAAATGATTCTATTAGGAATATGACTGCTCAATTATTTATATCCAAGTTTATTAGTGTGCAACCACACACTTATACACCCTAAGATCCATATTTAATTTATGATGAAATACTTTCTTATAGTGTCTCCTTAAGGTGATTTAACCATAAATAAGTGCCAAACATATATCATATTCCTATTATATATATGGATATATGTATATCATGAATAATAGAGAAACTATTTTGTGTCATTCATGAATAGAATGTGTTCTCGCACTTTTTTTTCTTTATATTGTAGAAAATAATTGGGGATGTTACATTGGTATCTGAGCATGGTTTTTACTCTAGGGAACTTTGGGGAAGAAATTTTTAAACCAATATTCTACCTAAAAATGTTAATGTATTACTCCTCATGATTTTTAGAATAATATATTGGAGGAGATACCAATGCCAACAATAACTCAGGTAATAAAAACCAAGGAAGAGGTAGAGGTAGAAATAAAAGGTAGAGGTTATGATGTTCACAAGTTGAATATAAATAGAATTGACCCGCCTATTATCAACAAATATAATAGAAACAATAAGGTTCATATTTCTGATGAATTTGGAAATAATCTAATTGATAATCATAAAGAAATGCTTAATGGAATCTTGTCAACTTTAAATGTCATTCAAGGAAATATTCAATCCTAGAAATGTGGACTAAATAACCTTGAGGGTGTTCTTCATGAAGACTTACCTAGGATTAAAAATGGTCAAGGGGGGAATTGGTGCTCCAAGAGATACTTTTTTTGTCATTTTACCCAATCATAAATAATCTTAAAAATCTTCCACCACCTAAATTTTTGGGTGAAGTATCTACAAATGTAGTTGATGCATAGATTATGCATTTACATAGATATTTTAATTTATTTAACATACCCTCTAATGTGAAAGATATGATGGAAGCCTATCAATTGGTTGGTGGTGTTGTCTTATGGTGGAATCATCTCTATGCTTTAGATGATATCAACAAATGACCCTTACATGGTAAATATTTAAAAGGTAGTTATGAAAAAAGCTACTTAAGTGCCAATTTCAAGGAACAAAAGATAACATATTTTTCATCTACTAAAACAAGAAAATAATATTGTTATTGAATATGAAAATAAGTTTCTAAATTTTTTGCATCATAAAAGCTATATGCATTAAGAAGAAACTAAAGTATTCAAATGTTATATTGGGACTGAAAGAGATATTTATGCATGAATTCAATATGGAAAACTAAAAAAACTTAGTGGTTGTCATTGAGTCTGATCATAAGGCAAAAGAGAAAAAGAAGGCTTGATAGAAGGTGAGACAAGATTTTAAAATCAATAAACAACAATCTAAGGCCAAAAATTTATCTCCCTCACCAAATAATTTTAAGAAGAAAGATCAAAGTCATAGATTCACTAGGAGTAGTAGTGGACTTAATAAGTTATAAGGGAAAAATAGGAACTTTACATCAAAAAATTTACCAAAAATTAGGGTCCCAAAATATAAAAATTACAAAAAATAACCAACATAGACCAACCGTAGGGGCCAATACTATTATTGTATGATCATAAATAATTATCCATTAATGGGAATGTGGTGATAACCATTATTAATAGGTATATCTTAAGCTAAATTTTTGACAATCGGTTAATCATTGGGTGTATGTATTTATTGATAATTATAATTTTGACTTTTAGACACCCTAATTGAAACTAGATGTACTATAACTAGTTTTACTTTATTTATCTAGATTGATTATGGTGTAGCAGATAGTTTTATTTCTCCTGTTATAGCATGCAAATGTAAAATTAAACCTATTAATATCATAAAAGGTTGGGAGGTTGATTTTGGTAATATAAAGATAATACCCATCTATGAGTGATTAGAGAAATTTGAGGTTGATTTATGTGCCTATATAAATCAAATATATTTATTCTTAGCACCCTTGGGATCTTAATCTCATTTTGGGCATGGAATAATTATAACAACAACAATAAAGACTTGATTTCTTTGGTAAAAAGGTACAACACATAAATTATTTTGGAAATATTATGGAAGTGAAAGACATATAAAATACAAGAGCATATTAAATAATTTCATCTCTATAGTTAAAAAAGATTGGGCATTAGGCTTGCAATCTCTATAAAATCTAAATTCAATAGTTGCCTAAGGACCAAGATACATCCTAAAATGATTTTCCTTTTCTTTAAAAAATTTATATATTTGTTTCCTAATAAACTACCTAGTCTTCAACCCAAATGTGAGTTTTATTTTTATATAGACATTATGTTTAGTTTTTCACCTACATCCAAAGCACCTTATAGGATGAATGTGGCACATTTTTTAGGAATTAAAGTTTTATATATAATAAATCTTAGATAATGGAATAATTATACCAAGTGTATCTTCTTGGGGTGATCTAGTTGTCTTTGTAAATAATAAGGATAAAACTATTATGTTGTGTATTGATTACTACATTCTTAATAAGGTAATAATTAAGAACCATTATGCCTTACATAGGATTTATGATTTATTTGATCAAATCAAAGGATTAGTAGTATTATATAAGTTTAACTTGAGATTAGGATACCATAAACTAAGAATCAAGGAGGAGATGTACACAAAAAAACTTTTTAAACTTGGTATGGCCATTATGAGTTCAATGTTATGCCCTTTGGCTTGACAAATACACTAGTAGATTTTATAAAATTAATAAACAATGTACTCAAGGATTATCTTGATAATTTTGTTTTTATTTCCTTGGATGACATTCTAATTTACTCCAGGAATGAGGGTGAGCATGAAAAATATCTAAAATCAGTCTTTCAAAGGCTAAGATAGCATAAGTTGTATGGAAAATTATCAAAATATGTTTTTTCATCAATCTTAAACTCATTATTTGGGGCACATCATATCTAAGAATGGTATTGATGTGGATCTATAAAATATCACATTTATACAAGATTGGCCTGGGCAAACTAATGTGCATGATGTATATAGTTTTATGGGTTTGGTTTGTTACTGCCATAGGTTTGTTGAAAAAAATTCAGCATAGCTAATCATATCACTCCCTTGAAGTGTAAGGGTAATAAATTTGTGTGGACTCCTGAATGTGAATAGGAATTATAAAAGCTAAAGTATTTACTAACTACAACACATATAATTTTCATTCTTGATCTAAATGGTAATTTTGAGATCTAGGTAGAAGCTTGTAAGGAAGGTTTGGTGGCATTCTAACATAAGATGGTAGTTTAGTGGCTTATGAGTCATAGAAACTCAAGGAGCATGAAACGAATTATCCCATACATGATATGTAGATTGATTCCATGGTGCATTCTCTAAAATAGTGGAGTAATTTATTATTGGGGAAACAATTTAAGGTAAAGTATGGTCACCATAACCTAGAAAATTTATTTTCCCATGATAATTTAAATGCATCTTAATGTAGATGGATGGAATTTGTGAGTAATTTCTACCTGTCACCCTATAATGGATGATATCATAGTTCTTGGTCTATGAAGATGCATTGTTAGGTGTTTTTTTACACATTTAGGATAAATATTAACTTTATCTTGAGCTTAAGAGATAGGCTTCCATACTAGGGAGGCACCTATGGTTAACCTTTATGAAAGATTATGGTGTTAACCCTAAATATTTCCTATGTCAAAGTTAAGGAAAATCATGTTGTTGATGCATTCATCCAATGCACATACCCTATTACATCATTTATCTTAAAATATAACTTTAAATTTTTTGCATTAAAATAATAGTTTTCTAATGAATATTACAATCATGTAAGAGTAGGTTTGGATGACAATATTATCATAAAGGTATTTTGTAATTTTTTATTGAAAAATATGGCCTTATAAGGCATAAAAATAATTTTAATACCTAAATCTAGTGACTTATAAAATTGGTTATTGAAATAAGATCATACAAAACCTTAGTTCACTCATCTTGGTGTCAAAAAAATGACACATGAGCTAAAAAGTTATAATTTCTATGTTGGTATGAAGCACACTGTTGTTGATTATATGGTTAAATACTTATAATTTCAATGTAAAATATGATCATTTACACCCTCGAGGATTATTTTACCCTCATGACATATCAAGGGATAAGTGGTTCATATTCTCAATTGATTTTATTTTTAGGCTACCTAAATCACATAGTAAACATGAGACCATTTTTTTGGTGATTGATAAATTTATTAAAGTTGGTCACATTATTGTTGGAAATTAGATCGATATTTATTTTGTGTTTGTGGAAATATTTGTGAAATAATTTACTTGACTAAATGGCATTCCAAAAATTATTATATATGATAATGATAAGCTTTTCAATTTAAGGTTCTACTAAACTTCGACTACAACATTGGGAACACATTTGAACTTCAATCTCATATGCCACATAGAAATGGATGGTTAGACTAAAATACTCAACCAAGTGGTTGAAGATATACTAAGGATGTATTTTATGAATAAATAAGTTAAGTGGGAAGACTACCTACATTTAATTTATTTTACATGTAATAACTCTTACCATTTTATGATTAAAATGGATCCTTTTGAAGCTTTGTGTGGATGCAAATGTAAAACCCCACTTTGATGAGATATCTTATAAAGTAGGGGTATTGCTGGTCTTGATATACTTCAATATTAAGACAAACATATGAATCTTGTTCACAAAAATTTAAAATTTTCTTATAACTAGCAAAAGAGTTATGTAGATAAAAAATAACACCCTAAGAATTTAATCTAAGTGATAAGTTTTCTTGAAATTTAGACCTCATAAAAGTTCCATCGAGTTTGGAAAGACTTCTAGATTGTCTCCACATTTCTTGAGACCATTTTAATTTAAGGATAATACTATTCCTATTTATTATCAAATAGAGATTCCTTATTATCTATATATGATTTATGATGTTTTCCATTTTTATTTATTAAGAATATACATATTTTATCCTTCTTATATCTTGGACTAGAAAAACCTTAAGGTTATAGATGAAAAGAAGATAAAATTAGAACTATGAACAAGGAATACATAGAGAGGAGATTAGTATAGTGTTGGTCAATAAAACTAATTAAATACTAACACACTAAACATTAACATATCTAGCCTAGACACTAGGGAGAGCATATGTGACAAGAATACAATGAAAACACAACTTGAAAACTAAATAAATCATCCTTTTACCTTAATTATAGCTCCAAAATGGAGCATTGAATTGGCTTGCTTGGATATGTACTCAATAAATATTTATTAATGAAGCTCCATTTTTCCACCTTTCCTTGTCACCTTGGTTTGGATTATGAAATTGGCATGGTAACACTACTAAAAAGGCTTCCTACATATATTTGACCATAATAATTTTACACCAAAATATCTTCTTCGAGGTATTTTGGCATAATAACATTGCACTAAAAATATTCTTTAATTTATTTTGGCATATTAACATTGCACTAAAAAATATTCTTGCTCCTATTTGAAAATAATAACTTTACACCAAAAGAGCTTAGAGATCAATAGGTAAGACATTGTATTTATATCCTCCAAAGTTAACTCTTACCCAAGTTGAGTTAAGTTAATATTTAATAATGGAATGAGTTTAAATTAACCCGAAGTAATTTAAATCTAAATCAAATTAAATTAAGGAGGGTACATGTAATTATGATTTTTAATTAATAGGTATGGTTCACAAATTACATATTTTGTGAAAGCTTAATAAATCATAAAGGTATTGATGAAGAAGCTTGATGTTTTGAATTTTTTAATTTCCATTTTTAGATATTCATTAATTAAATATGGATTATTTAGATAATCATTTAATATAATTTAATAGTTTATTTATTTGGATTATCAGTTTATTTTTTTAATAATTGTTCAAGTACCCCACGTAATGGGTCCATAAGCTAAACTACTAATTATTAGGTTTCAAGGTGACTAGGGATGAATTTGTGAGATTTTATTATTACATATATTATAATACCCTAAATAGGGATCATCAACATGATTCTAAGAACTAATGAATGATGTGCATATGAAATTAGGATGTTCAGTGATTCTTAGGCTTAATTTACATTGTTTGGTATAAATCAATATAAAGTCTAGTTGAAATCTAGTTATGGCTAGACTGGGGTGTTATAGTTTACTAGGCATAGTAAATATTATCAAATAATGAAAATTTCCTTTATTATTAATGCCCCAGATGGTGTTACATGAGCCCTAGATGCCCTCTTGAGGGAGTGGTTAGCAAATAAGGTCAGCGATCGATTCCTAGAAAAAAGGAAATGATGGAACTAAAGGTAAAAAAAGGGAGGTAGAAAAGACTAATTTTCCCAAAGGTGGTTATAATTAGTGGCATAGTGAGATGCCCTAGTTGGGAAATTAAAAAGGATGATTTTCCCAAAGGTATTTATAATCATCATCATAGCAAGGTAAAAGATAATTATTTTCCCAAAGGCTGTTCTAATCATTAGCAAAATGAAAACATGCCCCAGTTGGGTGGATAGAGATAATAATTTTCCCAAAAGTGGTTATAATCATTATCACAATGAAAATATTCCCCATTATCATAAGAGAAGGATAATTATTTTCCTAAAGGCAGTTATAATCATTAACATTTGGATAAATTAAAACACAATGATTTTCCCAAAGGTAGTTATAGTCATTAGATTGGTAGTTTGGGATAGTATGGCAAATTCGGAAAAGGGGAATTGCATACATAATTTGTACTAATGGACTAAGACTAAGCTGGTACATATAAAAAGCATGAATTTGAGCTAATTACTAGTATGAAGATGCAAGTCCTAACTAACAAGGAGTAAAATTATTTCATTATTTAATTACTCTTATTTGGGTAATAATTTGGATAGATTAAGAATTTGTCAAGCGGCCAAGAAGAATTACCATAGAATCATTAATTGTAATATTTCTTGAGATAATTTATGCTATAACACATGATGATATGCATCATGATATAAAACACCATGATAACTTATCCATAATATGAATAAGTATTGCCACATTATCCAATAAATAATAAAAAATAATGCACTAATGATAAAAATCATGATGATAATGTTGATGTATGAATATGGATGGACTTAAGTTTAATGTTTAAGTAATTACAAAATGAATGTAGATATACTAAGTCAAGGCACAACAATGAAAAAAAATAAATAGTAAAATAAAAATATAAACAAAAAGATAAAACGCCAATAAGGAAAGCACAACAAAACACCAAGAAACAAAAAGTGAACAAAATAATTAAAACAGTGTGAAACAAACACAAACAATTATTAACCATAATGTTTTAGATTAAGGTAAAAGCAAGTTTTGAAGGGACCCTAAAACCCTAAAACAAAGGAAGAAGGATAAAAAAAATAATGTCCACAGGTGAAACCTAAAACCTACTACTAAAAAGTATCAAAAATAGGTTTTACAGGGACCTAAAACCACAATATGAGATCATCAAAAGACAGACCCCAGGTTAAACAAAGACCTGGAAATTCTAGTGTGAAAAGAAAACAAAAAACTAGATAATTGAACTAGTTATAACATCCACCTAAAAGGACCAGGATAGTAAGAACTCAAAGACCCTATTCTTCTAATTCCAAAATCATCTTTACTGCTGCCTTTCCAATCACAACAGTGTCTTGTATAGATATAGCCACCGACGTAGCAACCTCTTACATTGCTTTCTTCCTTGAGCTCTGTCTGGTTCTCTTGCTAGGCCCCTCTAAGGATTTAATTTCCTCATTTTCTCATTTTCCAATGTTTACAGCAACTGCACATATGCTAGCAGTTCCCTCCTCCATCTTCATTCTGCTTTCCTTAATAAGCTCCCTTAGATTGTTCTCATAGTCTTTAAGTTTGATAGGAATATCCCTCGTCTGGATTTCCATATTATTGATTTTATTCTGATCTACTTCTTGATTATGTTCTAATATTTCCATTTTCTTCTTAAGGCCCATTATCTCCTTATACATCCACGAGTCAATTTGAAGGATAGCATCTGCTTTGCATTTGGCCGAACTCATAAAGGGGTGCCTTATGTCATTCTGCCCTATATCACTTAAATCTTATGTGTTCTCTTTTAGATTATCTTCATCCTTTTCCGTATAATCCTCCCTTTCCATTCTTGTTTGTTCCTTAGTTTTGACAGGGCTTTTGTTATGGATTAGATCATCCTTTACTTGTTCTCTAGTTTCCATTGCGTGATAGGCATCCTGAACTGGATGTTCCTTCTCTATTTTCAAAGTAGAATCCTGAAATAGAACATCCATGTCTTTTTCAGTTTCCCCTAGCACTTGCTAATTTTCCTCAAGATCATGGTTATTCTTTTCATTTTTTTCCTCTATAGTGATCCTTTCTTTCTCATTCTTACCTTTATCTTCTCCTTCCTCACTAGAGCTGGATTCCCCACTTTCTGTTCCTTCCTCTTCCTCCATACTCTCCTCAGAACTTTCAATGCTTTCCCACTCTGTTTCCTCATCAACAATCTATTTTTTGAAGGTGGAGGATTTGGGTTTAACTTTTTCCTTCTCCTTCACTGTTTCATTCTTCTTACTCTGTGAGTCCTTGTTTTTGTCCAAATAAGGATTCATGACAATGGCCTTGTTTTTGCAGAAACCTTCTATTATTAGGATTAATCCCTCATGCAATATAGGATGAGACTCTTTTTTTCTATGAGCGAATAGACTTTGGAGCAATAAGAAGCACAAATATAAAGGAAAGGAGATTCTAACTTTGTGCCTAAAATGATTTAGAAAGACAAAATAAAATTTATGGACTCTTTTGCTTCTTCCATCAAGTATGAGATACTCATGGATGAAACATAAGACGTCTCTCCAGATTCCTTTAATCTACTTCAGGTCAAAAAAATCCCCACTCTTTTCCAACTATTGCTCCTCAGCATCCGTCTTTGGGAATTTGGTAAATGCCTCATTAGATATGCTAGTCTGCTTTGAGAATTTGATTCCCTCCATTGGAAGCCTTGTGACCTCCACTATGAATTCCTCAGTGAGCTTCACCATGATGCCATGGAGGGTTACCCTGTCATCAACCCAATTTTAAAAAAAAGCCATAGTTATATGGGGTTTTGAACCATGTAGCCATTCCAAGTAGCTCACAACCTTTCCTCTCTGAAGGATCTTCCAGACATCTTGTTTTGCTTTCCAATCTTCACAACTTTTAGGTTCTAGCTTCCTTGGTTCTCCTTTCATTTTGCAAGCCATACAATTATCCAGTAACACCCAAATACTGATTACTGAGCAATGAGACCAACTATTATCAACTTGTAATGAGATTCACCTATTTTCTGGCACATACGAAACCCACTTCACGTTCTCTAGAATATTTCTGTTCAATGAGTGTAATCCTTCCTCCGTGAGGCCACTCCACCAAATCATTTATTTTCTATTCCAATTAGATATTTCTCTCCTTTGAATGAATTGCATCATAATTAATGAGCACTTTAAGATCCACATTCTTCTTTAATGTATCCTGCCAACTCACCTTGTGTCCTATTTGAACTCCATGATTTGATATCCAATCAGCAACCCCATTGGCTTCACGGTAAGTATGGGTTATGGTTACTTTCTCAAATTTTTGAATTAAGGCTTTCATTTCCATCACCATTGCCTCTATAGACCATGAAACTAAATTTTTGTTATTTAAGATGTTAATGATATTCAGGGAGTCACCTTCCAGTCATAATTTAGAATATCTCGATTCAAAAGCTAATTTAATGGTTTGAAGGGCTGCAGATGCTTCAGCAATATGACAATTCAACTTACCAATAGGAATAACAATAACATCAATTACGTTTCCCATATGATCTCTCAAGACTCTTCCACATCCTGCTTTTCCCGAGTTCCCTTTAGCAGCTCCATCAAAGTTTCCTTTGATCCATCCACAAGAGGGGACATTTCATTCAACACCTAATCTTGGATTTTTAGTTTTCACATTAGGCCTTTCAGATCTTAAGGGATTATCAATTTGAAAGGTTGGATTAGGATCCCTTTATGATGAGAAATTCTCCTTTATTACTTTAATAATATTCTGACCCAACACCCATCCTGGAAGTTCTTTACTTCTAAAAATTCTATTGTTTCTTTCTTTCCATATGCCCCACCAAATATGGGGAAGAGTTAATTTCTAGAAAAAAGAACATCAGGATTCTTAGAGGGACAATACCAACTTTTAAAAGATAGTTCCACACTTTTTTGATGAACCCATACAATACCCCAAAGATTGAGGATCTCATTCCAAACTTGTTGCATATAAGAATAGTTCACAAACAAATGATCTCTATCTTCAAAGCCCCTTTTACATAGAATACACGTGTTCGCCACATATATTCCTCTTTTTTGTAAGTTGTCAAGAGTCAGTATTTTGTTTTGAAGCAGAGTCCAGTAGAAGATTTTTATTTTGGGGATAAGCCCCTTAATCCAGGCATGCGACCACAAAGGTTGATTACCATTTCCCTTAGAAGTAAAAATGGTAGATACTTTAAATCGTCCACTAGGATCATCATGCCAGATAATCGTATCCTCAAGATTAGGATAGAGAGAGATAACATTGAGGGATAATTATATATTATTGAAATCTTGATCAAGATCAATTATATTCACCCAGGAATTATTCTGCCAGTATTGATTTACCATTATTCCATATCTTTGCTTACATCGATCAATTACCTCTTTATCTTGGAAATATTCTATCAAAGGGTATTCTTTTAACCAAGCATCCTCCCAAAATTTCACCTTTATTCCATTACCAACTTTCCATGAGCATCCTTCTTCTAAAATTTGTTTGGTTCCCTGAACTGCCCCCCATATGGAAGAAGGTCAGATAACATCAGAGTAAGAAAAGAAATCAGAAAGGGATTTTGCATTGAATAAATACTTATGCTTCCATATGTTACTCCATTCTTTGTTTTCATGGTAAACCCTCCATCCCAATTTTGATAAGAGAGCTGTATTCATACTTCTAATTTTTCATATTCCCAGCCCCCCTTCCCTAAAAGGTTTGTAGATGTTATCCCAAATAATTAAAGGCATCCTCCTTTTTTCCTCAGTAGCAGTCCATAGAAAGTTTCTTTGGATTTTTTCAATAGCTTCTACAAATTTGGTAGGAATTTTGAAAAGACTTAAAGCATAAGTAGGTATGCTTTGAAGACTTGCTTTAAGGAGGGTTAACTTTTCTACCTGACTTAAAAAATTTCCTTTCCATCCCGCAAGTTTCTTACTGAATTTGTTAATGAGATCCTCCCAAAAGGCTTCAGGGACTTTCATCCCAAGAGGAAGACCTAGGTAGGATGAGGGGAAAGAACCTATAGAGCATCCAAGGATTTTAGCAATTTTGTTATGTCTCTAAATTGGGGTATTGGTGAAGAACACTGCACTTTTATTCCAATTAATCAACTGACCAGATGCGGACAAATATAAATTTATAGCTTGCTTCAAATTTCTTGCTTCATTGACTTCGGCTTTTCCCATGAAGATAGTATCATCAACAAATTGTTTATGGGAGCAAATTAGAGGATGAGAATAGGGTTTTAATCCCTTAAATAAACCTTTATGGACCAAATCCCCTATATATCTTCCCTTATAGTCAGCCATAATTACAAATAGAATGGGGGATATAGGGTCCCCTTGTCTTAGCCCCCATGATGGATTAAAGAAATGGGATGAACTTCCATTTACCATTACAACAATAGAGGAAGTAGAGATCAGCTGGTAAATAATACCAACCACCTTTTGTTTAAAGCCAAAAGCTGTAAGACTATTTGAAAGGAATAACCAGTCCACCCTATCATATGCTTTTGAAATATCAACTTTCATTATGAAACCCTGATTGTTAGAGTTGAACAACGAATGAATATTCTTGTGAGCAGTAATTATAGAATTGAGAATTTGTCTACCTGGGATAAATCCATTTTACTTATTAGTAATTATCAAAGGAATCACTTGAATAAGTCTAAAAGTAAGAACTTTGGAAATGATCTTGTAGAAAGAGTTACAGAGGCTAATCGGTCTAAACTGATTAGGAGAATCATCACCAATCTTCTTTGGAATTAAACACAAAAAGGTGGAATTAACTTCCTTAAGCATCTGTTTGGCTCCAAATAATTCCTTCACTGCATCACTTACATCTTTGCCAACAAATTTCCAAAGTTTTTGAAAGAAAAACTTGGGAAATCCATTAGGTCCAGGTGCTTTATCTCCTCCTAGAGAATATACAGCTTTAAATATTTCCTCATCCTTTGAGATTGAACATAACATTTTGTTTTGTTCCTTCGAGACCAAAGGAGGAATCACATGTAGGATATCAGCCTGACTTTCTAGATTGATATTGAGGTCAGCCTTCATAAGGGATGAGAAAAAGGATAGCATTTCCTCCTTGATTTCCTTTTCCTCTAAAATCTTTCGATCTCCCTTTTTTAGGTATGAAATATGAGTTTTAGCTCTGCGCTTCAGAGTGGAAAGATGAATTTTTTTTGTCTCCTTATTTCAACCATAACAACCTAGATCTTTGTCTCCAATAGATTTCTTCTTTAGTTATAATATCTTGATATTGAACCAACTGTTCATTTTCTTCAGTAAGGAGGTCTGGATTATATCCATCTTTTTGAAATTTTTCTCGAGTTCTATGAATTTCCTCCTTAATAGCATTCTTTTTCTCAAAGATATTTACAAAACAATACTTGTTCCACTTTTTAACTTCCCTTTTAATATTTTTGAGCTTGGAAACAACTCTAAAAAGGGTCGTGCCCTCAATATCAATATTTCACCATTTTTCCATTTTACTTTCAAACTGTGGCTGCTGCATCCACATCTTTTCAAATCTGAAAGGATGATTCTTCTTCAAGTTTATTTTAGCCGCTATGAAAATAAGAGGATAATGATCTGATCCTATTCTATGGCAAGTTTCCAACTTACATATGTATTCTTTTATCAAGTCAGGAGAGATAAGGGCCCGATCAAGCTTGGCATGTATACAATCATTGCCAGTTCTCTTATTGTTCCATGTAAACTGAATTCCTTGAAGTTCCATATCCATTAATCCCTCTTTATTTATAAACTCCATTAGATCAAATCTCCCTTCCAATTGAGTAGCATTACCTCCCATTTTCTCATGATCATAAAGAGGTACATTGAAGTCTCGCATTATAATCCATCATCCATAATAGTCCTTGCTTTTGAAATTAGAGATAGACTCCCAAACCTTTTTCCTTTGGTTCTTAACATTAGGAGCATAGATATTTACAATATACCAACTTTCCTTCTCGTCCACACTAGTTATTTTAACAATCATAAGATTTTTACTAGCAATCAAAATAGATCTAGAGTAATGATTCTTCTTCCATAACATCAAGGTTCCCCCTGAAGCACCTTCAGAACTACTGACCTTGATGGAATAGTTTTTAAAGTCTTTTATTTGTTTTGCTTTTTCTTTATTCATCTTGGTTTCTTGAAGCAAAAGGAAATCAGGGTTTTGTTCTCTAACAAAATTCCTAACAATATCCATTTTATTAATACTATTTAACTCCCTAATATTCCAGCTTATTATTTTCATTACTATTTTTTTGGGGTAAAGTCTAGAATGGTTGCCTGCCTACCATCAGCAATAATATGTATGCTTTCTAGCTCTCTGTTCTTCCTTGTAGATCTTTTTCTAAGTTTATCCAGGGAACCAACATCCAGTTTTAACTTTGATTGCTATTCATTTCCTTTTCCATATTTTTTCAGAATAGAAACATGGGGTTTCACCTTTAAACTTCTCATCTCTACACCCTTTATATTTTTCTTTGTTTCATCTTTTTTCTTTTGATTTTTTGAGTTTTTTCCCTTCTCTTTCACTTCTACAAGGGGAGCCCCTTCCACCAGAGAGTTATTAACATCCTTAGATAACACCTAACTCTCCCTAGACTGAGAAGTAAGCAACTCTCCCTCTAAATTTTTCCCATCTTCAGGCATCAATTCACCTTCCTCTAGCCCAGACGTGTCCTCTACATCTCTGCATTGATCTTCTTTGCTTTGGTAAACAACAATTTGTTTTAATAAATCTGTCTTATCCTCTATTAATTATTTGGAATTTTTGGTCTCTGTATGCAACCCCTATTCTTCTTTTTGAGGACTTTCTTTCTTTAAAGAAATCTCTTTATCTCCCTTTATATTTCGAGCATTAGCCTCTTCAGTAAAAGGATCTTTATCCTCTTCTAGACATGAAACTATTAAATCTTCTTTATTCTTTTGTTCCTTTCGATGGTCTTCTTTGATTTTCCATATTTTATTTTGTTGGACCTTAATATCTTTTCCATCCTTAACATTTTTTGGATATATTTTACTTCTAAAGGGGTAGTTCTTAACCCAATGCCCCTATTTCTTGCACGCATAGTAGGAATTGGGCAAATCTTCAAAAACAATCTCTTGGGTTTTCTTTCCAAGCTTAGATATTAATTCCACCTTCTTTGGGAGATGATTCAAGTCTACCACTTTAACATAAATTCTAGCACTTTGGAGTTTAGTTATTGAGGCCATGCCATTATCCAGTGCCACGAGTTCACCAAATGAACTAGTTATCCCTTTAAAAATGTCCTCGTGCCAAAATTCTAAAGGGAGACCTAAAAGTCTAGCCCAAATAGGAGTAGTTAAGAAAAATGAGTCTGATAAGTCCATATTTGGTTGCCATTTTTTAATTTTAAGAGAACATTTTCCAAAAAACCATGGCCCTCCATTAAGAACCCTATTCAAAGCTTCCTTACAATTGAAAATAAAAGAAAAGAAGCCATTCACCATAGGTGCAATATCAACATCTCCACGAATAGTCCAGTTCCTCTTAACCATATTTATAAGAGATTCTATATTTGGTCTAGCTCCTAGAAATTTACCCACTAAAGTGAGTTCCATGGATGACATAGAGAAATCTAGTAAGGGATCTGGGATAAAAACTTGAAACTCACCTTTCTCCCAGTAGAATTTTGATGGCACTGGTGGGAAAAGAAATTCTCCAGTTGATTTTTTACCAAACAAAGATGACCATGTCATTTGTTTAAAGATCCATGCCTGCCTTTTTGATGGTGTTTCCTTTTTATAATCAGTATTATCTTTCTCATTCCCAATATACTGCTCTAAGACATGATTCAATGGGGGACCACTGACCCCACTAGAGGACTCATAAACAAATGGATCCTTTCCATTGTCAATGTCAACCAACAATCTTGGCCCTACATACTTCCCTTCATCCTCTACTATTCCTCCAGGGTCTATCCCTCCTGCCAAATTCTCCCCAATTCATTTCCCGCCCACATGCATTCTAGCTGATTCAAATTTTGAAAGAGCGCTCATCCTTAAATTCCTGTTTAGAGAAGATTAACCATAATGTTAGTAAAAATAGTAAATAAATTATTTATGCATGTGTAATAGAGGTGTTATTCTTGATGATAGGGTGACCATTAAGATAGATAGTAATAATGTAGGTATAACAACACAAGAACAATGGCACAAGGTTTCCCCTAGGCTATGGGAAAGTAATGACACAAACAAGATGACAAATATTGCCCCTAAGCTATAGGAGATAATGACAAAAATAGAAAAAATGGGGGGAATAGAAGAAAGGTAAGGGGTATTTGAGCTGACTCTAGATACACAAGCCAAGTAGATGTTGCCTACATAGTTCCATGGATGCAAGATCCAACATGAACTTCAAGTCAAATGTAGTTCTCCTAGGATATGGGATAGAAGAAAATTGATGATAATAAAATATGATTGATGTTGTAGAGGAATATGGGAATGGTATAATAAATTGGAGAGAGCATTAGAAATAGATAATAATCACAAAATGGTGAGATCATAAAGTGAATCCAAGTGGTCATTAATGTACTAGAGGTGAATACATAATGCACACAATAGAAAATCACAAAATATCTAGAGTGTAAGGTTGTATTCCAATAAAGATGGGGAAACTAAATGACAAGTGGTTACTATTGAAATAGTTAGGAGTCCTAGGATCTTAGGGTAAATAATTAATTGAGAATAAAGGAAGGTATGAATAAGCTAACCTAGGATACCCCATGTATCTAAGTGCTACCTACATAGTCCGTACAGACCCCAGACTAATGTAGTTCTCCCAAAAATTGGAAGAAAAAGATGAAGGTTCTATAAAAATAAACTAAACAAAGAATATGGACCAATCCAAAAAATTTGATGGCTTTATATCTCTCATGGAAATTATAAGCCAATTTTCATGATTTTGAGGATTTGGTAGATCTTTTACAAATGTTTTTGAAAAAATTTAAGCATCTCAATGTAATGGAGAATTACAAGATACTAAATGGTCCAACTCACAAAATGGTGAGAGCATTCAAAATTTAATTGCTTATATACTTATAAGATCATGGTAAAAGGGTTACTAAGCTAACCTCAATAGGACTTGAGTGCTACCTAAATAGTTTTAATGAGACCTCAAGTCACTGTAGTTTTGTTAGTATAGTGGAGGAATCCAACTAGGTAGCATCAAGTTCATGAATTAGGTAAATGGCATAGTATAGCATAGGAATGGAAAGGTGATACTATAATTCATGGTAAATGTGTTGATCTTAATTTTCCCATAGGAAGTTATAATTTATAAATAATGAAATAGGTCAATAATACTAATTTTTACAAAGGCAGTTATAATTAGTATCACAGAGTGGGATACTAATTTTCCTAGAGGTGGTTATAATAAGCGACAATCATAATGAAATGAAATAAAAAATTAAGGATGCAACTACCAAATCACTATCATACTAGTGTAAGATACTACTTCTATCTAGAATACTGAATCAATTGCTAAAACTTGATCTAAATCCCTTCATTAAATGTGTTTGAAAAACCAATTTAAAGAAACTAAGGCTAAAGGGGTTGGGTAGGGAGGGTAAAACAACTATGTTTGAAAGTGAAGGCAACATATAATAATATATGTTATGGTATAAATAAAATGATGATATGGTACAATTTAAATGTGCCTTATAGACAATACTTCAAGTCTTTCAAATGAAATAACACTTGAGGTATATGAAGTTCATTGGCTCACCAAGTTCATCTCTATATGGTATAGTGATCCTATATGCTCTAGAGCCATAACTTGAAACAATGACATATGGACTTATCTAAGTATGTTTGAAATTTCCCTTATTTTTGATTGTGGTGTTATTTTGGTTTTCTTAGAGAACAAGATCCCCAATATTGAACTCTCTATATTTGACCCACCAGTTTTATTTTCCACATAGTATAGTTTTATATGCTGAAAGGCTATTTATAGTGGCCATTTATTTTTCATAAATTAATTATAAACACCTAAAATTGGCCTTATATGGCTTTCAATCAAATTTTAGATCTATTCCTACCAACCATTGTAAATTAAGCCTAAGAATCACTGAACATCCCAAATTTTCTTGTGCATTATTCATCAAAGCTCAGAATCATGTTGAGAAATCCCTAATTAATCTATTATTACATAACACCAATAAAATATCATGGATTCATCCCTAATTACCTTACAACATCACAACTATCAATTTGACCTATGGACCTATTAAGTGGGGCACTTACACACTTAAATCAAATCTTGAAAGAGATAAAAGGATAATATAAATCAATTACCAAAATAAACAAGATTAAATGCCTAGTTGAATTATCCATTTGAAATTAATGAATATCTAAAAAAGTAAATTCAAAAATTCAAAATATCCTAACCTTTCATCATTGCCTTTATGAGTTGTTAAGCTCTTTAAAAATATTCTAAAATATCTAATTTTGAGAGCCATGATGAGTAATTGAAAATCATAATTACGTGAAAACTATTACCTCAATGGAATTTAGTTTTAACTCACCTAGGTTTAGTTTGAACCCATTCCAAGATTAAACTCAACATTGACTCACGTATGGTGAGAGTTAATTCCTAAGGCTATAAATACAAGCCTTTGCCTATTGAATCCTAAGCTATTTTGGTGAAAAATTATTAAACATAAATGACACCAAATATCTCATAATCCAATGTTATAATAATAATTTGGAGAGATACAAGTTTTGATAATAATTTTATAATGCCAATATATAATGCCAAGTAACATCACAAGCCATGGTGCCAAGGAGATAAGGAGCCAAACAACCTCCATTGTCAGAGACTTCTTAAATAAAAATCTAAGAAAGCCACTCAACAAAGCATTTGGATCTCCGAAGGAAGATAAAAGAGTTATTTTATTTTATGTTTTTGTTTTTCTTTCATTTACCTTTTGTTACTAAGTTATTCCTAGTATCTAGGCTAGGTGTGTAAGTATTAGTGTGTTTATTTGAGTTTTATTATTTAAACTAACTTAATACTAATCTCCCTTCTTAGATTCTTATGATCATAAATGAAACATATAGTGGGACATTAAGCATCCCATACAAGTAAGTATATTAGTATGTAGCTCTTAGTTTTTCTAATGAGTGCTTAAGAATCTTCAAATTTTGAATTTTAACTTGGTTTTCACGTAATTCCATTTTTTAGCAACACATAATTTACACAAAGACTGATGTTGATCCTATAACAACTAACATGGATCCTAATATAATTGACATCAATTCTCCTAGAACTAAAATTGATCCATGTGTGAATAATAGAGCATGACAAAAATGTGATTACCATGATTTTTTCTTGAGTTTTTTAATCTTTATTTTGTGTTCCAAAGCTTGCATATTATTTGTTTAACCATTTTCTTATAGGATCCAGAGGGATGTTTAATTTTTAGTCTTGTTTTGCTAACAACATTTTTGTGAAAAAACATATTATGTTTTCTTGTGTTTTTATAATAATCAACTTCAATTTATGTCAATCAAATTTTATCCTTGTGGATCGACCAACATCAATATTTATAGACTGACATCAATCCCTATGTAGGTCAACATTGATCTCTCTTAGACACAAAAATAGGGAACCTGAGAGAAAAATCCAAAACATTATTTTCTCACTCACTTTTAGGATTCTAAGAAGGCCAACCCTATAACAAATTGGTCCTAAGGTGGAAAAATTAAAATTTTAACATAGTTAAATCTTACATAATTTGTCTTTGGTTCTTAAAATGAACTTAGTTATTTTCATTCCTTAGTCATTGTGAAGTTTTTCCAAGTTTTCAAACTAATGCCAAGGGCTCAAAAAATTTCACAATAAATCTCATTTTGGTGAAATACAATGAACTTTCACACTTAGTTACATACTCCTAAGAGTGTTCATTTTATGTTTGTTTATTTGAAAATTGTTAGTTTGAGAAAACTGATTGATGCATGTATACGCTACCCCCATCCCTTTTAGGGAACTTGAGTGACTAAAAATAAGCATTGTTTTCCTCAGTTACTTTAATCCAAAATCATGACAAGAGCATCATTAAGGCCCTCCCAAAATATATATGGTTTGGGTGATCCATGCATGACCCTAAAGTCTTTTCACTTATCTTTATTTTTCATGTATTTTGTCTTATGAGTAGGAGTTCATTACCTCCTCATGGTTTATTTAGTGATGTTTTGACCCACAAATTCATCTCCTAGCATCATTTCAACCCCCATCCATGGTGGGGTATATAATTTAAGGGTGACCCATTGGGATGCTTGTTTTGATGGTGAAAACAATCTTCATTAGTGGTACTCAACCTTAAAATGTAGGGATAACTCAGACATCACACTACACTAAGCAAGTGTTGGATATAGTGGTTTTGAAAAATACAAGACCTTTTCACAACCATCTAGTTGACATGTATCCAATTTACATGAGCATCTCTTGTGTTAGCCACATTTAGGACAATATAGAAACACATGAAAATTGATAGATTAGAATAACACCACTTACTGTGGACATATTGTTGATGTAGGGTGAGTAGCTTAAAGTTTCATGTCATAGGAAAAACTTTGGAGATAAGAGGGAGCCTAAGAACCTTAATTTTCATGCACTTTTACTTTTTGGATTAATAATTAAAATCCTCTCAAGAGTGAGTATATTGATATAATTTGATAATACTATACAACCTTGTCAATTTTAGGATTTAAGACATTATACTTAGGTGTTTATTTCATTTTTATCCTCTCTTACATTCTTTTGAGTCTAAAATATCTAACTTTGTTTGTCATACTATGTCAAAATAAGTTTTGTTTATATATCACTTTTGTTTGAAAAGGTGTTATGTCACCCATTTAACACCATATTGCCTTAGTATTTTGACAAATCTTATTTATGTGTGTCATTTGATTAAAAAAGGTGTTGTTATGTTGCCCAATTCATTTTGAATCTTGTGCCTTTAAGTCTTGAAACAAACCATTGATCATATCTTTAGATCATGATAACATTGTTATACTAAAATTATTTCAAAGACTTGTTGCCTTATGTCCAAATTCTTTTTTTAAAATAAAAAATCACATGTGCCTTTTGGATCTATACCTAGTGTTGTTATATTGTTTTTTCTTATCTAGCTTATTGTTTGTTCAAATAATCCTAATTTTCTAATGTTGAGATTGAAATTAGCCTTGCCAAGTTCAAATCCAAACGTTTATTATTTTATGCCTATGCCTTGTGTAATTTTGGCCTAGAAATTGATCTTTCTCTTTTGCGTTGTGCAACTTAAGTTAATTATTTATTCAATTTTAAAATCTATTATTTGCACCTAGATTTGTTAGAAATAACTTATCTTCCATATGCCTAGAGTTTTTTGCCTTATACCAATTGACTAAGTTTGTGTTTAAATCTAAATGCCTATTTTATTCCAAAGTGTTTCAAATTTGTTAGATTAAAATCTCATACCTTATTTTTTTTAAATTCTAGATTTTATGCCTTTTCTAAAATACCTATCACATGCTTTTTTTGAGCCTAGATTTTGTGCCTTGTGTTTCTAAAAGACCTAGCAACTTTTGTTTTCTTGAGATTAGACTTGTTTGAACCACTTTGTACCTAGAGTTTGACATTCTAGTTTTTATTCATCCACTTGACCATTTGTTTAATACATTTGACATTAGACATATGATGTTATAATATTTTAGACCAAGTTTTATCATAAACCTTTTTGGAGATACAACTCCACTCTTAGACCAAGTTAGACAATGTTTGGACCATTTGTACTTTAGACATTATTTTTCAAGTTTTATATAAATTTAGGCCTTTTTTTGAAATGTTTATCATTGACTTGAATATGTATTTATATACTCATAGTGGATCCATGTATAATTTAGGTTATGATAACATGGTCAAATATAATTATTTTTTGCAAGACCCTTATTGGGATGATGTTATTTACAAGATAGATCTTTATCCTCCTCATAATAATCAATGAGGTGAAAAAATATAATATCCTTAAGGGAAACATGTGGTGATACCTTATTTGGGTTGATTAATGTACCAACTTCACCCTCTTGTCATTCATGGCATTCAATCCCCCACATATACCATTAACCCTCCTTTAGATTATGTAAGCAATCAAGCTACTGTCTAAGTATTACCATTCTAGGACCTTGTATTTTGGATTGTAAAAACAACAAAGATTCAAGATTGCATACCATTACCATTAAAATATCTTATGCTTTGGCTTGTGATAAATAAAATATTCACAATGTCCTACCATTACCATTGTAGGACCTCATCCTTTGGATTACCAAGCTCCACAATACACTACCATCACTGTTATAGTACCTCATCCTTTATCTCACAATAAAAAACAATATTATCAATTCCATAAAATTTATATTCCATGCCCTTCTAATTACAGGAGCTCATTATCCCAATAAAGTTGTGCAATCACAACTTGATGAGTCATAGTTACCATCATAAGTTAGGAACCAGCCTTTGTTAATCCCATCATAGATAAGCCTATCATTATCCGACCACCAACCATTTTTCATATTTTTCCAAAAATACCCCACATTATAAAAACCCATACTGATCATTGATCCATAACTAATCCAATTAGTACTTCTCTAACCAAGCTGATCATTTGAAGACCAAGATATGTTTAAAACTAGTATTTTACAACTGATTGTAAACCAAGGCCAATACAACCAATGAATCCATGATGTTTTTATTGAAACACCTATTTGTGACAAGTCAACCTATGATGAATCACCTTTTTATCCTTTACCCCTTATGAAGGAGTCTCATTTTGACAAGCTAGTCTTTATTGAGTCACTTCTTAATGATTATACCCGCCATTAGGAAAATAATTATCTTGACCATTGTAATTTTTTTAAAATACCTCCCTTTTACAAGCCATTATCTATGGAATTGTATCATAAACTTTTCCCCCTCATTAAATATTCTTAATTTAACAAACTAGTCTATGTGGAGCCCATCATGCCATCACAGGCCATTACTTATCCAATACCAAACATTCAACAAGACATCATTATAACAACATCCATACTTGATGAAGAATAAACATTGAAGTTAGGTTCTATTATTGATCTATCATCGTATTTAACATCAAAATAAGGCTCAACATCAATCTCAACATCAGATTTAGAGTCTTTTGGGTCAAACTCAGGCTCAGAATTAGAATACATTCATGGTTGTTATAATATTGGTTATGTATGCCTTACAGATCAATTTGAATACATTTGTTATCCTTCTATGATTTTTGAGGATTATTACTTCAACTTCAACATAATTTATCCTAGTATATTCTATAAGGATTATGTTTCCTCTTCCCATTCCATCACCATTCCAAATGTAATTACCACCAGCCAACATAGCCATTATATTGGCATTCTACCTCCCTCAAGTATTGATTGGGATAAATAGAATCAAACCTTATTAAACTACATCCATGGTGACATATCAGTTGTATAATATCAGGGGGACCAAGACCACATTCATGTAGAGTTATAATGATCTCTTAGTGAAACCTTTTTGAAGGTGCTAGGGGAAATCAAAGTCTAGCTTCAACTTCTTCTAGTGAAACCTTGTTTAAAGTGATAGAAGACAATCAAAATCAAAAGTCAATGTTCCTCAGTGAGACCTTTTTGAAGGTTTTATGAGATAATCAAGACAAATTCATTGGTGAAAACCTCATCGAAGCACCAATAGAGCACAATAGTTCTTCCCTACTTAATGAATACATTATCAAAGATAAAATTAGTACAACTTCCAATCTACAACATAATCAAATGGTAGTTACTCTCAGGCCCAAATAATATAAAAATATTGTGGTCCTATTGAGAGCATATTCAAAAGTCTTCATCCCTAACACAACCAAATCTATGTTAAATCCAAAATTATTAACATTGTGTGTGCCTTAAAATATCAATTTTCATTTTTTTGCCCAACCATTATACATTCTTTTATCATCTACCTTTACTTTGAAAATTATACCTATCATCCATTGTTTATTTATATTTACCATCCCAAGCCACACTTTCCTTTATAAAAAATATAAAGATACCTTGTCTCGATGTTTGAAGGAAATAGAATTAACAACCAATGAAGATCATAAAAACATTCTTGGAGTCCAAATCTCCATCAGATTCTTGATAGAATAGATATTCTAAAGAGGTATGGGATAACAATTTACATGATTGATTATTCTATTTGTATCATATGTTAATTAGGATGTGCATTTCCACATCAATAATAATAATAATAATAGAATCATAGACATTACCATCGACCTTATAATTTTTGTGCCATTTACCTTGCCATTTTCATTTGTTTTATTTTTCTAAAAACCAGACTTTTACCTATCTATAACTATTTACCTTGCCATTTTCATTTACCATTCCTCTTTTCATTGTTTCATACCCTACCATTTACCTTACCTTAACATTTCAAGGCAACCCTCTTACCACTATAGCCAATTTTAATATCCTCATCTTCTTTATATAATATCATACCCTATACCATTTTACCATACCCATCAATATTAGACCAAAGCTTATTTTGACCTATGCTACCTAGCCCTTTTGATATTGATTCCTTTGGTTCTTTCTACACCTTCTACAAGGGAATTTCAATCTAATTTTATCAATTTTAGAATTCTATGTTTAAATGATTGTCTATGAAAGTAACATGATAATAGATCTAGTAAGTTATCTTTCATTTACATTTAACTAGTGTCACTGATTATAACCAGCTATGAGCAAATCAGTATCCCACCTTGTGTTACTAATTATAATTACCTATGGGAAAATTAGTATCAAAAACCTATGTCATTATTTCCTAATTATAACCATTAATGGGAAAAATACGAATAACATCTTTTATGATATATTTTTGCATCACCTTGACATTACTATTCTCAGTTGCCTTTATTTGTAAACTTGTTATTACCTAGTTGGATGTCGCTACCTTTTATGTTGGTAGAACTATCATGACTTGAGATCATTTTAGGACTATGTAAGTAATGCTTGATTCACATTGTATTTAGATTAGTCCCCATTTACCATATGCTCTTTCCATTTTGAGAGAAACTAAATCCAATGCTATTTCCATTTTATGAGTGGTATTTTTTGAATCTCTCACAGGTTAAGATACCTCAAAATTCCAAAAAACTTTCAAAACTTTTAAAATACAAATACATTTATCATATTTAAACCTAATCAGTCATCCTTTATCTACCTTAATAGGGAAAATACATTGTTGATTATAATCCATTCCACTACCATTGGGCATGTGACCTTCTCTTTACATATATCCTTACTTGGTGGCATGACCTATTTATATTTAGTTATCATGCATAGGTATTGACTTAGTTAATGATAAGATGTTTTTTGTTGATTTTAATTTCAGCCTTTATGTGTTTTATTTGCTTAATTATTTGTTTTTTATGTGTTTTCTTATTTACTTTCTTTCAGTTTTGTGCCTTGACTCAGTCTATATGTGTTCATTGGGTGATTCCTTGCACTTTGTTCTTTATTCTATCCATATTGATATGTCAACATTATCATCATGGTTTTTATCATTGGAATATTGTTTTCAATCATTTAATAGATTGGGAGTCAGTCCTTCTATACATTTTGGCTACATTATCATGGTGTTTTATATCATGATACATATAATCATGTGTTATAGTAAAAATCAGCTCAGGATATCTTACAAGCAATGAAGATGCAAAAAATTCTCCTTATTAACATTGGGAAAATCCTCCCACCCTCCTAGAACAAATCAACCCATTGACCATTCTAGTTTTATCAATGCTAATAAGGATGATAATATCTGTATTAGTAGATTATGTTGTATCATCAGTTTTCACCTTTAGAGAGGGTTCTTTAGGATCTCTCCAATTAAGATACACTATTGGAACAACCCCAAGCTATGGGTCACCTATGATATGGTTGGACCTCTGAAGAAGGCTAACTTCCTCTTGATGGATCACCTATACCAATGCTTATGTTGGGAAAAGGGTTAGAGAAGGGGTAAAGGGTCACTAGGAAGGATAAAAGGGCGATTCACCAAATTTAAATGATAACTCACATAAGCATGAAGTAAACATTGAGGAAGCATAAGACATTACTAGCTCACACAATCTCACAAAAATTATCTAGTTGCATAAGTTTTTAATAAACTAGGTTAAGGAAGTAATGAATGAAGGAAAAGAGGAGTTTTAAGACTCATTTAGAGCTTGTATCAATGACAAAAAGAACACTAATTTAGACCTAAAAATAACTTAAATACACCTAGAAATGATTAATAAATAAGGACAATGGGCATATCCTTAACAATGCCATCATGCACAAGATTTACTACACATAATTCAGAGGGGAGATATAGGTATAAAATGTGTTTATTTATTCAAAGGTATTTCTCATAAATTTTGACAAGATTTAACCCTATCAAATGAGAGTCTCTTCTCTTCTAGAATTGAGAGAGAATTTCTTATCAAAACTTATAGAGAGCCTTTTATTCTGCAAAAGAATAATAGATATAGGATAAAATGGAGAGTGAGGGGGATCACACCATCCAAGATCATTAATTGAGATTCCATCCTTCTTGACCTTTGAACCATCTTGGATCCAATTAGGACTAAAAGGTTTTGTGAAGAAATAAATTCTCCATTATACTCTCTAATCCTTAAATCCCTCTGAATTGATCTCTTACACCATCTCCACTTGCTTTCATTATGAGGACAAAGTCCTCATATCCATGGACTTGATAAATCCATGCCTAAGTCTACTTTTAGCAGTAGTAGGCACCTATTTATCAAAGATATGACAATGTTGATAGATGAGACATTTCTAAATAATCACATATCTACCCCTACATTAAAATATGAGCATAGGTCTTTACTATAGATTGAAAACCAATCCAATTAATGGTTTTCCTATAGTCAATATGTTAATAAATAGCTTATATACTGCATAGCTTCTTTCTTAAACCATATTATGTATAAATAGACCTATTCTACATCTAAAACTTATGGAAGATAAGGACTCCTTATATACGACATTGAAAACATAAAAAAATTGAGTTTACATGCTTTAGATCCTCCAAGAGAGGTATTAACTTAGATTCAATGGCATCCTTCAAAATATTTACCCTAGTTTGACCTAAGTCATTTTTTCTCCATTTGAATTCCTTGGCTTTTGAATTTTGATATCAACCATCAATCTCAATTTGGGTTTCTCATATTATGTCAATTTTCAGCTCTTCATTTGTTTTCAAGATCCTACTATCAGCTCTTTGACTTCTTAACCTCATGCACACTGTAGATCTCCCTCTATATGAATGAATGTGATCCATAAATATTCTACTAGTTTAATTATCTTAAGACACTTTTCACCCATGCATTTACTCTTAGGATCCACTAACCTTTTGACCCATCACTCATCATTAGATCTACTTTATATGATGGATCATGTACTAACAATATACTTGGACCCGCTGGCTCAAGATTCATCTACATGTTGTTGCATCTATAGTACACTCCTAATATTATTCCACTTATCACTTGTACATTCACCCTAGATATCCTTTGACCTTTTGACTTGATTCTCACCATTGATCTTTGATGCATGATTAAATGTGCTCCGTTAGATCTTGAGGACCCATTGTCCTTATTAGTCAACATGCACCATTAAATTTTAATTTGATCACTCAAGACATTGAAACTTGTTAGATCTATATTCATCTTTGGGAACTTTGAATTCTAATGTATATTTCATGAAGATTAAACTTGATGTCCATGTGCACATTTCACTCTACAAGTCTAAATTTATATTTTTATATCTTAAGATATAAAAATCATCAAGATATGAAATTTTTAAGGGACCTTATCAACATTAAAAACATCATGTCCATGTGGTTTTTTGGCCTTGACTAATTCCCTTAGTGTATTTATAAAATGTGAAACCATATTAGTCAGTTCATCCCTACGTGATGTACTCAAGATGGTCTAGTTCTTTTGGACTTGTGCAACAAACTATTGTCCCTTTAGAAGGATCCAATGAAATTATAAGACTTTTTAAAATCCATTTCATGCCCTTTATTTGCTTGAAACACCATGTTAACTTGCTAGTATCTTTCAATTTACAATCCTAGACCTCTTTCCAAGCCTTTGGTCCACTCATTCAATCTAGAACTTTGCTCATCTGTTCAAAACATTTATAGGCAAAAGATTATTATGTGGGCCAAATTTGGCAAATTATTTTTGTGATGTCTAAGGGTTGCATTTATATTATGTAAGAGACTAATAGCCTTAAATTAATCCATTAGGTATGGAGTCTTTTGATTTCTTCCCAACTGAAACTATTATGTGATTGATATAAGGCTAACCTTTTATGAAACCTCCTCTTGAAGAAAAAGGGTATAAAAGATTTTTTTTTTAAAAACTATGCCACATGTACTTATTGAAAGGAAAACACATAAATTGAAAGGAAATGTGCACAAGGTACTTAGAGGAAAGCATAGAAAACTACTCTAATATTTTAAAATATCATACAACAACTAAAAACTCTTATAATAGCAAGGATTTAAATTAATTCCATTGACAATGATGGGTAATACCTCTCCATATAGTTAGGCAAGCTAAAAAGCATTATTTTGTTTGCATCTATGGATAAAATAAGTACCACTCTAAAAACTATCAAACTTGGTATCGTTGCCTAGCTTGGCCTTATTTGAGTCCCATTTGATGACTAAGCCCCTTCATTGAAGTCCCTTATTATGGCTCTCTTATCAAATGCTTTTGACCTGATCTTGATGTGACTCTAATTTCTTCATGGCAAGGTCCATGGTTTATTCAAGATCCATGAACTCTATCATTCTCACGTTCATAGGCTCACTCTCCATCAAGTAAAGTTGATGGGATAACTTCAATGTAAGTAGTTTAAGAGAAATGGATAATTTGTCTTCCTTTTAATATACAAAGACATTTATAGAATTGTCAATGGTAGCTTTAGGAGTCATTGTGTCAGCCCATAAGGCTATCCTTATTTTTATATGCAACACTCTTTGATTCTCTTCCATGGTCCTCTTGATAATCCTTATCAAGTTCTTATTTGTGGACCTTGTTAGTTCATTACCTTAGGAATAGTAATTTGAGGATGTATTGAGGTAGATTCCTAGATTAAGTGCCTATTCACTTGTCTTCATACCAACAAATGCTCAGGTATTATCTAAAATTATAGTAACTGGGACACCAAACCTAGTTACTATGTTATCTAAAAGTCCAATACTATTGTTTCATTAACTTCTTTTAAATAAAATACTTCATCCCATCTAGTAAAGTAGTCAATTGTAGTGAGTACCCATTTATATCCTAAACTTGAAGGTGGATTTATCATTCTTATGAATTCCAACCCCCATTACATGAAGGGTTGCTCCACTTAGATTGGGTTAAGTAGAAGAGTATCCAGTCTTTATGTCCCTATAAAGAGAGCACACACTTATGTAATTTTCTAACCCATGCATAGGTATCCTTGAATAGGTTGGGCCAATAATAACTAGATCTCATTTCCTTTGTTGTTTTTTTCCTTAGAGAAAAATGGCCTCCTACAGGTCCATCATGAAATTGCTCTAAAAATTTTGTCACTTGGTCATCATTTATGCACCTAAGGATTAGTCCATTGAGTTCCCTTATAAAAATAACACCATAAAATAATGCATAATTTAGGATTAAAGATTGAAATGCCTTATTTTTTCTCTATCCAAACCTTGATGGAATTCTCCTATCATTAAGAAATGTGTCATGTCTTTGAGCCATCTTTTATGAAGTATAGGTTTATCTACCTATGAGTTATCTTGTGTTACCAAAAAACCTTCTTTTTCCTCTTTAATATCATCTACCATATTCTCACACAAGCCTTTGACTCTTACCATCTTGGTGACTTTGATCTCCACATCATACTCCATGACCATGGTAATCCATCCTGCTCTTTTCTCATTCAAGTCTTTGTTAAGGAGGAAGTCTCTAACTCTAGGATGAGAAACCATAAGATAAACTTTGATTTTCAAAATCACTGGCCTAAATGTTTTGAGGCTTCTCAAAGATGAAAGAACCTAATTTTTAATAAAAGTGTAATTTACCTCATATCCTTCCATCCCTTGACTAAAAAAGGCAATTGGATAATCAAGTCCTTCACCATTCTTCTGCATTAGCATAGTTTATATGTTGTCAATATTGGAAAAGGTGTGTAATATGAAATCCTTTAAGAAATCAAGATTCTTGAGTGAGGGTGCTTGGGAAATGGCTTGCTTGATGGCCTTAAATGCTTCTTTTCCTTCATTTGACCAATAAAACACTTGGCTATTCTTCAACATAGTGGTGATGGGGTTGATCAAGTTTTTAAAATTGGGTATAAACCTTATCACAAAATTTATTTTCCCAAGGAAGCTCTAGATTCCTTTCTTGTGCTTGGGTAAATATAAGGCTAGGATGGCACTTATTCTATTAGGGTCAATGGATAACCCTTCTTTTGAGATAATGTGTCCCAAGAGTTTTCCTTTATGAAAAAAAACACACATTTATTGGGATTTAAAGAGATCACACACTCTGTATATCTTTTAAAGATCAATCTTAGATGATTTAAGTGTTCACTATATTTCTTGAAGAAAACTATGATGGCATTAAAGTAGACCAATACCATCTAATTTATCAACCCTTAGAAAGCCATGTCCATGGCTCTTTATAAAGTGGCCCCAACATTTGAAAATATAAAAGTAATCTTTTGGTAAGCATATGCACCCCACTTTATGGTGAAGTCAATTTTATATCAATCTTCCTCTCTTACTAGCACTTGGTTATATCTTGAATACCCATCCAAAAGGGAAAAATGTTTTGAACTATAAACTATCTAAAGGAGTTGTTCCATATATGGTAAGGGGTAGTGATCTTTCAAATAGACCCTATTCAGATCCCTGGAGTCAACACATAATCTGATTACCCCAATCTTCTTCCTCACTAATACCAAATTGGCTACCTATAAGGAGTGCTTAATGGGAAAGATGATCTTAGATTCAATTAATTTGTCCAATTATTTCCTTATAAGCTCTTCAATTTTTGGGTTTATAAGTCTCTTCTTTTACCTAATAGGCTTAGCATTATCCTCTAGTTCTATATTGTGTTGGTCCATCTTGGAATCAAAGCCTCTCAAGTCACTATATTCCCAAGCAAAAATGTTTAAATATTCATTACAAAGTTTTATGAAATCATGCCTCTCAAATTCAATGTTTACCTTCCCAAACTTGAGGATATTATCCTTGAATAAAAGGACTTTTTCATAGTTATCTTCATTGGTTGACATCACTACCTTGTCTTTTCTCATATGATCTCCTTCATGGAAGAGACCTTCAAGGGTGACCAACCCTTTAGGAAGCTTGTTGGATTTCAACTAAATAATTTGCTCCTCATAATGATGTTGAAATTTTTCCTGATTTATGGAGGAGAATTTTACTTCCTACAATAAGAAATAGGTAATTTGCTTATCATTCTCAAAGACTTACCAATGATCTTCATTGTCTAGCACTAATGGTCTCACCACCACTTTGACATGTGGCTATGCCTTATTCTATTTTAACTTATTTAAGATATCAAATTGAGCTCCCATAGCTACCAACCTATCAACAAGTCCATTTCAATTCCTTGGTACTACTTGTATGTTAAAGGCCTCAAAATATTCAATTAGGGCTCATGCCCTATAATTGTAATACATCATCAAGGGATTCTTGGTGATATTCTAACCTCTAACCTTGCGCACTATCAACTCACTATCTCCATAAAATTTTAACTGCTTGATCCCTCTCCTACTAGACCATTGAAATCCATGGATAAGACCCTCATACTCTATTACATTGCAATAACAACTGAATTGGAACATGTAAGAAGAGAAATATTTGTCATTTGAGGTGGATACTAGCATTGCACCCACTCCATATTTATTCCTTGAGATATCAAAGAATAATTTCCATAATCCACTAGGATCCTCTTGAGGTCTAATGAGGGATGACATGGATTGATTATCTTCATGTAAGTAGTAGACACCCATGTACCTCTCTTCAACTCTTTTCAAGGGATCAACCAAATGATTGTCATTCCATAGTTCATCTAAGAACATGTTTGGTATCTCCTCAGAGTGTGTTTAATTCTTGACCAACCATATGTTCATCTTCATCAATAATGGTGAAATTGAGGTTTATGTTGTCTGGTCCATAAGGCTCTATGTGTAACTATGTAATGTGCTTAAATTTGATTGATACTTTAGTCCCATATCTTGTTTTGAATGCCATGTATGACCAATCTACTATAATATGACCTCTAATCTTTGTAGTGAATTCCACAAATAGGCATAAAAATGAAGAGGTACATCTAGAATCAACACATATTGAGCCACTAGACACTAAGATAAGAATGCAGGGTCAAGTTGAGGTCTTTATTGGTACTAGATGGATTGGTGGAAGAACCATCAAGTTTTATAACTCCTTTAGATTAGATCTCATATTTTAGACCAAGATAATAAGCTATGGAATTTGGCATTTCTAAGGTGTTAGACCCACTATCTACTAAGTAATTTTACACTAAAGAGTCACCATGATTACTAAAATCTATAATGGAGGAGTTTTGATCACCTTACCTAGTTTCCCTTCACTAGGTCCTTTGGTTGCATTGGTGAGAACCACATTTTCATTGATTGGTTCCTTCTTAGGGAACTTGATCTTTGATAATCCTTCCTGAAGGATGTCTATCTACCCAAGCATATAGAGCATGTCCCACATTAGAATTCTTGCATTGGAATTTTTCAATAGTTCCATAATGTTGATGGGTGAACCACCAACCTTTGGTTGTATTTTGGGAGCCACAACTACACCTTGAGTTTGTGAGTTTTGAGGGACAAATAAATTCCCTTAATTTTTATTCTTTTAAGATATTAAAATTATTAAAACAAAAATAGGTTGGTTTGTCTTTGATATTGAAGTAATAATGGTAGGAGGCTCCTTGACTACTTTTTGGTTACCATCTATGTTCCTTCTTTTGAACCTTGGGATTGTTTCCATTGGAATGTATCACTGGAAAGAAATAGCCTATTGATTGAGTGCATAACACTCTTATTTCTCATATTTCACCATTGTAGCACCCAAATATCTTTGTTTTTTATAAAATTTTTGACCTTGTTGAGGCTCTTGTGGTTTTGTCATAATGGGTACCTCTATGTTCTGAGCCATAAGATCTTGATTGTACCCATAATTGGTAGCCTATTTCCATTGATCATTGAAAGATTGAGTTAAATTAGTGTTTGGGACAATGTATTACCCAAAATTCTAATTTTAGGGAATGGTACCATCAATTTCTTGAACAACATTATTTTGGATGGGGCCAAAGTGTTGGAAGTGCTTATAACATTTGGATTATGGTTATTTTACCTAACATAGCTAGGCTACCCTTGTCCTTAGTTTTGACCTTGGACTTGGCATTGGAATTTTCCTTTTTAGGTTGGTATATTTTCTTGTTAAGATTTATGTTGAGGTTGATATGAGGCTTAGTAAGGCCTATTGAAAGTTTGTTGCCTCTTAACATTCACTATTTCATTTCCCAAAGATTAGAACATGCTCTTAAGCTCTTGAAAGTTATTTTATTCTTAAGAATCACTAGATTGAATAATGGAGGCCAATAAGGGGAGAAATATAAATAAGGGGTGGTCTGATCTCAAGGAACAAAGGCATTGTTGGTTTAGTTGTAAGCTTGCCGGCCTGCACCAGACAATTTTATACTCTGATTTCCACCTCATATGCATTTGACAATGTGTTTCCTCCCATGGACTGGATCATTATTGTAATGTCACTATTTAGGACCTTCAAATATTAAAGAAAGGCAAAGTTATGGATAGGCCTAGCAAAGATTAGGATTCTATCCTAAGTTTTTTTGAACCATGTATTGAAGTCTTGCATAACTTCATGAGGGGATCTTTGAATTTTGGTCAACTATTCTCCAAGTGATAAATGGTCAATTTTATCCTCAAATCTCTTACACAATGCATCTCTTAATTGGTTACATGATGTAATAGAGTTATCAGTAAGGATTGTATATCAATTTAAGGCTTTACCTTTAAAAAGATAGATAATAACCTAATTTCCACATTTTCCTCATTGATATCATGAATGTTTCAAAATTTGGCTATATCAATGAGGTTTTCAAAAGGGGTTGTAGCTTGGTCTCCAGTAAAAATAAGGGAAACTTTTGAGAGATGCTACTGAATAGGATAATATTGAGGGAGGTATAGAGGACTTTGACCATTAAAATCCATAAAAGGGAAATATCTAAGGTCTTCCATGGCAATGAAAGGTTTAATAAAGATATTTTTGTAGGGGTAGGCCTTATAATTGACTTAGGAACAAATTTGCTTTTATATGGGTGTGTGTTAGAAAATCTTAATATTTTTACTAAGTTTAAATGCAATTCAATAAAATAAGAAAAAATACCTCTAAAAGCTGACCTTGTAGTCACCTTTGGAAGGAGATGTAGTCATTACTCTTCTACCAAAACATTGAATCTTCTTTTGGAGTCACCAGATGTTAGTGTTTGAAGCTATAATTTTTGAAAATTGATCAAACCAACATCAAACTTTGACCAATCTTATTTGAACTATGTCACATTATGTGTCTGATAAACTATTTTAATATTAATTTATACCATTGGATATGGTTCTTCAAGCTATCTCTAATTGAGATAAACTATTAGAATAACCCCAGGCTATGGGTCACCTATGGTGGGGTTAGACCTCCAGAGAAGGTCATAGTCCTCTTGATGGATCACCTATACTATTTGTACTACTAAAAGAGGTTAGACAAGGGGTAAAGGGTCACTAATAAGGATAAAATTTTGATTCACCAAATTCAAATGAGAACTCATACAAGCATGAAATAAACACTAAGGAAGCATAAGACAATTCTAGCTCACACAATCTCACAAAACTTAGCTAGTTACATAAGTGTTTCCTAAACTAAGTTCAAGAAAAAATGAATGAAGGTAAAGATTATTTCTAAGAATCACTAAGAGATTACATAAATGACATAAATAACACTAATTTAGACCTTTAAATAACTTTAAGACACCTATAAATGAGCAAGAAAGAAGGATAATGTGCATGGAATCTTCTCCTTCACAATGCCATCATGCACAAGATTTGCTACACACAATTCAGAGGGGAGAGATAGGTAAAGAAATTCTTTATTAATTAAAAGGTATTTCATACAAATTTTTATATGGTCTAACCTTATCAAATGATAGTCTATGCTCTTTCATAACTAAGAGATAATTTATTATCAAAATTTAGAGAGAGTCTTATCTTCTGGAAAAGAATAAGAGATATAGGAGAAAGGGGAGAGAGAGGGAGAGTACACCATCTGAGATCATTAATTGAGATACCATTCTTCTTAATTTATAAAGCATATTTTATATAATTAGGACTAAAATGATTTGAGAATAAATAACTTCTCCACTGTACTTTCCAATCCTTGAATCCCTTTGCTTTGATCTTCTATGCCATTTCTACTTGCTTTCATTATGAAGACAAAGTCCTCATATCCATGGACTTGATAGAGCCATGCCTAAGTCTACTTTTACTGTTTATAAGTACCTATTTATTAAATCTATGACTATGTTTATAGCTGAGACATTTATCCATAATAATATATCTGCCCCTACTTTAAAATATGAGCATAGGTCTTTACTATAAACTGAAAACCAATCCAATTATTGGTTTTCATATAGTCAATATGTCAATGAATAGCTTACATACTATATAGCTTCTTTTATAAACCATATTAGGTTTAAAAAAATCTATTATACCTCTAAAACTTATGGAAGCCAATGACTCATTATACATGATATTAAAAACACAAGAAAAATAAGTCTACATAGTATAGATCCTCAAATAGAGGTATCGACTGAGATTTAATGACATTCTTTAAAATATTTACCCTAGTTTGACCTGAGTCAAACTTATTATCCATTTGAAGTTATTGGCTTTCAATTTTTGATATCAACCATCGATCTCAATCTGGGCTCTTCTCATATTGTGTCAATTATCAACTCTTCATTCATTCTTAGGATCATGCTATCAAATCTTTAACTCAACCTCATGCACACCATTAATCTCCCTCTATATGAATGAATACAATATATAAATATTTTTATACTTTAACATGTTTAAGACACTTGTCACCCATGCATTTTCTCTTTAGATCTGCTAAACTTTTAACCCATATCTCCCTATTAGATCTACTTTATATGATGGGTCATGTACCGTGGATCTACTTAGACACACTAACTTGAGCTTAGTCTATACACCATTGGATATAGATTCTAATCCCAATATTATTCCACTTTTCACTTATGCATTCACCCTAGAGATATTTTTACCTTTTGACTTGATGCCTATCATTGATCTTTGATGCATGATCAAATTCACTCTATTAGATCTTTGAGACCCACTGGCCTTATTAGTAGATGCATGTTATTATATCTTTATTATATAACTTGAGTATTGACACTTGTCAACTCCTCATTCATCCTTGGAAACTTTTAATTCAAATTACTATTTTACAAATCTTAAACTTGATGTTTGTATGCATAGTTTACTCTGCAAGTCGAATATTAAAGGATTATATCTTGAGATAGATAATGCATAAAGATACAAAAATTTTAGGAGACCTTGTCAACATAATAAAAATCATGTCCATGTGGTATTTTCTCCTTGACTGATTCTCTAGGTTTATTTATCAAATATGCAACTAGATCATCTTGTTTATCCTTATGTGATGTGGTTGTGATGGTCTGGTTCTTCTAGACTTGTGAGAGAAATTATTTTCCCTTTAAAAGGCTCCAATGAACTTCTAAGACTTTTTTCAATCTATTTTATTCCCTTTAATTATTTAAACACCATGAGAACCTATTGGTAATTTTTAATTTGAAATCCTATACCTCTTTCTAATATTTTGGTGCACTCATTCCATCTATAACTTTGCTCATATGTTTAAACCATTTCTAGGCAAGAGATTCTTATGTCAGCAAAATTTGGCCAACATGTACCATTGAATCATTAAAATTGATCAATTCTTTTTTATTCTAATCATCTCTTTCATCACTTTATGCATCCCCATATGTTGGGTTATTTTTGGCTTCTTTAATAATTAGACCACCACATCTACATTTGTGCATGCTCATATTTAATATGTATAATAGATTATATCCTTGAGTTATGCTTGCCAATATTCCCTACTAGGGTACAATAAAAAATCATTATTCAATCCAAGCCATTTTAATGATAATAAGTACCTATGGGTAAATCATTATTTTGACTCATTCACCCTAACTAGGGCATGTGCTAATGCCACTAATTATAATTGCCTTTGGGAAAAATAGTGTCTCAAACTTTGTTACTGATTATAACCATCTTTGGGACAATTAGTAATTTTTAAATCAATACATACAAGCATTATCTAAATTGGATTTATATCACTCTTGGATTAATTTCATTCTTTTTTATCTTATTTATGCTAATGATTATAGCCACTTGTGGGCAAATCAGTTCTCTTCCACCCATTTTATCTTTTTTGGTCCCATCATTTCCTTATTTTGAGGGACCAATCACTTACCCCTTTTACAATTTCTCCCTTGAGGGGGCAGTTACAATACATCCATTTCCATTGAATTAGTAGGCATACATGACCTTTTCATTATTTGAAAATAAATTAATGTGCCTATAGCTTGCAATTCCTTCCTGAATAGGGGAAAACTATAGACATCTAAAATTGGACACATCTAGATTTTGATCAGACTTCAGACCAATTCCTACTAACCATTTAAAATTAATCCTAGAAATCATAAAACATCCCAAATTTACTTTCACATCATTCATAAAATCACATAATCATTTTGAGACATCACTAATTGGGGTAATCAATCAGATGCAATAATAATCTCCCATGAATTTATCCCTAATCACCTTGCGGTATCACAACTATCAATTTGGTCTATGGACCTATTAAGTGAGTCACTTGCACACTTAGATAAATTTTTGAAAGAGCTAAAAGGCTAATATAAATCAAGTAATAAAATAAATAAGATTAAATTCCTAGTTAAATTATCCATTTGAAATTAATGAATATCTAAAAAGGAAATTCAAAAATTAAAAATATCATAGCCTTTTATCATTGCCTTTATGAGCTATGAAACTCTTTAAAAATATCCTAAAATATCTAATTTTTAGATCCATGACTAGTAATTTCAAATCATAATTACTTGAAAACTATTAACTCAACTAGAGTTAGTTTTAACTCACCTATTTTTATTTTGAACCCATTTCAAGCTTAAACTCTACCTTGACTCACCTAGGGTGAGAGTTAATTCTTAAGGCTATAAATACAAGGCCTTGCCTATTAGACCATAAGTTATTTTGATCAAAATTTATTATTCACAAATATATTCAATAAGCTCTCTTAAGCTAATGTTATAATGATAATTTGGAGAGAGACAAGCTTTGATAATACTATTATAATGCCAAAATCTAAAGCCAAGAAACATCACAAGCCATGGTGCCAAGGAGAAAAGGATCCAAGTAACCTCCATTGTCAAAGATTTCTTAAAGCATAAGTTGAGAAAAACACTAAATAAAGTATTTAGAGCTCCCAAGGAAGGTAAAAGAGTTATTTTATTTTTGGTTTTTCCTATGCTTTCATTTATCTTTTGTTACTAATATCTCCCTAGTATCTAGGCTAAGAGTGTAAGTGTTAGTGTGTTTATTTGAGTTTTATTGCTTGAATTAGCATAATACGAACCTACCTTATTGGATTCCTATGATAATATTAATTATATCTCTTATATGTGAATAACTCTATAATCTTCATCATCCAAGATGTGTTTCAATGAGATATGCAAAGAAGATAACTTGACCTCGATGAGAAGAATGACCTTGTGCCATAGACTAAGGAATATGGAGTGGCTCCTATTGAAGTATGGTAATTAGTGTGATATAACCAAAGTGAATGGAATATTTGGAGGTGGAAATCATGGCTATAATCATTGACAAAATTTTTAGGGATGTAGACAATGGTTTTATTGGATGCCTCTATTTATTCATTACCTTGTGGGTAATATGTAGTATAAAAATGTTGAGTGATATTGTACTCAAAATAGAGTGTTTTGACATCATTTTTATTAATGATCTACCATTATTAGACATGATTTTAGATGGGATACCATAACAAAAGATGACATGATTGAAAATTAATTTGGAAATATATTTTCCAGTCCCATAAGTGATGGGTATAGCTTTAACCCACTTACTGAAAGGATGTGCTTATGGCCATTATATGAGGAAGGACTAATATTACCTATGATATTGAGTCCCCACATTAAAAATGGACATGTTGTAAGCACCATTTTTAGTGTTTCGGTTGGGGCATTGATTAAATTGGCATGAATTTGACATTTATCACACTTTTTAACATAAGCAATTACATTTGCTTCTATGGTTGGCCGATAGTAAACAATATGTATGAGATTTTGGCCATGATGGTGTTAATGCCTCTAAGTGTATCATATGTGCTCTTAATTTTTAAATAAAACTTATCATTTAAAAATTCAAAGAATTTAGAGCATGAGTTGTAGGTTGTGGTGATCTGGTCACCTATGATGAAATAACAATAGAGCAAGTAGATTGTTCCACAATATTTATATTGATTGGTGGTTGGGAGCCACCTTGGTCATTAATAATCCTTCAAAAGCATAAATCATATATGTTATTATTAGTGAATTATGATCAAACTCTAAACTAACGATGATAATTTAAAATATGGTTTGAACTAGGGTGATATGGTTAAAAAGGAAGCAAAAGAAAAGGTAGGGTAGAAAGAAAGTATGTGATTACTAATATTTATCTCAAACATTATGACAAGGCTTAAATTCCAACTCGACATGCATTTAACCAATGTATAACATAAAATATCATATGATCAAATCTCATTACACACCAATAAAATATCTAAGGATAATACAAATAAATACAAGCAATAATTTACTTTACTTTAAAGATTTACTACTGCAATAAAACAACATTTGCACATCTATATATAGATCAAATAAAATGAAAAAAAATTCAATATCATTCAATTAATCTAGCATTAGCCCAAATTAGTAACCCTATATTGATGATACACATCCAAAATTCATAAAAACCACCATTCAAATCTAAGACTTAAAACAAACAATTGAGAGAGAAGCCATGATAAAAATTCACACAAATAATTGAGACAACTTTATAGTATTCCTTATTTGTATAAAATTAATCCAAAAGTTACAAAGTAGTTTTATATCTTAAGACTCCCTCTCTTTTTACAATAGACAATGCTCCTTTTATAGGCCTCAAGGAAGCATTTTAGTTAATTACATCGATTGACAAGTGTACAAAGTAAGGACAGTTATCCTTTTTATAAAGTTCCTTAAAATACACTAAACTTTCCAAAATAAATTGGCCTCTAGGCAACATGCTAACAAAATACACATGCCTTTACAAATAATATTCCATTTTTAAATATTAAAAAATTCATATGGAATATGATACTTCTAGATAATTGGTGGGCTTTGTGTTGATCTTCAACCTATAGTGTTGGTCACTGATAAATTGATGATCAATTACTAGTTTTAAGGAAAGTTCCTACCAATGGTATTATAATTCCTTGAGGTCCTTCTCAACCTTTTCCATAGTTTTCTTATGCCCCTGGCATATCCTATTTTCTCTTCAGAGGAAATAAGTAGACCCATGACTTTTCTATTACCTTTAGCTATTTCACTCTCTCCTTGTTTCCTCACTTCTTACATGAATTTTAAGGTCTTTTGTTTAAAATATTCATATCCTATGAGATCCAATGGGCTAAGGCTTATGGGATCTTTGATCAAGATATCTAAGATATGAGACATTTCTTCTTCTATCTGCTTGAATTTCTTAGCAAGGTTTTCCATATCCTTGGAATAGTTGTCCAAGGCATAATTTTTTCAACCAATATGGTCATGTCCATAATCATATGCCTTGTTGATAGTTTTAAAACATGGGACTAGATTCTTAGATAGGGCCTTAATCAATTCCCTTACTTGAAATATTGTAATATGCCATTGTCCAATTGGGCCTATTACCTTAGATATTACTATTAAGCATGGAATATACTAAGAGGGGGGGTGAATCAGTATATTATATATTTTATAAAACTTTCCCTTTATCAAATTCCACTTAATCAAACATTCAATATATGCAATAAAACTCAAACAATAAACATCACACAAGATAGAGAGAGACACCAGATATAACGTGGAAACCCAATGTGGGAAAAACCATAGAGAACAATCTCAAGTATATTCATGAGAACAAACCCACAAGAGCACCATACCCCTTTGCCGAGTACCAACCCAGCTACAATTCATGAGCACCAACCCACAGGAGCTTTAAACCCCTTTGCCAAGCACCAACCCAGCTACTATTCATGAGCACCAACCCACAGGAGCACCAACCCCTTTGCCGAGCACTAACCTAGCAACAATTCGTGAGCACCAACCCATAGGAGCACCAACCCCTTTGTGTATACCACACACCTATCTCTCAATGTTTCTATCTCAACAAATGACAGATCAATACAATAACTCTTTCCTCTCTCTCACTTTTTCTCTTCTAATCTAGATATAAAAAATACAAATCATATTCATCTCTCAAAATTGCTCTTCTAGGCTAGATATAACAAATACAAATCATATTCATCTCTCATAATTGCTATTTTAAGCTAGATATTACAATATCAAATAAACATCTCTCAACCATATTACAAATGGCTTCTCAAGCCTTTATTTATAGCTTTCCAAATGACCTTTGGCCTTCCCCCTTTGTGACCCTTCAATCCTCATGGAAAATGGCACCAATCTTGGATGACCCTTCATATTCAAGCCTTTGAAAAGTCATGTGGTGACCCTTCATGACCAAAAACGTCCTTCTCACTTTTTTCCTTATCTTTGGTGACTTTTCGTATTCCTCAAAGTGTCCCTTCATGAGAAATTGTGCTCTTACTCTTTTGTCTTAACTTGGTGACTCTTGGTATTCCCCAAAATGACTCTTCATGGGAAAATACGTCCCATCCTTCTTTTGTCTTTACCCCATGGCTCTTCGACTTCTCCATGGGCCCTTATTTTATCTCATATGCAACCAAAAATATATTTGTTAATATTAAATAAATATTAAATCACATTAGCCAAGATATATTTATTGAAAACAACATTAAATGCAATGGGGCCTTTATCGTCAATAATTCTAGACCTTTGAAATTAATGACAATATTTCCAACAATCTCCCCCTTGTCATTAATGGTAACCTCAATCCTGAAACTTCCACATCCTGTCACCTACACATACCATCATCTAAAAACATACAATAACTCCCCCTTACTGTAGCAACCTATTCCTATTCCCTATACCTGTACTTATTATTCTCCCCCTTTGACATCAATGGAAAAGGGCCTACCTGGAGCTAACACTTAGCTCCCCCTCACTTTATGCTAAACATAAATGGTAGGAAGTAATAGAAATTACTCCCAACTCCTCTTATCAATATTTGAATATATCCTTTTTTCATGCCTTTGAGAAGATATCTGACAAAACATATACATTGTTCCCTATCCTTTGAGCATCTGCAATCAACTCATTTGAATATTTTCTTCTAATCTCACAACCTTTAGCATGAAACCTTAATGTGTATCCTTGATCACAAATTTGACTAACACTCAACAGATTATGCTTAAGACCTTTTACATACAAAACATTTTTAGTCTTAGCTCTACCATAATCCAAACTCAAAGTACCTTTTTCAGCTATCTTGGCAATGGTTTTATCTCTGAACCTCATTATACCACCATTGATATTCTTTAGAGTAATGAACTTACTTTAATCTCCTGTCATATTCCTCGAACATCTACTATCAATTAACCATGGCTGATCTTTACCTTTTACATGCAGGGTTGTCTGAACCATCATAGAATCTTCATGTTGTTTCTTCTACCATGTACATGTCTAAACCTTTTCTCTAATGAATGGAACTTTGACACTCTGATCCTTCTTCTTGATGAATGGAGCTTTGAAACTCTGATCCTTCTAAACTGACTTGAACACGCTTCTGCAATACCAAACTATGTGTCCAAAGTTGTTGCACTTTTATCACACTATGGTCTCTTCATAAAAGCTTGATAGAGGAGCAAAAGAGTTGTGGCTTCTACTTGACTCTACTTGACTTTCCTTCTCCTCATTTATAAAATTTTTATCTCTTTTTATACATTCTAATTTCTTATGACCATATCCATTACAATAAAAATAATAGCCATAAAAATAAGACCTGTCTGTATATCTCTGACCTAATTGCCTTTTGTAGCTTTGTTCTTTCCAGCCTTCTCCATTTGAAATGTCCTCTGTATTCTTCACTTCTCCCCTTTTTGTTTCCTCTTGTGTAAGAGTTTCAACATAGCTATTTTTCTTTTCAAAATTGATCCTTGTCTTATCTGAATATGCTTTTTGACTTTCCAATATCTTATTCAGCTTGTTAGTGCCATCTTCAAATTTTGAATCACTGACTACTTTATCACTGACTTCCTTCTTAATATCTTCTTTTAAAGAGGCAATTTCAATAACATACCTTTCACAATATTTTATTGCTATTTCCAACTATGCTGTGAGATCTTCTTCATTCTTCTTGTCTTCTTCAAAGTGTGCTTGTAGATCTTCAATCATTTCCTTTGACTCTTGTTCATTTTTCTTGATCTGGTGCTTTAATCTTTGATTCTTCTTCTGAATAGCTTTTAACTCTTCTAAGCCACAAATGAGCTCTCCTTCCATATTCACTTCAGCTTCCTCCTCTTCTTCTTCTTGATCATCTTCATCTATAGCCATGAATAGAATCTATTCTTCTAAATCACTGACTCCACTATCTTTGTCTGAGCTAGGATTTTTAGAATACAGGCTCTTCTTCTCGAATCCCTTCTTAGATTTGCCTTTGAAATTCTTCTTGTATGTAGGCTTTTATTCTTCATCATCTTTAACTTTATCTAGGCATCTAGCTGAAAAATGTCCAATCTTTCCATAATTAAAACATTTAAAAGGTGATTTTCCTTGATATTTACCTGTTCCTCTTTTTGGCTTGCGAATCAAAAGTGCTCCATTGTCATCTTCATCATCATTGGAACTATCACTTGATTCTTGAATCTTAGCTTTCTCCTTCTTTGATGTTTTGAAAGCTGCTTCTCTCTTTGAGGGTTTATCTTCTTCTATCCACATCTCATATGCCTTGAGAATACCATGAAGCTCATCCATTTTTAGCTTGGCTAAATTCTTCATCTCTTCAATTGCTGAAACCTTTGCATCATATCTCATTGGTAGAGATCTCAAAACCTTTTGCACCACCATTGACTCATCCAATGTTTTTCCAAGACCTTGAATCTAATTTATGACTTGATCAACTTGCAAAAGATAACTTGCTATATCTTCTTCTTCTTCCATCTTTAAACTTTCAAACTACCTTCTAAAAGTCTACAACTTATCTTGCTGAATCTTTCCATCACCTTTGTAAATATTCTCAAGTTTTACCCAAGTTTCATGAGTAGATTTACATTGCATAACTTTAACAAATTTAGATTCACATAAACCACATAAAATACAATTTAAAGCTTTAGCATTACATTCACTTGCCTTCTTTTCTGCTGGAGTAATTGTAGATGTATGTGGCTCTTCATATTCCTCCACCACTAATTTCCATATGTCGAATCCAAGGGTCATCAAATAAACTTCATTATTGTACTCCAAAAATCATAATTCATTCCATCAAACAAAGGTGCCTTATTTATAGAAAATCCTTTATGTGACCTAACCATCGTGCTTTCCTGATCTACCTTCAAGCTGTAAAACTTTTCAAAAAGGAACATGCTCTGATACCAATTGTTAAGCACAGATTATATTGAGAGGGGGTGGTGAATCAATATATTATATATCTTATAAAAATTTCCCTTTATCCAATTCCACATAATCAAACATTCAAGATATGCAATAAAACTCAAACAATAAACATCACACAAGATAGAGAGTGACACCAGATATAACATGGAAACCCAATGTGGGAAAAACCATGGAGAACAATCTCAAGTATATTCATGAGAACAAACCCAGAGGAGCACCATACCCCTTTGCCAAGTACCAACCCAGCTACAATTCATGAGCACCAACCCACAAGAGCTTTAAACCCCTTTGCCAAGCACCAACCTAGCTACTATTCGTGAGCACCAACCCACAGGAGCACCAACCCCTTTTCTGAGCACCAACCCAACAACAATTCGTGAGCACTAACTCATAGAAGCACCAACCCCTTTGTGTATACCACACACCTATCTCTCAATATTGCTATCTCAACAAAGGATAGATCAATACAACATCTCTTTCCTCTCTCTCACTTTTGCTCTTCTATGATAGATATAACAAATACAAATCATATTCATCTCTCACAATTGCTATTCTAAGCTAGATATAATAAATACAAATCATATTCATCTCTCACAATTGCTCTTCTAAGCTAGATATTACAATATCAAATCAACCTCTCTCAACCATATTACAAATGGCTTCTCAAGCCTTTATTTATAGCTTTCCAAATGACCTTTGGCCTTCCCCCTTTGTGACCCTTCAATCCTCATGGAAAATGGTGCCAATCTTGATTACCCTTCATATTCAAGCCTTTGAAAAGTCATGTGGTGACTCTTCATGACCAAAAACGTCCTTCCCACTTTTGTCCTTATCTTTGGTGACTTTTCGTATTCCTCAAAGTGTCCCTTCATGAGAAATTGTGACCTTACTCTTTTATCTTCACTTGGTGACTCTTGGTATTCCCCAAGATGACTCTTCATGGGAAAATGTGTCCCATCCTTCTTTTGTCTTTACCTCGTAGCTCTTCGACTTCTCCATGGGCCCTTATTTTATCTCATATGCAACCAAAAATATATTCATTAATATTAAATAAATATTAACTCACATTAGCCAAGATATATTTGTTGTAAACAACATTAAATGCAATGGGGACTTTATCATTAATAATGCTAGGCCTTTGACATCAATGACAATATTTGCCAACAATTACATCCTTATTTCCTTTTGTATTGATTTGTCTATTTTCAAAGAGCTAAATAGTCCCACCATGATGTCCTCAAATTTATTAAAGCTATCCTCATGAATGGACAACACAATAGACTCTTCTAAATTATTGTTTTCTTAGAGTAGACCCTTGATCATTATTTGAAACTGATCACTTTGAGCCTAGGCTACTTTGAGATCTTTTCCTTAAATATCTTATCCTATCCTAGCTTTTGTCTAGCTACTAGATTTAAACCAAAAAATGGCTAAACCTTTTGGAAGGTGATCTTTTCACCCCCTACCATATCCTTCTTCTCAATTAATCATTCCATGTTGGTAGATTTTAGATTAAACCCGACTCTTGTTAATGATTCAATCACTTTTGGAGTAGGTATCTCAATCTGTGCTTCAATTAAATTTTTAGAAGTATCCATTTGAGTGCCACTTGATCCTCTAGGGGTAGTCATCTTTATCTCCTTCTCTTGTTGTTTCATATCTATAATCTAAGGTTTGATTTCTTCATGAACATGAATGTTCACTAACTTTATGTTTTCCCACTAATGGTGCATGGTTGGTATCTTTTTCAAATTACCATATAGAAACTACTCAGGAATATTGGGTCCATGGATTATGTTTTCATCACTAAAGACATTGACCTCACTCAATGGGTGAGTGAAGGTCACTCAAGGTTTCTTTGGTTCCATAGGAACTAGTGCCAATTTAGCTTTTATTTTCTATGGGGGAGTAATGGGAACTAGGTCTAGTGCTATCTCCTTGCCTTTATCCTCTTTTGTCTCTGATTTCTCATCAGTTTAGGATTGAGGTTCTTCCAATTTTTCCCCTTCTTCATCTGACTCATAGACACTGGTTAATGTTTGTAATTCATCTTCTACTATCTCACTTGGATCTAATATAAATACATCTATATATTCAATGGGGGATTCTGGTCTTTTAGGCTAGGCTGAAGATGATGCCCCTTCACTAGGTCTACTTTCCTTGAGCCTCTATTTAATTTGCACTTTAGGATTTTACACAAATTTTGTCTCAGACTACTATGTTTCTCTATGTGGTTGTGCTAGAAGTCTTTAAGATTAACCTCCTAATAGGTGGTACTATCTTAGATTAAGTTACCAAATGTCATCACTTCCCTTCAAATCTCTCATCAACCCTACTTTTGGGTTGATGTTGAATTTCTTTAACCTTATTAGGACCTCATAGAAGGATGAAGCTTTTATATGCATACGATCATAAAGACTTGGGTGATGTTAATAAGGAACATTTATTTGTTTATCCTTCAAATGATTTTTGACCTTATTATTTAGGTCACATTGCCTTAAGTCATCATACTACAATTTTAAAGAGGATCTATGTCTAGCAATATCTTCAATGTTGTTCTAATACTAGAAGATGGTCTTGCCAATAGCCAAGGGTAGAATATGAATAAATCCTTTCTTATCCTCTCTATAAACACCATCTATACCATTGCATATTTTAAATCCAACTTCTTATTTAGCTAATTTATTTGAAACATAGACTTGTAATCTTAATGGAGTGCATTGTGTTCCCTCAATCTAAATAATTTTAGAATTCAAGTAAAACCACATGTATCTAATGGATTCAATGGATTTCTTTACCAATGGGTTGATCCTTGGCATAGAGGTCCCTATTAAGGCTTCATTCAAATTAGGATAGATGAAATCACATATAAAATGAATATGTTCTCTGTATTTGAAGATATGTAAATTGGAGTAAAATTGGGACACTATCTATGTCCTTTTAGGAGACCATTCCCTTAAAGTTAGGGATATCAATTATAGCTATCAAGGCATCTAGGAGGTAAGACATCATGAATAATTCTCTCCTAGTCCCTTTCTTGACTATGGAGATATGTCTACATAAGCATGTGTTGATAAGCTCACCAATAGGAGTCAACTCATTTTTAGTCATAAAATTGACTAGGGGAACCCATATACTATTAGCATAAGTGTTTTTGGGACTTTTAGATAGTTTATTATTTAGGGTCATTATTACTCTAATTATAGGTTAGAATTGACTGATGGTAATGTTCCCACTAGGGTCAAAAAACACATTGCTTCCAGAATATAGCCATGGTGCTAAAAAGGCTTTGAGGTTATTTTCCTTAACCTATTCAATGAGTGTGGTCACATCTACTAGGGGCTTGGGAATATTTTAGTAGCTCTCAAATGCAATGGAGGATACATAAGAAATGGATTTATGAGTATGCTCATTAACTAGCATGCTCTTTTCCATTTTAAATTCTTTAAAAACAAGGAGGACATTAATATAGTGAATTGCATTTGGTTTAGTTGTTACATGATGAAGGCTCAAAATTTGTGCTACAACTAGGTCATTATACCTCTTCTTGAAGGCTACAATATTCTCATATTTTTAGTTATGGGTTGTAGTTCCTTTCCAAAAGATCTTGGACCAATTATTGTATCTAGTGTTTAAGGACACGGTATCGAGTACTGTGTCTGTAAAGACCCTTCCTTCTGAGTTCATGGTCAAAAATAACTTGGTGTGTTCTTTGTGTTACCTCTAAGATGCCATTATTTTGAGTTTTACAACCTATTTAAGTAGTCTAAAAATTTTCTCTAGATTAGTTTTCACTCTCTTGGACATTAATTGTGTTCCTTCTAGTTTGACTATGGTTAATTTGGGGTCAAATTGGGGATTTAAGTATAGGCTAAGGCTTTTATACAAATTTAATGGCAATGGTTTACTTAGAATTAGGTGAATTCATGCCTTAGATTTGATTTATACCTTTACATTTATATGTCTAATTTTCTAATCCCGTAAAATTTATAGATTTACTGCCTTGTGCCCATGTGGCATCCTAATAGTAGTTTTTTGGTCACTTTTCATAATTTATTTGAATAATTAGCCATTTCCTTTTAAAATTTGCCAGTCATCTTATTGGTTGATTATTTTGTCTATCAGCGTACTGGTAAACAAAATAGGTCTTATCAGCCAAAGCAAGAAGATTAGTCATCCTAATGTGTAAGTTTATCACATCAAAAGGAGACTTCTCTCCTCTCATCCAAGGGAGGTTCCCTATGGATATGCTATGTATATATATGAACAGAAAATAGTATTCAAGGGTAGGACATGACATCCATCTATCTTTCTTCAGAGATGATGTATACAAAACAAAGGATGAACTCAAGAGAATGAAAAAAAACACTCCTCTTCTTTTAGAAGAACTATTCAACCAGTAACGTGAATACTCTTGGAGATAAAAGTAGAATATGACTAAAGTATGGTAACCAACAAATCAAGACACATCACAAAGTCTGCGCAAGAAATACTCAAGAGTGATATACGAAGAACAATGAAAGATCAAAGTCTTTCCAAAGTTCTTTACATAGTAATGAAAATACAAACACACTGAAGGTAGCTATGGGGGTGAAAATTCTCTCCACAGTTGATTATCTAGGACACCTTCTTGACAAATTTACTAATTCTACTTATTAAATCAATGAAACAAACAAGATATCACAGCACAAAGTCTGAAAAGGTCCCTTGTTTTCATTAACAAAATATGATAAACAGACTGAGCACAAAGTCTCAATGATGCCTCTCAATTTTAACAGAATTTCTTCAGATTATCAAAAAGAATATCCTTATTACAATAGAAGAAAGTCCCTTATATAGCCTCTTCAAAAAGGACTTGGGAACAATCAATACATCAATTTGCATTGAAATCTATTAAGGAGACACATTGGAACTTAGGGGCCCTTTTCCTATTTGATTTTATCAATGCAAGGAAATAAGTCACACTTATTGAAAGTTTTTAACTTCCAATGTTCCACCTGGCAATCTGATCTTATCTTCATCATTCCTCCTTGTCTAGTTAATTAAATCAGGTCTTAAATTTAATTTGCTACTCTGTTTCTTCCCCGCTTTTTGTTGGTCTTGGCCTTGAAAATGTGAATGTATTCTATTCTGTGGATCAAAGGATCAATGGCTATTTTATTGTCTCTAAAATTGACGTTTACATGCCCATCACTGTGTTTCTAACGGCTAGTTGACTGTGTTGAATTTGACATGTTCAAGCGCATTATACCTTGGTCTTCTTTTATCTTTCTCACTTGGAACTTTTCCATTTTATCTTTCTTGCTTGGCACTTTTCTAGATTGGACTTTGCCCTTTCGGGCCTTGAAAAATGATCCTTTGGAGTCTTTTGGCCCTTCACAAATTTCCACCGGGCTTAAATGATCCTTCGGCTTCGTTTGTCGGCCCTTCACAAATTTTCCTTGGGATTTTCCTCATGCCATTCACTTTAAACATTCTCACAGACATTTTCCCTAGGGAAAATTCCTATGGGCAAAAAGTCTGGGTGAAATTCCCTAGGGCAAAAATTTTGGGTGAAATTCCCCAGGTAAAAAGTCCAGGTGAAATTCATTCTGCCAAGTCTTTTTGAACAAGTCTAAGTGTCCTCCGCAAGGACACGTGTCCTTCAGAAAAGTCCTCTTAGCATTAAACCATCCCTTTGAATTTAGTCAATGAACCTTTGTTGAACTGGTTCAAAGGTTCAATGAAGCGTGCCAATCCTTTGAAGCAAAGCCAATGAAAGCATTAAAGCGCTTGATTGTACCCGCCTTTGAACTATTTGAAGTTGAACCAAAGGATGAACTAAACGTTGAACTTATTGTTCATTGTTTGTTGATGAAAATTTTTATAGAAGTCATGAAGCTCGTTGAACTTGGACGTTGAACCATTTGATTGAACCAATTTAGAGGTTCAATGAAGCACGCCAAGTGCCTTTGAACCAAAAAGTGATGAACTTGTTGTTGAACCGTTGAACCAAAAAGCCTTGAACTAACTGAAAAATCAAATGATTGAACCAAAAGATGCTAAAACAAAGGAAATGAACCATCTGAGTGAAATAAAGCATTGAACTGCTTGGTTGAACTTGGATGTTGAACTGTTCCTTTGGTTGAACCGACTGTTGAACCTTTCAATCCGTTGAACCTATTGAAGCAACTAAACTTTGAACCTTTCCCAGAAAATGAACGAATGTTTAAAATCATTTCTTTTGACTAAAAACCACCTACAAGAGTCTGTATTCCTTTTCCTACATAGTTCGTATATTCTTCTTCCTCCTGAGTCTGTAGATTCAAGCTTGCAGAGTCTGTAGATTCAAGCCTACAGAGTCCGTAGATTCAAGCTTGCAGAGTCGGTAGATTTTTTTGAGAAGTTTTGAAAATGAGAAATCTGAATACCTAAGACAAATTTTGAAAATGGAAGATATTATTTTGTTTTTTAGAACCAAAATAATTCAAATTTTGTTCCAAAAATGACTGTTATTTTTAGGAGACAACAGCTGGCTCCAATTGGGGAACTTCTGTCAATTGCAAAATGAATTGGAAGGAGTAGAATTCAAAATATCCAGTGTCTTCAAGTGTACCATTGGGCTTCAGAGTCATGCTTTCTAGAAATAAAATGAAACAAGGATGAAAATAAACAAAACAAAATAGAAATTAAAACTGTACAAGTGTACATATATACAGAGGTAATGATCTAACACTTCAAGAATTGAAGTGTTTCAAATGTTGCCCATTATGAGGTAGAGAAGAGAGCGTGCCATCTTGGTATTTCAACAAAAAGCTATATTCACCCATGTGTTGAAGAATTATGAATGGGCCTCTCTAAAGGGAGTTAAAATTTCCATGCATCCCTTTTGGCTCTCTTCTTTTGTCCCAGAGCAGGACTTTATCCCCAATCTAAAAATCACGATTTTTGGCTTTCTGATCAAAAAGTTTCTTTATCAGATTTTGATGAACAACAATTGTATCTACCACCATGGTTCTTTGTTCTTCCAGCTGAGTTAGGTACATGATTCTTTTGTCAAGAGAACTCTCATATGTCTGATCTTCAATAGCCTTCACCAATTTCAAGGCTGGTAACTCTAAAGTGATTGGTATCTCAGCATTAATACCATAGAGAAGTTGAAAAGGAGACATACCAATTGCCCTTTTTGGCATGATCTTGTCAGCCCATAGAGCATCTACCAATGCTTTGTGCCATGTCCTTTGATTATCATCTGCAAGTTTCTTTATAATAGTTACCAAATTTTTATTGATGGACTCAGCTTGTCCATTCCCTTGTGAAAAATAATCAGAAGAATGAGAAAGCATAATTCCATAATAAAAATAGAATTGCATGATTTCTTGAGAGGTAAAACAAGTTACATAATTGGTAACAATTTTGAGTGGGACTCCAAATCTAGAAATGATGTTCCCTTTCAAGAAATTGCATACAACTTCTGAGGTAGCATGCTTTGTCGGGATTGCTTCTAACCACTTAGTGAAATAATCAGTCATTGTAAGGACATAATCATGTCCATCATGTGATGATGGATTTATTTTCCTAATAAAATCAAGTCCCCATTGCTGGAAAGGTTCCTCTATGATCACTAGCTTAAGAGGCAGAGTAGCCAACTTGGGTTTTCCAACAAATTGCTGGCAAAGTTCACATTTTCTTACCCATTTATGTGCATCTTGAAAAAGAGTCGGCCAATAATATCTGGCTCTCAGAATTTTGTGAGCAGTCACAGGAGCATAAAAATGTCCTCCACAAGCTAGATTATGAAAAGATTTCAAGAGCTGGGTCTGTTGTTCTTTATTTACACAATGAAGAAAAACTCCATCTATGTTTCTCTTATACAGGCTGTTGTCCCAAAGGACAAAATTAGCAGCTTTCAATTTGATGGTTCTCCTCTCTTTGTAAGACAAATGAGTAGGAAATTCTCCATAAGTTAAAAAATAGGCAATATCTGAATACCATTCATTGGTAGTAGAAATAAAAAGGATTTTTGGCATATTGTCTATTTCAGCTTCTTCAAGTTGTGTATCTTTTGGCTTATTATCAGCCATTAATTGACAAAGACCTTTACCTCTGACTAGCTTTGTTGGCTTGATATCCAGATCAAATTCTTGGATCTTTGCAATCTAATTACCTCTCTTTATGACAAAATCTTGTTGAGTTAATATAGCCTTGATTGTACTGTCAAGAACTAAGGCAGTAATATGTGAATTCAGAATATAAAAAATGAAAGTGTTTGACTTCTTTTACCAAGGCATAAGCATGCTTCTCTATATTCAAATACTTCAATTCATGATTTTTTAGAGGGCAACTCATGAAAGAGATGGGATATTCCATACCTTATTTGTCTTGTTGGATAAGAATAGCTAAAAGAGTATGCTCAGATGCATAGATGTATATAATGAAATCTATGTGATAATCTGGGCAGACCAAGGTGGGGGTGTGAGCAATAGTGACTTTGATATCTTGAAATGCTGCTTTGCCTTCTATGGTCCAGCTGAAGGTATTCTTACTTTCATCATATTTACAATGTGTCTTGTCTTCTCAGCAAATTTAGGGATAAATCTCTGTTAGAAATTCACTTTTCTGAAGAAAGAGTGAACAACTTTCTTACTTGCAGGCAAATTCAGCTCTTGAATAGACTTGACTCTGTCTGAGTCAATCTTTATGCCTTCTTTGGACATAATGTGTCCAAGGAGTTTTCCTTTTGTCACTCCAAAAACAAAATTTTTAGGATTCAAAGAAATACCATTTTCCTGGCAGTGCTCCAACACTTGTTGCAAGTGGCGCATATGATCAGATCGACACTTTGAAAAGACAGTTAAATCATCAAGATATAAAACTATGAATTTGCCAATTTCATCTTTAAAATCCATATCTATAGCTCTCTAAAATTTAGCACCAGCATTTATTAATCCAAAAGGCATTCTTTTGTATGCAAAAGTACCCCAAGGCGTGGTGAATGCAGTCTTGTGTTGATTAGTTCTAGCAACTTCAACTTGGTTATAGCCTAAGAAACCATCCAACATTGATAACATTTTTGATCTTGTTACTTTTTGGAGCACTTGGTCCATGATTGGCAAAGGATAATTGTCTTTCAAAGATGACTGGTTCAGATTCCAGAAATCTACACAAATGCAGATTTCACCATTTTTCTTCCTTACAGGAACTATATTTGCAATCCATGTAGAATGATGGATTGGAAAAATAATTCTAGCATTTAATATTTTCTAAATCTCAGACATAATTGTACCTAAAATTTTTGGATTATATTGTCTGGATTTTTTCTTGTAAGGCATTGAATCAGCCTTGAGAGGAATATGATGACGGTTTTCATCAGGACTGAGAGACTTCAGATCTTCATATGAATATGCCAAGACATCAATGTATTGATGAAGCAAAGAAGTAAATTTGAATTTTTCTTCAGGTGTACAACACTTACCAATGCTGACCATTTTTGGATTTTCTTCATTGGTCAGATTCACTTGGTCAAATCCCTAAGAAAAATTTGAATCTGTCTGTTGTTGCTTGACGAATCTATCATGCTTGTCAAACAGCTTTTCAAGAGAAACCAGGCCTTTCGGAATTTTATTTCCTTTCAGATGTATAAACTCTTCATTTACATCTGAACTAGATTCAAAAATTAATTTAGACTTTTGAGATTCATTGCCTTCAAAATATAGTTGTTCAAAATTGTCTTTTCTTTCCAAAAAGGCAATGATCTGATTATCATCATTGAAAATTTGCCAATGATCAGCATTATTAGGAACACTTGGCCTATAGATTAGCTCAATGGTATATTTGGCTTCTTTAAAATTAGAATGTAGAACTAAAAGAGTTCCTAAAATAGCAAGTGCATCAGCTCTATCATTGTATTCTCTTGGAATGGAAGAAATGTTAAAAGCATCAAAGCTTTCAATTTGATCCCAAACAAGATTACGGTAATGGTGCAACCTTTCATTCTTAGTCTGATATGAATTTCTCACTTGGCAGACCACTAATTCGGCATCTCCTTTAGCATGAAGACACTTGATACCTCTTTCTTGAGCAAATTTCATGCCCAATAATAGTGATTCATATTCAGCTATATTATTTGTGTTGCTAAACTGTAACTTATATTATGAAGGGAACATATCTCCTTGAGGAGATATCAAAACAATTTCGGCTCCAAAACCAGAAGAAGAACAACTACCATCAAATTCTAGAGTCCAAATCTCATCAGACACTGGCTTTACTTTAGACTTTCCCTCATCAGAGATGGAGGGTCTTTCTTCATGATCTGTATATAAAAAGTAATTACCCATACCTACAAATTCAAAAAGGATTTGAGCTTCAGGAGCTGACATCTTGGTGACTATATACTTTGCTTCCTTTTCAAGAAGTAATCTTTTCATCACACCTTGTATAGGGATCCTTGCCTTAGATAGATCCATGTTCAGCTCTCCTCTCATGTCCTTAAAAAAATTCCATCCAATTAAAATACCATAAGACGCTGGAACTTCAGCCACTAATACAATCATTTTAATCCTCTTGTCTGGAAAGGCTGCAAATGCAAATTAAGCATCTTTGATCTGCCCCAACAATGGCACTTGTTTGTTCTCCATGGAGAAACATCTGCCAAACATCTTGGTTAATGTGAGACCAAGAGATTCAGTGACTTTGGCATGCATAACATTGTTAGATGTGCCTAAATCTATTATACAATTACTCAGCTTGTGGCCATTGATTAACAGGGAAACATAGAAGGGTTTTATTTTTCTAAAAGCAGTTGGAGGAGTAATAATCAGATTATTTGGACTAGGTGTATTTATTGGGGAATCAAAATTCACTTTTTTGGCCTTTTGCACTGCAGGGATGGTCTGATTTTTAACATATTAGACCAACTTATTCAGTTGATTTGGATTGGACTGTAAGTACTCAAATTCAAACATTTGCATTTTTGTCTTTTTGACATGATCAATTATGTCAAATTTTTGAATCGAACTAGGTATAGAGAAAGGTACTTCAACTTTCTAAGTTTTAGAAGAGATGAGAGGTATACTGGTTTGTGAATTAGAAGTAGAAGGGGAAGGAGAAATAGATGTATTTACCTTTTGAGTGATTACTGGATCTTTTGGTTAAAAGGGCAGAACTATTCCATGCTTGGAAATTGTGACTACTGGCTGTGATTGCTCTTCTATTTTTTCTTTATCATCCTACTAGTCTGATTGATTCTTATACCTAGTAAACACTACATATGATCCATCTAAAGCTTCTCCTTTACTTCTGGGTTCATCCTGATAATTTAGGAAACCAATGTGGGAGTTGGCAGCTGATTCTTCTTGACTATCTTCAATGATATCAGCATCATTTTCTTGATATAATTCAATCTGATAAGAAAAATTTGATTTTGTCTCAAGATATCCCATTACTGAATTAGTTGGAGGAGCTTCCAAGGCAAGTTTTCCTTGTGAAGGAGGAAGAAAATTTTTTTGTCCTTGGTTTCTAGCAACATTGCCCTGATATGACTGATTTGGGAATGTTCTTCTATATATAGGAGCAGAAGACATTCCTTGAGCCATTTGCTTTTTGAGGGAAAGGAGCTCATTCACCAATTTTTGCACCATTGGATCTATGGTGCTTGTAGATGCAAATTCAGATGATGATGAAGCTCTATTTCTATTGGGATCTCTTCTTATTTTCCCTGCTAATATGAGATCATCTTCTACTTCAGTGGCCAAAATTTGAGCTACCTCAAGATCTATTTAGCTAGGATGTCTCAAGATAAAAGTGACTTTAGGTAGCTAAGAATTAATGAAAAAGCATTTAATATTCTTAGCTGTAGGTCTAGCAATCATAGGAATTCTATTTCTCAACTTGTCAAATTTAGCTATGAAGTTTCTCATAGGCTCATGTGGCTCTTTTTTTCATTTGTGTAAGTTGAGCCAGAAGTGTATGTGCATCTTCTAAAAGTTTGAATATGGCTTCAAACTTATCTTTCAAAGTATTCCAATTAGTCACAGATCAAGCCTATAAATGGTAAAACCAATCTGCAGCAAGACTTTGTAGTGTTTCAACAAAAATCCTGACTGCTACATCTTCAAATTCTACCCCAATTACTCCACAAGCTATACTGAATGCTGCAATATGTTCATCAGGATGAACTATTCCATCATCATGGAATTTTGGGAAATTCTTCCTAGAACTGCATGGAAGTTCATGTAGAGGAGGATTAAGATTGAGAGGGCCAAAAGCATTACCCCAGGGACCTTGAATTGCCATTATAGGGTGTTAAAAAGGAGGGATAAAAAATCTCAATGTGGTAATTATAGGTGAAGCTTTATCAACAATAGAAGTTGATATTTTGCCTGGTAATGGAGGTCTAGTTTTAGTAGGAGAGAAGCTCTTGGTTTATTGTAGATGAGATGGTGAAGAAAATATATCAAAATCACTTTGCTGTACTTGCTCAAACGTAGGATCAATGACACCTTTAGCCCTTTGACTTCATGTATATCTTGAATCTTCTAGATTTGTAAAACAAATTTTGAAAAGAATTGACTTTGCTTCAGTTAAAGCTTGAGGCTTTAAATTGTGCGTTCTTTTCCTATGGTGTGGAGGTGAATGGAATGGATAGACTATAAATGGATAATGGGTAATTCCCCAGTGGAGTCACCAAAAGTTGTTGGTTGATTATTTTGTCTATCAGCATATTGGTAAACAAAATAGGTCTTATCAGCCAAAGCAAGAAGATTAGTCATCCTAATTTGTAAGTTCATCACGTCAGAAGGAGACTTCTATCTCCTCTCATCAAGGGGAGGTTCCCTGTGGATATGCTATGTATATATATGAATAGAAAATAGTATTCAATGGTAGAACATGACATCCATCTCTCTTTCTTCAGAGATAATGTATACAAAACAAAGGAAGAACTTAAGAGAATGATACACAACACTCCTCTTCTTTCAAAATAACTATTTAACTAGTCACGAGAATACTCCTGGAAATAAAATTAGAATATGACTAAAGTATGGTAACCAACAAATCAAGACACAGCACAAAGTCTGTGCAAGAAATACTCAAGAGTGATATACGAAGAACAATGAAATCTCAAAGTCTTTCCAAAGTTATTTACACAGCAATGAAAATACAAACACACTGAAGGCAGCTATGGGGGTGCAAAGTCTCTCCATAGTTGATTCTCCAGGACACCTTGACAAATTTACTAATTTTGCTTATTAAATCAATGAAACAAACAAGATATCATAGCACAAAGTCTGAAAAGGTCCCTTGTTTTCATTAACAAAATATGATAAATAGACTGAGCACAAAGTCTCAATGATGCCTCTCAATTTCGATAGAGTTTCATTCAGATTATCAAAAAGAAGATCCTTATTACAATAGAAGAAAGTCCCTTATATAGCCTCTTCAAAAAGGACTTGGGAACAATCAATACATAAATTTGCATTGAAATCTGTTAAGGAGACATGCTGGAACTTAGGGGCCCTTTTCCCATTTGATTTTATCAATGTAAGGAAATAAGTCACACTTATTGAAAGTTTGTAACTTCCAATGTTCCACCTGGCAATCTGATCTTATCTTCATCATTCCTCCTTGTCTAGCTAATTGAATAAGGTCTTGGATTTAATTTTTTGTTCTATTTCTTCCCTAGTTTCTACTGGTCTTGGCCTTGAAAATGTGAATGTATTCTATTCTGTGGATCAAAGGATCAACAACTATTTTATTGTCTTAGAAATTGACGTTTACATGCCCGTCACTGTGTTTCCAACGACTAGTTGACTCTGTTGAATTTAACATGTTCGAGTGCATCATCCATTGGTATTCTTTTATATTTCTCGCTTGGCACTTTTCCCTTTTATCTTTCCCACTTGGCACTTTTCTAGATTGGACTTTGCCCTTTCGGGCCTTGAAAAATGATCCTTTAGAGTCTTTTGGCCCTTCGCAAATTTCCCCCAGGATTAAATGATCCTTTGGCTTCGTTTGTCAGCCCTTCACAAATTTTCCCTAGGATTTTCCTAAGGCCATTCAATTTAAACATTACCACAGACATCTCCCTAGGGAAAATTATCATGGGAAAAAAGTTCAGGTGAAATTCCCTAGGCAAAAAGTCTGGGTGAAATTCCCCGGGCAAAAAGTTTGGGTGAAATTCCCTGGGAAAAAAGTCTGGGTGAGATTCATTCCACCAAGTCTTTTTGAACAAGTCTAAGTGTCCTCCACAAGGACACTTGTCCTTCGAAAAAGTCCTCTTAGCATTGAACCATCCCTTTGAACCTAGTCGATGAACCTTTGTTGAACCAGTTCAAAGGTTCAATGAAGCGCGCCAAGCCTTTGAAAGCATTGAACCGCTTGATTGAACCCACCTTTGAAATGTTTGAAGTTAAACCAAAGGATGAACTAAACATTGAACTTGCTACTGATTGTTTGCTAATGAAAATTTCTGTAGAAGTCATGAAGCTCGTTGAACTTAGACGTTGAACCATTTGATTGAACCAATCCAGAGGTTCAATGAAGCACGCCAAGCGCCTTTGAACCAAAAAGTGATGAACTTGATATTGAACCATTGAACCAAAAAGCCTTGAACCACTAACAAATCAAATGATTGAACCAAAAGATGCTGAAATAAAGGAAATGAACCATTTGAGTGAAATAAAGCATTGAACTACTTGGTTGAACTTGGACGTTGAACTGTTCCTTTGGTTGAACCGACTGTTGAACCTTTGAATCCATTGAACCTATTGAAGTGACTAAACTTTGAACCTTTCCCAAAAAATGAATGAATGTTGAAAATCATTTATTTTGACTGAAAACTACCTACAAGAGTTTGTAGATTTTCCTTTTCCTACACAGTCCGTAGATTCTTCTTCCTGCTGAGTCCGTAGATTCAAGCCTGCAGAGTCAATAGATTTATCTAAGAAGTTTTGAAAATGAGAAATCTGAATACCTAAGACATATTTTGAAAATGGAAGATATTATTTTGGTTTGTAGAACCAAAATAATTCAAATGTTGTTCCAAAAATGACTATTATTTTTAGGAGACAACACATCTCACACCATCTGATCTTCGTGCATCGATCAACATGGGAGATTAATCTTGATCTTGGGGCTTGCATGTTAATGGTCCCTATCCACATCAAGATTTATGGTTGTTCCATATGGTAGTTCTATGAGCCCTTGAAGCTCTACACATTTCTAGTCTGCACATTAACTAGCTTTCACCAAGTGGTAGTCTCATGATTTCCCAGAACCTATTGAAAAGTCCATCCATATTTTGCACTGTTTGATCTTTCTATGCAGATCAACATGATCCATATATCCTAAAAATGTACATAAAATTTAATCACGACCAAGATATAAGAAGGAACTTAGGCTAAATAGTTTAGGCTATAGTTCTATTTTGTGTTAATAAACATGAAACAAACTTTAGATCAAAGAATTTAGGCTAAGTTTAAAGCACATTAAAAGGGGGACTTGAATAATAAAGTGTCTAATGTAAGGTTTTAACCTATGGTTTTATCATGTTAATAAACATGATAAAACTTTAGATTAAAAGTTTTAAGCTATTTTTTATGGTAATAGGACCTTTAATTGAACTAAGTTCATTAGGCTCAAAAGACCATGGAGCATACATATACAATTAGACTTATGTTCATGTTTAAAAACATGACTAGATTCTAGTATGATATCAAATCTTATATTATGAAAATATAAAGTTAGTTATAAGGACCTTAAGTCTAGCCATGGCTTTAAATAAACTAGATTAATCTATGGAAGACTAATTTTGACATTGAGATGTAAGTCTTAAGTATATCTATCTTCTAAGTGGGACCATTTATTGAGATAAAATTTGACAGTCTTGAGGACATCAATGATGGCCTTATGGTTCCAATGATGTTTGTTTGAATGTCAAAATTAAGCTCTAACAACTTTTCATATAGGGCTGAAATTCTATGACCTCACAAATGTTAATGACAACCTCATAGGTACTGAATGATAGGCACAGGAGCATCAATTTTAATTCATGACCATAATTGGTCCCATAGAAGCTTGGGTTAAATACACTCTGTTAGATCTTTCTTGTGAGTAAGCACAAATTGTAGATCTTGATCTTAATGGATGCACACTATTGGTCCCTACAATCATAAAGTAGATCAAGTTAGCTCGTGGCCATATATATAAAAATTAGACTAAGTTATAAGCCTAAGTCTTTGAATCATAATAAAACATTAACCCTTTGAATAATTAAAAATTATAATGCAAGATCCTATCCCAATGTCCGTTTAATATTAATTTCAAATGTGGGAGTGCCAAGTGGCAACTCTATAGAGCTTCAAAGCTTTGACTCTATTGACCCTAAGAAGAGTCCATAGAGTGTTAATTTTAGTATGGGCTCCTATGAGCCATTGATTATGATCTGAGTGATTGAGTGAGATTGGCTTGTTGGATCAAATCTCTACATTGGGTCTTTTTTCTCTATCTAATCAATATTTCCCAATGAAGCATGAACTATGGATCCTAAGAAGTAAGATATTTAAGTTAAATATTGGGACAACATAAAAAATAAGGCTAAATTCTTAGGGATAAGGTCTCATTTATGTTAAAAATATGAATGGGGCCTTACGTGTAACATGTTAGGATAAGTACTAAGAGGGACCATGAAACAAAGTGTGAGGTCAAGCTAAGAAAGTGAAGGAGCTTACAAATGTGAAATTTATATATTTTTTAAAACAAAAGGGAATAAGGAGGGAGAAATATAAAAAGAACCAAACATGATTTTTAGGCTAGGGCATGGTCAGTGTTAAAAACATGATTAAGTTTTATCATAAAAATCAAACTTAGTTCATTGTATCTTTTAAAGTGCTCCCACCAATTTTGTTCCCATAAAATTTGAATCTAAATTAAAGGATCTAAGCAAGGGTTTTTGAAGTAGGGTTTTAAGATGCTCAAAAAATGGATTTAATCTTGAGTTCTTATAGACCAAAGGCTAGTAAAATCTTGAATGAGAGCTAATCTATAAAATTCAAGTATAGTTCACTTGATGGTTCCATGGAACTTGTAACTAAAACATGAAGATCCATTGTTATCAACTTAGGTGATGTTAAAGTAGGATCATGAATAAATAGGCCACCCTTATCAGGGATGGATGATCTTCAAATGCCAATAATCTGTAAAACATGTCAAGTTTTTAGTGTTAAGGTTTAGATTTTCAAAAGGGTCCCTATCTTTTAGAAATGGGGGCATGTTGACCTCAACAAATGGCAAATTCTAGGGGAAACATAGAAATATGTTAAAACTTAGAGACTCTAGTTCAGACAAACAACTAGGTCACTTATTCCACTTAACAAATGCCATTGTTAATATCAGTTCATGGTTGAAACAAACCTTGTATCTATAGAATTAGGATTAACCATAAAAATATAATCATGTTGTGTGTATGCTTTGATTCCACTTACTATTTGCCATGATATTAAAAGGAAAAATTCTAGGTTTCAAGTTTTTGATCTTTAACCTTGACTTAGACCATGTTTGGATACTCATTAAGAATCATGATCTTAGTTTAGGGAAGGCTTAGGCATTGCTCTGCTACCATCGAAGTGTCTATATGCCTGATAAAGATGCCTTTAGATCTACTCATGGCCTTGGTCCACTATCATCTAGGTGTCCATAACCTTGGTGGAGATTACCAAAATCATCTTTGTTTGAAAATATTTTTAATTTGTAATAATCTCTTATTTTTTTATTTTTAGATCTTTTTGGGTTTCCAGCATAGTTTGGGAACTAGGATAGCTAGGTTTAAGGATGTGGTCAAGTGTGTGATCTTTAGACAATCACCTATAGTTTTAACCTTTATCCTAGGAAAGGATATTTATTAAGTGTGAACATGACTGTGTCTGAACAACCTAAACTTTCATTTTACATGTACAATTATTCTTAACACCAAATTCATATCAAAACAATGCTTAAGGCCTTATGGAATTGTTACCTTATTCACCTGTCCCTACTAGTTTCTTTAAATTATAACATCAATCTCATATTTCAATCCCATGGTCATCACATGCTTCAGATCCATACCTACATTTTTGAACCTATATATTTCTTTGAGCAATCAAGTGAATTTTAAGTTGAGGGCTGTCCAAAAAGACTTATTAGAAGTAAGGAACAAAGCAACAGAAAGAAAACATAATAGAAAGCAAACACACAACATAAATAAAAAAATTAGGAAGCAAAGGAAAAGCAAGAAAATATATAAAAAATTATGTACAAATAAGGGACAAGAAGGAAAAGGACAAAAGGGAACTAAACTAGCCTATCAACATTAATTATAACCATCCTTATATATTTACTCCATGAAGATCCTAGGTGGAGTAGTAGAGAATTAATGTTTGAGATATTTCCCATTATTTGGTAGTGTGAAATCTACTCCTTTTATATATTTCATTTTGAAGGTGTTATCTCCAAGTGTTTCTTCAATTTGATAGGGTCCAATCCATAGAGGTGTGAATTTATCATGCTTGCCCTTGGGCTTAGATGCCTTGTCCCAAAGAAGAACTGAGTCTCCCTACCTGAAAACCTTGGTATTTGATCACTTGTCAAACCACTTTTTCAATGTGGTTTGGTGCCTTCTAAAGTTATCAAAAGCTTCCTCTCGGGTATCCTCCATCTTAACTATGTCAAGTAACCTTGAGTTTGCAAATTCTTGGTCTTCTTCCATATACTCTTGCATAAATTTTTAAGTTGGTAGCTTAAGTGTGATGAGGAATATGGGTTCTTGGACATATAAAAATAATAATTGAGATGATTTTAGGTCCTATTTGACTCTTTTTATGTTTTCCCAAAGGGCATATTTGAGGAACTTATGCCATGTTCTAGGTTTACCTACAATAGACTTCTTAATTGCCTTCATCAAGTTCTTGTTTGTTGATTCAGGCACTCCATTACCTTGAGGGTAATGGTTGGATGAGAACTTAAGGATAATACCATTATCATATGCCCATTCTATCATTTTTATGGATGTGAATGTAGACCCATTGTCACATACCAAAGAATGTGGAGTCTCAAATCTAGTGCATATGTTTTCTTCTAAAAACTTTATCACTTCTTTAGTTTTGTACTATTGGTAACTACTACTTTAGTCTATCAAGTACAATATAAAATAGCCATAAAACATATTTGTGACCCTCTAATGAGTTAGGATTGATTATTATAGTAAAATCGAACCCCCACTATGTGAAAGGTTTATCAATCATGACTAGTTGTAAAGGAATGGTTGTCTTTAGCTCTTTTATGTTAAAAATCTAGCATGAATAACATTCCCTCACATGATTATGAGAATATTTAAATATGGTGGGACAATATTAGCTAGCCCTAAGGACATTTTTGGGATGTGGTACTCCTAGATGGATGCCCACTTCAAAATATTTCATGAAACATGTTCATGATCTTGGATGCCTCCTCCTTGGATACACACTTTCAAAATTATTTATTTCAGTATAACATCCCATTGTTGATCAGATAGTGAACTAATTTAAGCCTTAAGGATATTTTATACTCCCTAATTATTAATATAGTACAAGTGACATTAATAAATAATTGAATGATGGGATCATACCAGTCATTAAGTTTAAAATTATATTGATCAACCTGCATAATATTTAATTTGGTGATAGTACTGGCAATCATTTGAATCAAACCTTGACACCTTAAAATTCTTACAATATTCATCTCTATGTCATATTATTGAAGAATAGACATCCAATTACCTCTTTTATCTCCAAGTTCACATTGGATTAGTATTAACATGGTGGCCAATTTGGTAGAATGACATGCACTTTATTCCTAAGAATGTAGTGTCTAAATTTATTGATAACCTTGACTACTGCAAAAGCTTTTTTATCAATTAAAGGATAATTTAACTCAACATTTTTCAAGTTATTTCTCATGAAAGTAATTGGATGGTCACATCCATCCATATTCTAAGTTAAAATATTGGCAATGGTGTGCTTAGAGTCAAAAGAGTAAAGGAAAAAAATATTTTGAAAAGTCTGGACTTATCAAGACAGGGGATTGACTAGTTGCCCTTTTGATGTCCCCAAAGGCCTTCTTTAATTCCTCATTCCATGATACTTTAACATCATTATTCAGCATATCATTTAATGGCTTGATAATTTCTATAAAGCCAAAAATGAATTTTCTCACAAATTTTATTTTGCCAAAAAATAATTTTAATTATTTTCTACTATTGGGGGGTTCTATCTTTGATATAGCTTCTATTATTTCAAGATCTATAGAAATTACACCTTTAGTAATAACATGTCCTAAAAAATTTACCTTAGTGACATATAAAATTCTTTTCTTAAGGTTAAGGGAAATTCCATACCTTGTACATCTTTCAAATACCTTTTGTAAATACATGAAGTGGTCTTCCTTGTTCTTAGAGAAAATATTTAGATCATCCATGTAAATTATGATGCATTCACCAATCAAACCTTGGAAGGCATGATTCATAGCTCTCTAGAATTTATCCCTTTCATTAATCAGATCTAAAGGCATTCTCTTATAGGTAAAGTTTCCCCACTTGTTCATAAATTGTCTTCATTCTATCTTCTTTGTTCACCATGACCTGATTATATCCTAAAAACCATCAAGGAAAGACATCATGGCAGAACCAATTATAATTTTTATTACTTGTTCAAGAGATGGAAGAGGACAATTTTCCTTTTTATATGCCTTATTCATGTTCTTAAAATCAATACACAATATAATTTCACCATTCTTTTTCCTAACTGGTGCCAAATTGGCAACCCAGGTAGAGTGTCTAATGGGGAATACAATTCTAGCATCCAACAATCCCTTGACTTCCTTGACAATAATGGGTTCTAAAATAATATTACATGCCTTTACTTTTTCATAAAGGGTTTACAAATATCTTTTATATGTATGGTATGAGTGCTGACCCTTGGATCAAAAATATTCAAGTCGTCATATGACCAAGCTATTACATCTTTATATTTTTTTAACATTTCCTTGGATTTCTTGTTTTCAACACTTGTATAGGATTTTCCAATGTTGACTACTTGAGGTCGATCTTGAGGTCCAAGATCAACTACATTTTAATCCTTCCCATTTACTTTGGGAATCTTAGAGGCCTCAACTAGGTTATCGTGATCAAATAATATTTCTAAGGCAATCATTCCCTTAGGGATCTTGTTGTCATTCAGCTAAATGACTTTACCATCAAACTTGTTTTCAAGGGTTGTTTCATCAACCTCATCTATGATCTGGGCCTCAAATTCTCTTGAATTGGTCATGAAGTTTAGGATTTTTTGGTCATCATTAAAGACCTACAAATATTTTACATTATCTGGGATATAAGGATAAGGTACCAACTCAATGCTAAAGTTTGGTGAGTCCTAGTTAGATATGAGATTAACTGTAGTAGAGGCTAGCTCATCAACAATTTTATTTTACTTTATAGGTATGTAAATAATATTTAAAACATAAAAAAACCAAGCTAAATCCTAGACTCTAAATTTATACCTCTTAAGGTATGATAATTTGCATTTATATTTGGTCTTTACCTGATTGACTAATAGTTATGAGTCACCATAAAATAGTAGTTCCTTGACTTTGTTTTTGATGGAAAATTATAATCCTAGGATGAGAGCCTCATACTCTATGAGATTTTTGGTACATATAAAATAGAGTTTTTAATAAGAATGATGTTTCTTACCACTAGGGTTAGTTAGAACAATGCCTACCCCAAATCTACATTTACACCTAGCCCCATCAAAATGCATCTTCCACACTCCAAGAATAATATGAGAAGACTTAGAGTCACTTACCTTAGTATTTTTAAGGGTGAATACTCCCAAATTAGAGTCAACTATGTTCACCTTTTCATTTATGGTATTATTTGATCATATGTTTCATCCTTAGTTCTCTTTCAACCCTAATCTACTTTGGAACTCCCTTTCAAAGCAACCATAAATGCAAATAGTTTGTGGACATATATCCATTCAAGGATTTATCCATTTTTTGTTCAATATAAAACCATAATAATCAATAATGTCAAGAACTTGGATATCAATGAATTGTTAGACTCTTGGCTCAAAAGCTAGTTGCATGTGAACATTTAACAATTCCCCAATCACTTTAACCCTAGACTTATCTATTTGGGTTATAACCTTATTAGATTTAATGGGGGTTAAACCAAGTTGTATAAAAATACCTAAAAGTATGATATTTTTAGAGGCACCAAAATCCAACATATAGTTATGCAAGTTCTTAACAAACATTTTGATCATAAGCAAGAAGAGTGGAGACTTTTTCTTAGTTTTTTACATAGAAACATTTGTATTATCAGTCTTGGATGTCTTATTAGGATTCTTGGATAAGGAATCTAGTAATAGATCTATTTTATTAGTTATCTATGTCAATTCATTAAAATTAATGTTATACTTTATCTTATTCATATCCTCAACAATATTATAACTAATACTATTAGAAACATCAGTACTATGTCTAGAACTACTTCCCTTTGGAGGTTCTAGGTTGTTATCAAATGTAGTATTTGGAGGAGTGCCAAATTGTGTTTGGAGGATTTGAAGTAGTCAAAGGCTACCTCTTATCTCTAATAATTAAAGGGTAGGTCTTCTTCATAAACTATTAGAAATCATGAACTTATTTAGGAACATCATCAAGTTCATTATCTTCTTGGAATGGGAAGTTAAACATCTCCACCATGAAGGCTTAGTCAGCAGATTTGGATCGTGATGTGCATGTACCATTATCCTTGTTAGCCACTACCTCAAAAGTGTCCAACTCTTCTTGAAATGTTTCAAAATCTTTATAAAACTTAATGCAATCAATATATCCATGCTTAGTAGTAAAATGAACTCTATAATAATCTATTAATGCAACATCAATAAGATTAATGTCCATGTTCTTATTCTTATTAGTAGATTATTCATTGTTCTTATTATTGTGGAAACTATCATTTTGGAATCTATTATTGGGTCTATTAAATCTTTGGAACAAGAAGTTCTTACCAGAACTTTCACTAGTATGACTAACCTGATTTTGCAATTGAAGAAAGTTAGTGCTAAGATTTTTGTACCTTCTTTAAAATAGAGTCACTTTCATAATTGGGAGTTTCATATTTGTGAACTTGGTTAGCACTATATTTTAGTATTAATGACTTTTAATCATGTGGATTTAATCCAATTGTATAATGATTCAAGAATCTTAATTTTTGGTTAGGGGCAGCATGGCTCAAAAGTAATTGGTTCAATGCTAGGATCTAATTCAGGGCTAGCCTATTATGATTGTTAATATAAAATATATTCAAGGTGGGAATGTGTGGATTAACATTTAGTATGGAATAAATCATTTATCATTGAGGCTAAATTTAATCATTAATGATCACTACTTCAGAATAGGCACAATCCAAGGTGGCTATGGCTAGAAGAGATCTCTTCAGAAACATAGAAGTCATAAGATCTACTACATCCTTATAGATTTCTAAAGCTAAAACATCATGTTTTTAGGGATCTATGGTCTAACTATACATGTTTTAAAACCTAGCATTAAATTCTCTTTTGGACTCACTAGTATCTCTCCTGATGGTGGTAAATTATTGGTATAAGATACATGGACTAATAACCTTGCCAAATTGGTCAATAAAGACATTGTTAAAACCATCCCAACTGGTGATGTAGTTATTAGGAAAATTAAAAAACCATTCATATGTAGCATTCCTAATGTAAAAGGAAATAGTCTACATGCTATATCTTCATGGGTGGCATTCAACAATCTTAATGTAACTTTGAATGATTTGATGTGCTCCTCTACAATTACAACACCATTTAGACTAAATGTTGGAAAATATTTCTTAGTATTATGGGTGAGATCATGTAATACACCTATAATTTTTATAGAAGACTCATCTAACCATGCCATACCTTAATGATGTCTGAATGCAGGGGTACCTTAGAGCAGTGAAGTTGGTAAAGACTTCAAATGTCTACACCTACCATTGTCTCACATTGCTTTCCTATGGATCTCTAGTTCAAGTAGGGGCTCCTTTGTTTTTGAATGTAATCTCATTCTTATTCTAGGAAATTTTAGCTTGACAAAATTTAATACTATTTAAAATATGATGTGTCAAGTTAATCTTTACAAAGAACCAAGGTTAAACTTACACATTAAGAAAATTTTGTAAAGATTCATGTAAATAACAATGAAGGACCAAGATCTTCAACTAAAATAGCTTAAATATATGTCTAAGTACGTAAATATGATTGATATTTACACTTATAAGCTCAAGTTAGTTCAAATTTGTAAAGGATCTATGAATCTTTAACTGAAATAGCTATTATAACCTCAAAACTCTTGAGTTGACAATGTTAAAGCTATCTTTAACACAATCATGTGTATACCTTCAAAGAACACTGATCTTTGTCTAAGTTAGCATAGAGATGGGTCCTAAACCATGAGGATCACTAATATTTACACAAATATGTCAAAAGAAACTCAAATTTAAAAATAATAGCATGATCTTTAATCAAAATACACTAAAACCAATAAAGATCCTACAAATTTACAAAGATGGGCCCTCATTCTAGCACCAGTGGAAGATTTACCTATTGATTCCTCTAAGTGTATCATAGGTCCTCTCAATGTTTAAATAAAACTTCTCATTTTAGAATTCAAGGAATTCAGAGCATGAGTTGTAGGTTATGGTGATCTAGTCACCTATGATGAAATAGCAGTAGAGCAAGTAGACTATTCCACAATATTTATATTGACTGGTGGTTGGGAGTCACCTTGGTCCTTAATAATACTTTCAAATTATAAATCATCTATGCTTTATTAATGAATTATAATCAAAATATAAATGAAAGATGAATATTTACAATATGGTTTAAACTGGGGTGATATGGTTAAAAAAGAAGCAAAAAGAAAGGTAGGGTAGAAAGAAAGTATGTGATTATTCATCTTTATCTCAAACATTATGACTAGGCTTAAATACCAATTGGACATGCATTTAACCAATGTATAATGTAAAATATCATATGCTCAATCCTATTACACATTAGGTTAGTATCTAAGGATAATATAAAGAAATACAAGTGAGAATTGACTTTACTTTAAATATTTACTACTACAATAAAATATCATTTACACATTTTTATATAGAGCAAATAAAATGAAGAAAATTCAATGTCATTCAAATAATCTAGCATTATCCCAAATTAACAACCCTATATTGAAGATACACATCTAGAATTCTTAAAAATCATTCAAATATAAGACTTAGAACAAACAATTGAGAGAGAAGCCATGATAACAATTCACACAAATAATTGAGAGAAACTTTACAATATTCCCTGATTGTATTAAATTACTCCAAAATTTAAAAAGTACTCTTAGCTCTTAGGACTCACTCTCTTTTTTTAATAGACAATGATCCTTTTATAGGCTCAAGGAAGCATGTTGATCAATTACATCCACTAACAAGTGTAAAAAATAAGGAAAACTATCCTTTTTACAAAGTTCTTTAAAATACACTAAACTTTTCAAAATAAATTAGCCTTTAGGCAACATTCTAAAAAAAGGCACATTCATTTATAAATAATATTCCATTTTTAAATATTACAAAATTCATATGAAATAAAATACTTCTAGATGGCTGGTGGGCCATGTGTTGATGTTGTTACTTGCTTTTGTTGAAGGATATTCAACCTATAGTGTTGGCCATAAATAAAGTAAAGATCAATTATTGGTTTTAATAAAATATATAACCCATGGTATTCTAAGTCCTTTAGGTCCTTCTCAACCTTGTCCATAGTTTTCTTGATGCCTTGACATCTTCTTTTCCTTTTTAGAGGAGAGAAGTAGACCCATGACTTTGATATTACCTTCAACTATTTGATTCTCTCCTTGTTTCCTCACTACTTACATGAATTCAAAGGTCCTTTGTTTAAAATCTTAATCTCTTATAAGACCTAGTGGGTTGAGGGATGTGGGATCTTTGATCAGGCTATTGAAGATATGAGATAATTTATCTTCCAACTGCTTGAAGTTCTTAGCAAAGTTTTACATATCCTTGGACCCACTATCTAGGGAATCAATTTTTTCAACCAATATTTCCACGGACATATTCATATGTACCTTGTTGATAGTTATAAAACTAAGGACTAGATTATTAGATAGGGCCTTAATCAATTCCCTTACTTGAAAGCTTGTAACCTATAACTGGCTAAATTAGCATGTTGCCTTAGATATTTTACTCCCTATTTCCTTTTGTCTTACTTTGTTTATTTTCAAAGAGTTTAAAATTCCCACCATGATGTCCTCAAATTTATTGAACCTATCCTCATGAATAGACAACACAATATCCTCTTTTAAATTCTTATTTTCATAGAAAAGACCCTTGATCATTGTTTACAACTGATCACTTTGAGCTTGGGATACTTTGAGGATTTTGCTGGAAATATTATCATTGATGTCAAAGGTATAGAATTATTGTTGATAAAGGCCCCATTGCATTTAATGTTTTTTATCTTGGCTAATGTGAGTTAATATTTATTTAATATTATGAATATATTTTTGGTTGCATATGAGACAAAAGAAGGGCCCATGGAGAAGTCAAAGAGCCAAGGGATAAATACAAAAGAAGGATGGGACGCATTTTCCCATGAAGATTCATCTTGGGGAATTTCAAGAGTCACCAAGTGAAGACAAAAGAGGAAGGGTGCAATTTCTCATGAAGGGACACTTTAAGGAATAGGAAAAGTCACCAAGATGAGGACAAAAGAGGGAAGGACGTTTTTGATCATGACGGGTCACCACATGAATTTTCAAAGGCTTGAATATGGAGGGTCACACAAGTTTGGTGTCATTTTCCATGAGGATTGAAGGGTCACAAAGGGGGAAGGCCAAAGGTCATTTGGAAAGCTATAAATAAAGGCTTGAGAAGCCATTTGTAAATATGAAAGAAAGAGGTTGATTTGATATTGTATTATCTATCTTAGAAGAGCAATTCTGAGAGTTGAATATGATTTATATTTGTTATATCTAGCTTAGAAGAGCAAAGGTGAGAGAGAGGAAAGAGATGTTGTATTGAACTATCATTTGTTGATATAGCAACATTGAGAGATAGGTGTGTGGTATACACAAAGGGGTTGGTGCTCATGTGGGTTGGTGCTCATGAATAATAGTTGGGCTGGTGCTCGACAAAGGGGTATGGTGCTCCTGTGGGTTGGTGCTCATGAATAGTAGTTGGGTTGGTGATTGGAAAAGGCGTATGGTGCTCCTACAAGTTTGTCTTGTGAATATTGTTTGGGTTGGTGCTCATTCATATACTTGAGATTGTTCTCTATGGTTTTTTCCACATTGGGTTTCCATGTTATATCTGGTGTCTCTCTCTTTATTGTGTGATGTTTATTGTTTGAGTTTTATTGCATATCTTGAATGTTTGATTAAGTGAATTTTATTAAGGGAAAGTTTTATAAGATATATGATATGCTGATTCACCCCCCCTCTCAGTATATTATGTGCTTAACAATTGGTATCATATTAGGTTCCTTTTTTAAAAAGTTTTACAGCTTGAAGGTAGATCAGGAAAGCACAAGATGGCCATACATAAAGGTGCCTCTATAAGCAAAAGAATAGTTGATCAAGAAGAAGAAGAAGAGGATGAAGCTGAAGTGAATATGGAAGGAGAACTCATGTGTGCCTTAGAAGAGTTGAAAATTGTTGAAAAGAAAAATTGAAGATTGAAGCATCAAATCGAGAAAAATGAAAAGGAGTCAAAGGAGATAATTGAATATATATAAGATCACTTTGAAGAATCCAAGAAAAATGAAGAAGATATGATAGCACAATTGGAAATATCAAGAAAATAATGTGAAAGGTATGTTACTGAAATTGCCTCTTTAAAAGAAGAGATTGAGAAAGCAGTCAATAATAAAATAGTCAATGATTCAAAATTTGAGAATAGCACTAATATGTTGAATAAGATATTAGAAAGCCAAAATGAAATATCATATAAGATAGGTATCGGTTTTGAAAAGAAGAAGAGCTATGTTGAAGCTTTTACAAATAAAAAAACAAGAAGGGAAGGAGTGAATAATATAGAGGACAAAGAAGGCTGGAAGGAACAAAGCTATAAAAGGCAATCAGGTCAGAGATTCACAAATAGGTCCTATTTTTATGGTTATTGTTTTTATTGTAATGGATATGGTCATAATAAATTAGAATGTAGAAAAAGAGCTAATAATCTCAAAAATAAGGAAAAGGAAGGTCATGTAGAGTCAAGCAGAAGCTATAACTCTTTTGCTCCTCTATCAAGCTTTGATGAAGAGACCATAATTTGTTACAAGTGTAAAAACTTTAGACACATATCTTGTTATTTTATAAGTGTGTTTGAGTCAGTCAAGAAGGACCAGAGTTTCAGGGCTCCATTCATCAAGAAAAAGGTTCAAACATGGTAGAAGAAACAATCTGAAGGTTCTATGTTGGTCTAGACAACTTTGCATGCAAGAAATGAATAAAATCCATGGTTTATTGATAGTGGATGTTCAAGGTACATGATAGGATACAAGAGTAAGTTCATAACCTTGAAGAAGATCAATGGTGGCATAGTGAAATTTGGGGACAATACTACTGCCAAAATTGCCATAAAAGGTACACTAAGTTCAGATAATGGTAGAACTAAATTTAAAAATGTTTTATATGTAGGTCTTAAGTATAATATTTTGAGTGTAAGTAAAATGTGTGATCAAGGGCACACATTAAAGTTTTATGTAGAAGGTTGTGAAATTAGAAGAAAAGATTCAGATGTATTGATTGCAAATGCTCAAAGAAAAGGTAATAACTTATATATGCTATTAGACATCAAAGGTCAAAAATATTTTTTGAGTCAGATTGAATAAATTTGGCTATGGCATAGGAGAATGGGGCACATAAATTTTGACAATATTGTCAAAATTTACAAAAAGCAAGCAATCAGGAATCTTCCAAAGATCACAAAGCCATCTAACACGCTTTGTGGACCTTGTCAACATGGGAAGCAGGTTAGAAGGCGGTTCAAAACAAAAGAGTACTCAACCACTCAGATGGTAGGGCTTGTTCACACTGATCTATGTGGACCTATGAGGACTCAAAGTACTCAAGGTGATAAATATTTCATGTTACTTATTGATGATTTTTCACGTATGACTTGGATAATTTTTTTAAAGAAAAAATTAAAAGATTTTAGACAGTTCAAATCATTCAAAGCATTAGTTGAGAATGAAACTAATATAAAGATTAAGTGTCTAAGATCAAATCGAGGAGGAGAATTAATTTTAGATCAATTTATTGAGTTTTATGAAGATCATGGAATAAAGAGACAGTATTCAACAGCCATAACTCCACAACAAAATGGACCAGTTGAACAAAAAACTAGAATAGTTCAGGAGATGGTGAGGACAATGCTAAATGAATCCAAGATAGTAAATAAATATTGGATAAAGGTAGTTGGTACAGTAGTGCATATTCATAATAGAGCTTTATTAAGAATCAACAGTGATAAAACTCCTTATGAGCTATGGAAATTCAAACCAGCAATAGTTGATTATTTTAGAGTTTTTGGTAGCAAATGCTTCATAAAGAGAATCGATGAAAAACTTGGTAAGATTGAATCCAGAGTAGATGAAGGTATATTTCTTGGTTATTCTTGCAAAATTAAATATTATAAATGTTATAAAAAAAGAACCAAGAAAATTGTTGAAAGTGCAAGTGTCAAGATAGAAGAAGATCGAACACAAAAGATCAGTGATCCAGTAGACATTCCTGAAATCATTGAAGAGGAAGGCTTTGAAGAATCAAATGAAGATGAGGAAAAGGAGAAGGAGAAAAAGGGAACCAAGAATCCATCCAAATATGTTCATAAAAATCATAATGAAAGTGACATCATCAGGGATATAAAAGAAGGAATTCACACTAGAAGAATGATGGTAAGTGAATCTGAATAAGTTAATTTTTCTTTGTTATCTAAAATTTAGCCTATAAATTTTTTAGAAGCTAGACATGATGAGCATTGGGTTAAGGCTATGGATGAAGAATTAGATCAAATAGAAAAGAATGATACTTGGGAATTAGTGCCTAGACCAAAATATCACAATGTTAGGAACCCAAGGAAGCACACAATTGATTACCATATACAAGCAACTTAAGATGCAGAATTAACCAGAAGTACCAAGTAATTAGAAACCAGAAACAACACAAAATATGAGAGACAATACACAACTTGTATTAATACTCATACAGAAAAGAATACAATAAAGAAGATGCCACTTCTTCTTCACCACCTCTCAGAGGCTTCCCACACCTCAAGTAAACAGTAACTCTTTCCTCAAAGCTCTCTCTTACGGTCCCAACACATAACTCAAACATAGAGTTGGTGTTCACCTCCAACCAGTTAGTATAACACTTCCAGTTACAACCTATGCTCCACGCACTCCACAAGTGCTCCACGCACTCCAACAAGTACTCAATGTACTTCAAGTAGATCTCCCTTGAATTGCAACAACCTGCAACCCAATGATCTTACTTATGGAAGGAACTGCCTTGCCTTCCTCTTTGCTCATGACTGAGTACACACCATACTCCAAGTAGATCCTACCCGATACTGCTTCCTATTATGTTGCTATCCTCTCTGATCTTACACACCTGCAAATCTGGATGATGCACACACATACACTTGAAAATAAATGATCTTACTTACAATGTAGATCTCAAAAAGTAGCCATGCAACACCTACTGACCAAGATCCTACACACCTGAAGAACCCATCTGATTCTCCAAAACCAGCACCCACTCTTAGCACTAAGGTACTAGGAGGAACACACCATGCTCTCTTCACACACAGAAGGAGCTAATATTTTTCTCTCTTACTCTCTAACACACTTTACAATACAGCCTATGAGTCTCTTAAATAGATCTAATGCAAACAATAATTAGACACCTAATTACAATAATTAGATCCACAGATTTGAGTCTAAAATTGGCTCTCTTCATGTAAACACTTGGTTCATTAACTAACTTCCCATAAAACTTGTAGTTTTGAACCACACAGGTGACCGACATCGGTCCCTATCTGCCTGGAGGTGACCGATGCCAGCCGATCCCTGACTGACGTCAGTTGCTCTTCTGTCTGTACCCTACTAATGTTGGTTGGCCTGACTGACACTGGTGTATGTGACACTCAGCAACCTCCTCCTACCTCCTCCATGTCTGCATCAGTGAAGATTTTAGCTCCACAACCTAACAATCTCCCACTTAGAGATAAATAGTTATACTGTACTTGTACTTGTACCCCATCTAATCTATTTCCTTGCTTGTATCCCTCTTCAAGATCAATCTTGAAGACCACCCACCACACAACCTGTGGTGCACCACCTGTCATCCAAGTAACCTACCACATCTGAAGTACTTGACCCTACATAACATGAATCCCTGCTGCTGGTCCATCTCAGATACCTAAGAACCCACTCAACTACCCTCTAGTGCTTCCTTCCCAGATTGACTACAAACTTTTTGACAGCTCCCACTACTTGGGAAAACTCAGGTCTATACCAGACCTCATGTGATTTCAGACACTAAATTGTCCATCCCTTAGTGTGCTCTGATTTTGCATCCTGTGTAATGAACCTCACCAACACCTGATTCACATCAGCTCCCATTGGATACAAAATCAACCTATGATCTTCCATGTCTCCCATGCCAAAGAATTTCACTGCTCCAAATCCTTCATGGCAAACCACTGAACTAAGCTTACCCTTAGCTTAGAAAAACCTTGTATGTACAAACCTGCTAGCAAACCATCCACATACAGTAACAAGATAATGTAGCTATCATCATCCACTTGGTAAGACAAACATAGTAGTTACCCTGACATTGACTAAAGCCATGCTTTGTCCTCCACCTGTCAAAACCTATACCACTATCTTGCAGCTTCCTCAAGACCATATGACCTGGTCTTCCATCTCACATGTCTGTTCTCTCTATTCTTTAACTAAGGTATCCATTCATCTTTGTGCTTTCATAATGGTTGGCAACCCTACCAAATCTCCTGTATGGTCCTGCATCATATTCCTGCCATGCTCCCACTATTTTCTGGATCCTTCCTGCTCTATAGTCAGCAACAAGTATAAAGAAGAGGAACAATGAATTTGAGGCTTACTTACCACCTTCTATCCTCCATATGGGCATTTGAGACTCTTTGACAGCTTGTTGTCCACCCAAAATCCATTACAGTGACCGACCTCAGTCACTACACAGTCTGCATTTGACCAACGTCAGTTTCCATGCACCTGTCCTGACTACCAACTATGCTGACGTCAGTGTCCCTGTTGCCGATGTCAGTCCTCTTGACCGACGTCGGTCTTACCTATTGCCGACATTGGTCCTCCTGACTGACGTCAGTCTTACCCTGCCTGACATCATCAGCTTCGGTCTACAGATGACCAACATCAACACCTGTCTGTTCGACACCGGTTCCTCCTGATCTATGTCGGTACCTGTGTATGCCTATGAGTGATGACTTTTTACCCACGAGCTCCTTTGAATCAAAACCCATGTCCAAACTACCCTGCTTAGATGTATCCAACCCCATCCATTGAACTCTATCCATCATCTCCTCCAAGAACACCAAGGCTTTCCAGCTCTTAAGTCTATCAAACACATCTATCTTCCGCTTAAGAACATGCATCTCCTTCTTGCTCATGTGACCAAGCCTACAAAGCCATGTCTTTGCAACAAAAGGAGAATCAATAATATAAGTAGATAGATAAAGGATACCTACTTTCTTACCACCTGCTAATTCAAGTGCATCTGCTGTGAGAGTTCTTGTGCATCTCTCATCAGCCAACTTTCTTAAAGCAATTAACCGCATCTCCAAGACTGGGACCTGCATGACCTTCTTCAACACCCATGTGTTGGCTGCCTGCAATTTCAGCAACACTTCCCCTTTGCAAATAATCTGACAAGGCTCACCAACCCCTCTACCTGGGGCTGCATGGAAAGAGGCAATAGAATCTGTAAAACAAGATTCAACTTTATCCAGAGCATCCTCTACAACAACACCTACAACATCTACTTCTTCATGCTAATCTGATACCAACCAACAATCTTTATTTACTTGCTCTTTCTTTCCATCAGACCATAAGTGACCATTTGTGCTATTCAGTTTCTCCATTTGTAGCTTACTTTCTTCTGTCGTTGCTATACTCCCACTCAATCAGAAACCCCTGAGAGTGCCCTATAACCAAACACAAAACCTGCTCCCTACAACCTTAGCTCTGATACCAACTGTTAGGAACCCAAGGAAGCACACAATTGATTACCATATACAAGTAACTTAAGATGCAGAATTAACCAGAAGTACCAAGTAACTAGAAACTAGAAACAACACAGAATATGAGAAACAATACACAGCTTGTATTAATACTCATACATAAAAGAATACAATAAAGAAGATGCCACTTCTTCACCACCTCTCAGAGGCTTCCCATACCTCAAGTGAATAGTAACTCTTTCCTCAAAGCTCTCTCTTACGGTCCCAACACACAACTCAAACACAAAGTTGGTGTTCACCTCCAACCAGTTAGTATAACACTGCCAATTACAACCTATGCTCCATTCACTCCACAAGTGCTCCACACACTCCAACAAGTACTCAATGTAATTCAAGTAGATCTCCCCTAAACTACAACAACCTGCAACCCAATGATCTTACTTATGAAAGGAACTACCTTGCCTTCCTCTTTGCTTATGATTGAGTACACACCGTACTCCAAGTAGATCCTGCCTGATACTACTCCCAGTTGTGTTGCTGCCCTCTCTGATCTTGCACACCTGCAAATCTGTATCATGCACACACATACACCTGTAGATTAATGATCTTACTTACCATGTAGATCTCTAAAAGTAGCCATGCAACACCTACTGACCAAGATCCTACACACCTGAAGAACCCTTCTGATTCTCCAAAACCAGCTCCCACTCTTGGCACTGTGGCACTAAGAGGAACACACCATGCTCTCTTCACACATAGAAGGAGCTAATATTTTTCTCTCTTACTCTCTATCACACTTTACAATATAGCCTATGAGTCTCTTAAATAGATCTCATGCAAATAATAATTAGACACCTGATTACAATAATTAGATCCATAGCTTTGAGTCTAAAATTGGCTCTCTTCATGCAAACACTCAGTTCGTTAACTAACTTCCCATAAAACTTGTAGTTCTGAACTGCAAAGGTGATCGATGTCAGTCCCTATCTACTTGGAGGTGATCGATGTCGACCGATCCCTGACCGATGTCAGTTGTTCTTCTGTCTATACCCTATCAACGTTGATTGGATTGACCAACGCCAGTGTCTATGACACTCAACAACCTCCTCCTACCTCTTCCATGTCTGCATCAGTGAAGCTTTTAGCTCCACAACCTAACACACAATGTGATAGGAATAAAATGGGTTTATAGAAATAAGTTGAATGAAAATGGAGAAGTAACGAGAAATAAAGCATGATTAGTATGTAAAGGATATGCTTAGATTGAAGGAATAGATTTTGAAGAAACTTTTGCACCAGTAGCAAGGTTAGAGGCTATTAGAATGTTTCTTGCATATGCAGTATTTAAAAATTTCAAAATATTTTAGATGGATGTCAAATCTACCTTCCTAAATGGGAATCTTGAATAAGAGGTCTACATTGAGTAGCCTGAGGGGTTTATTCTCTCAAATATTAGTAATCATGTATGCAGATTGAAGAAAGCATTGTATGGATTAAAACAAGCTCCCAGAGCTTGGTATGCAAGACTTGATAAGTACCTGCAAGATCAACAATTCAAGAGAGGATTTGCTTATAGTAATATTTACATCAAAATAGAAGGTGATCATCAATTGATTATTGTGGTATATGTTGATGATATCATTTTTGGAGGAAATATTGAAAAGATGACAAAAGAATTTTTTGATAGAATGCAAAAAGAATTTGAGATGTCTATTCTTGGAGAATTATCATTTTTCTTAGGATTACAAATATTTCAATCAAATAAAGGAATTTTTATATCTCAAAGTAAATATGCCAAGGAAATGTTGAAGAAATTTGGTTTTGAGTATTGTGTACCAGTTGGCACACCTATGTGTACAGGAAATAAGGTGAGCAAGGATGAAGATTCACCTATTACAGATCAATCTTTGTATAGATCTATGATTGGTAGTCTTTTATATTTGACAACATTGAGACCAGACATCATGCATGCAGTAGGTATGGTTACAAGATATCAGTCATCTCCAAGAGATAGTCATGTTTAGTTGGTGAAAAGAATATTCAGATATATCAAAGGGACATTGGATTATGGATTATGGTATCCCACAGGTAAAGATTTCACTTTAGTTGCTTATACAAATTCAGATTGGGTAGGGTGCTTAGATGATAGAAAGAGTACAAGTGGAGGATCTTTCTTCCTTGTTGATAGCTTAGTATCATGGCTAAGCAAGAAGCAAAACTCAATATCACTTTCTACAGCTGAAGCAAAATATATTGCAACAGTATTGTGTTGTACTCAAGTGCTTTGAATGAAGCAAACTTTGGAAGATATCAAGGTAAATTATGATGAACCTATTTCCATTTTTTGTGATAACACAAGTGCTATAAATATTTCAAAAAATATAGTAATGCATTCAAGAACAAAAAATATTCCCATTAGATAGCACTTCTTGAGAGAGCATGTTGCAGATCAACAGGTTAAGTTGGAATATATTAGTACTACAGAGCAGATTGTAGATATTTTCACAAAGGCACTACTAAAAGACACATTTGAGTATCTATGAGAGAAGTTGGGAGTAATCTCCTTTACTTCCTGCCATTGAGGTTCAGCATCAGTTGAGGGGGAGCTAAGTGTTATCTCTAGGTAGGCCCTTTACCATTGATGTCAAAGGGGGAGAATAATAGGTATAGGTACAGGTGCAAAAATAGGTACAGGGAATAGGTATAGGTTGCTATAGTAAGGGGGAGTTACTGTATGTTTTCATATGATAGTATGTGTAGGTGATAAGATGTGGCAGTTTCAAGATTGAGGTTACCATCAATGACAAAGGGGGAGATTGTTGGAAATATTGTCATTGATGTCAAAGGTCTAGCATTATTGGTGATAAAGGTCCCATTTCATTTAATATTTTTTATCTTGGCTAATGTGAGTTAATATTTATTTAATATTAATGAATATATTTTAGTTTGCATATGAGACAAAATAAAGGCCCATGGAGAAGTCAATGAGCCATGGGATAAAGACAAAAGAAGGATGGGATGCATTTTCCCATGAAGAGTCATCTTGGGGAATTTCAAGAGTCACCAAGTGAAGACAAAAGAGGAAGGGCACAATTTATCATGAAGGGACACTTTAAGGAATACGAAAAGTAACCAAGATGAGGAAAAAAGAGGGAAGGACAGTTTTGATCATGAAGGGTCACCACATGACTTTTCAGAGGCTTGAATATGAAGGGTCATACAAGTTTCGTGCCATTTTCCATGAGGATTGAAGGGTCACAAAGGGGGATGGCCAAAGGTCATTTGGAAATCTATAAATAAAGGCTTGAGAAGCCATTTATAAATATGAAAGAAATATGTTGATTTGATATTGTATTATCTAGCTTAGAAGAGCAATTATGAGAGTTGAATATGATTTGTATTTGTTATATCTAGCTTAGAAGAGAAAAGGTGAGAGAGAGGAAAGAGATGTTATATTGAACTATCATTTGTTGATATAGCAACATTGAGAGATAGGTGTGTGGTATACACAAAGGGGTTGGTGCTCATGTGGGTTGGTGCTCATGAATAATAGCTGGGTTAGTGCTTGGCAAAGGGGTATGGTGCTCTTATGGGTTGGTGCTCATGAATAGTAGCTTGGTTGGTGTTTGGAAAAGGGGTATGGTGCTCCTACAAGTTTGGCTTGTGAATATTGTTTGGTTTGGTGCTCATTCATATACTTGAGATTGTTCTTTGTCATTTTTCCCACATTGGGTTTCCATGTTATATCTGGTGTCTCTCTTTCTTTAGTGATGTTTATTGTTTGAGTTTTATTGCATATCTTGAATGTTTGATTAAGTGAATTTGATTAAGGGAAAGTTTTATAAGATATATGATATACTGATTCACCCCCCTCTCAGTATATTATGTGCTTAACAAATTTTTTATTCAAATATCTTATCATGTCCTATCTTTTGTAGATCTACTAGAGTTAAACTGACAAATGGTTCAACCTTTTGGAAGGTGAAATTTTCACCTATTACCATATCCTTCTTATCAATTACTCATTCTATGTGGGAATATTTTGGATTAAACTTGAATCCTACTGATGATTCATTAACTTTTGGAGTAGGCATCTCAACCTGTACTTCACTTGAAGTTATAGGAGCATCTAATTGAGTGCCACCTAATCCTCTAGGGGTAGTCATCTTTCTCTCCTTTTTTTTGTTGTTATAGCTCTATAATCCAAGGTTTGAGTTCTTCATGAACATGAATGTTCATGAACTTTGTGATTTCCCATTGGTGGTGCATGGTTGGTATCTTTTGCAAATTCCCATATAGAAACCACTTAGGAATAGTGGGTCTACGGATTGGATTTTCATCATTAAATACATTTACCTCACTCAATGAGTTAGTGAAGGTCACTTTGGGTTTCTTTGGTCTTTTAGGGATAAGTGTTAATTCAACTTTTAATTTCTATGGGGGAGTAATGGGAACTAGGTCTAGTGTTATCTCCTTGCATTTATCATTTTCTATCTATAATTTTTCCTTAGTTTAGGATTGATAATCTTCCAATTATTCCCCTTCTTCATCTAACTCATAGGCATTGGTCAATGTTTACAATGCATCTTCTACTATCTCACTTGGATCTATTACAATTATGTGTGTGTGTGTGTGTGTGTGTGTATTAAATTAGGGATTATATTCTTTTAGGCTAGGATGAAGATGATGCCCCTTCACCAGGTCTACTTTCCTCAGGCCTTTATTCAATCTACACTTCAAGATTTTGTGCAATTTGTGTCTCAGACTATTGTGTTTTTGTATGTGGTTGGGATGGAAGAGTTCCATGAGATTGACCTCCCAATAGGAGGTACTGTATTGGATTAAGTTTCCAAATGTCATCACTTTCCTTCAAACATCTCATCAACCTTGCTTTTGGGTTGATGTTAAATTTCTTTAACCTTGTCAGGACCTCATAAACGGATGAATTTTTTGTATACATATGGTCATAAGGACCTAGGTGATGCTCATGAGGCACATTTATTTGTTTTGCCTTTAAATGCTTTATGACCTTATCATATGGGTCCCATTGACTCAAGTCATCATGCTAGAATTTGAAAGAGGCTCTATGTCTAATAACATCTTCAATGTTGTTCCAATATTGGAAGATGTTCATGTCAATAACCAAGGGTGGAATATGTAGTGATACTTTATTATTCTCTCTAAAAACACTATCTATATCATTGCATATTTGAAATGCAACTTCTTATTTAGCTAATTTAGTCGAAATATGGACTAGTAATCTTGATGAAGTGGATTGTGTTCCCTCAATCTAGATGACTATGCATCCAAAGTAAAACCATATGTCTTTAATGGATTCAATGGATTTCTTTGCAAATGGTTTAATCTTTGGCATAGATGTCCCTATTAAGGCTTCATTCAAATGATGATAGATGAAATAAAATATAAAATGAATATGTTCTCTATATTTGAATATATGTAACTTAGATTAAAATTGGGACACTCTATGTGTCCTTTTAGGATACCATCCCTTAAATTCAAGGATATCAATTATGGCCAACAAGTCATCTAGGACATAAGACATCATGTAGAATTATCTCCTAGTCCCTTTCTTAACTATAGAGATCTGACTACATAAGCATGTTCCTGATAAGCTCATTAATAGGTGGATTCAACTCATTTTCAATCATAAAATAGACCAAAGGTACCCATATACTATCAACATAAGTGGTTATGGGGCTTCTAAAGAGTCTATTCATTAGGGTCATTATTAATCTAATTCTAGGTTGGAATTGGTTGATGAGAATGTACCCACTAGGGTTAGAGAGCACATGGCTTCTAAAATATAGCCATGGTGCTAAGATGGCTTTGAGGTCATTTTTTAAACCCATTCAATGAGTGTGGGCACATCACCCATGGGCTTGGGAATCTTATAGTAACTCTCAAATTCAATGGGGGATATATAAGCATTGAAGTTATAAGTATGCTCATTAATTAGTATGCCCTTTTCAATTTTAAATTCTTTAAAAATAGGGAGAAGGACATCAATACAGTGAAGTACCTATAGTTTAGCCATTACATGATGAAGGTTTGACATTTGTGCTTCAACCAAGTCATAATACCTCCTCTTGAAGGTTTTAATCTTCTTGTCTTCTTTAGTTATTGTTTGTAGTTCCTCATTTTTCCAAAATATCTTCAACCAATTATTTTCTTCAGTGTTTAAAGATACAGTGTCTAGTAGTATGTATTTAAAAACCCTTTCTTCTAAGTCTATGGCCAAATATAGATCAGTGTCTTCTTTATGTTTCCTTTGATTTACCATGAATATGAGTTTTGTAACCTATTAAAGTAATCTAAAAATTATCTTTGGATTAATTTTCACTCGCTTAGACAATAATTGGGTTCCTTCTTGTTTGACATTGGTTAATTCAGGGTTGAATTAGGGATTTAAGTAGAGGCTAAGGCTTTTTTGTAGTTGTAATGGAAATTATTTAATTATAATTAGGTGAATTCATGCCTTGGATTTTATTTAGACCTTTGTATTTATATGTTCACTTTTTGGAGCCCATAAAATCTCTAGTTTTGTCACCTTGTGCCCATGAGGTACCTATGTGGCATCTTGCTAGCAATTTTCATGGCACTTTTCATAATGTCTTTGAAGAATTAGCCATTTCCTTTTAAATTTTTACTTTCACATTGCATCATCTAATTTTTGTGCATGGATCAATGTGAGTTATTTATTTTGATCCTAAGGCTTACATGTTGTTGGTCCCTTTCCACATCGGGTTTACGATTGTGCCACTTGATAGTTTTATGGGTCCTTAGAGCTCTACACATCACCAATATATACATTAATGATATTTTTACAAGTGGTAATATTTCACTTTCCTAGAGCCTTATTGAAAAGTCAATCCAAAATTTTCACCATTTGATCTTTTTGCATCGATCAATGTAAGTTATAGATCTTGAAAATGTACATGAACTTTACTCAGTGCTAGGATATAAAAAGGAACTTAGGGTAAATACTTTAGGTTATAGTTATATTTTGTGTTAATGAACATGAAACAAGATTTAGATCAAAGTATATAAGCTAAGTTTAAAGCACATTAACAAAGGGCCTTGAATAACAGAGGGTCTAATATAAGGTTTTACCGAGGGTTTTATCATGTTAATAAACATGATAAAACTTTAGATTAGAATTTTTTAATCTAAGTTCTATGGTAAAGGGACCATTAGTTAAACTAATATCATTAGGGTTAAAATACCATGGGGCATACATATAGACTTAGGCTCGGGTCAATGTTTTAAAAAAAATGACTAGATTCTAGCATGATATCCAAACTTAGCTTATGCAAATATAAACTTCGTTATAAGGACCTTAAGTCTATCCATGGCTTTAAATAAACTAGATTAATATATGGAAGACCAATTTTGACATTGAGATGCAAGTATTAAGTGTATCTATCTTCTAAATGGGATCATATCTTGAGCTAAATTTTGATGGTCTCATAGATGTCAATGATGGCCTCATGGGCATCAATTATGTTTGTGTGAACATCAAAATTAATATATAATAAATTTTCATATGGGGATAAATTTTGATGACCTCATGAATGTCAATAATGGCCTCGTGGGTATTGAATGATAGGTGTGAGAGCATCAATTTTAAGTCTTAACCATATTTGGTCCCATAGAAGCTTGGATTAAATATGCTCCATTAGATATTTCATGTGAGTAAGTGCAAACTGTAGATCATGGTTCGAATGCATGCAAAACTACAACTATGCAGTGAAAAATTGCAACTTCTTGCAAAATAAAGGGTTAATTTAAAACCATGACTATATAATACAAAATCACTAACTTAAAGACAATGTCATAGATTTCAAAGGTAAAACTATGATTGTGAAGGAAAAACCATCATTTTTAGATCGTTATGATGACTATTAGAGGAATATTTTGAAAGTCAGATCAATATCATAACTATTAAAGTAATATTGTAGATTTTAAGACAAAATTAAACTATAAAGACAAAAAGGAAACTATTAAGGCAATAACACAACTTATCAAGGCAATATTGTAAATTTTTAGACAAAACCATAACTATCAAATGTAAAAACATAAGTTCAATATCGCTACTCCAAAATGCAATATTATAACTTCATAGTGCAATATCATAACTACAGAGAGCAAAAACATGACTACACAGACGAAAAAATGTGATTTCTTATGTAATGTTTGTGAGATTCAAAATTTCACTTTTTTAGCCAATAATTTAAGTTTTTAACATGAAAATTGTTATAAAGAGGTCCTAAAATGCCATGGGAATAGCTTTATGGGGTTTGGGTCCCACCGAGCATGCCATCATGTGAACAAGAAATCCATAGATGGGAGTTTAGTATAGTGTTAGTAAATAAAACCAAATCAAACTAACACACTAAAAACTAACTCCTCTAGCCTAGACACGAGGGAGAGAATAGGTAACAAACATACAATGAAAACACAACTAGAAAACAAAATAAATCCTCCTTTTACCTTCCTTATAGCTCCAAAATGGCTTGCTAAATTGGATTACTTAGTTATGTACTCAAGAAATATTTTTCAATTAAGTTATATTGCTCCACCTCTCCTTGGCACCTTGGTTTGGCTTATGGAATTGACATGGTAACACTACTAGAAAGGCTTCTTACATCTATTTGAGCATAATAACTTTACACCAAAAGAGCTTCTTCAAGGTATTTTGGCATAATAATATTGCATTAAAAAATGTTCTTAGAGATATTTTGGCATAATAACATTGCACTAAGAAAGCTTCTTACACCTATTTGGTAATAATAACTTTAGACCAAAAGAGCTTAAAGATTAATAGGTAAGGCCTTGTATTTATAGCCTTCAAAGTTAACTCTTATCCAAGTTGAGTTAGGTTAGGATTTAAGAATGGAATGAGTTCAAAATAACCCTAGGTGAGTTAAGTTTAAATCCAATTGATTTAAGGAGTGTACATGTAATTATGATTTTCAATTCATAGGCATGAATCACAAATTAAATATGTTTAGATATTTTATGAGAGTTTGACAACTCATAATGGTAATGATGAACAATCTTGATATTTTGAATTTATATTTTTAAATATTCATTAATTGAAAATGGATTATTTAGATAAGCATTTAATATAGTTTAATTAGTTGATTCAATTAGATTAGCATTTTATCTCTTTTAATAATTGTTTAAGTGTTCCGCTTAATGGGTCCATAGGCCAAATTACTAGTTATTAGGTTGCAAGGTGACTAGGGATGAATCTATGAGAGGTTATTATTATTTATAGTATAATCCCATAAATAGGGATGCCTCAACATAATTTTGAGCACTAAGGAATGATGTGCAGATGAAATTGGGACATTTAGTGATTTATAGGCTTAATTTGTAATGTTTGATAGAAATCAGTCTGAAGTATGGTCAAAAGCTAGTTGTGGCTAGAATGGGGTGTCTACAAGAACTAATGAGGATCATGGACTATTGTAATTATAAGATTTGAAGCAAATATATTTAGCAATTTTTTGTCTAACGGGACCCATTTAGTGAAAAGAGTGTTCCATGAGAAGATGAGAGTATTTCTAGGTAGCATTACCCATAGCTATTTGTTTAGTCTTCAGGATGACTTATATTTATATGGGAGAGGATGTCATATCCTAGTTTTTTGGAATAGTCTAAGATTTATTATCACTCCTATTTGACATTATCATGACATATATTTATGATGATCTGATTATTATAGTTGATATATCATTGATATGATTATGATTCTATGATAATTATAGTTATTAGATCATTAAAATGACTATGATTATTTGATTATTTTAGTTTTTTAGTTCATTTATATGATTATGATCTTTTATTATTACAAGTTTTAATTTTTTTATGAACATATTTGTTATAACTGGTATAGATACTATTAATTTCTTATTTTTGTGAATGTAGGGAACTAAGAAATGAGTTAGGTTTGATAACTAAATTCTAGTAGACATGGGTATGTGTTTGGCTATTTGGATAATATTCTGACATATGGATTATGAAATACTTAAGTTTCCAAAAACTACCATTTTTCTAAGTAATTTTTTGTTATATGTTGAGTTTTTGTTTCCTTCATTTGACCCTTGATGATGTTAGAAGTCTATGCATGTTTATAGATGTTCAAATTTTTGATTTATTGATTTTTATCTTGTAATTTTAATTTAATTAACTTTATTAAAATTTTGTGTTGTCTAAACTAGTATCACATTTTATTGATTATGATCAGGTTGTTATTTGTCATTTTAAATTGGGTTCTAACACATGAAGTGTGTTCAATCCCATCAACATCTATATAGTTAATTATGACCCTGTCTAACTTATTTATAACATCCTCTTAATGTGATATGTTCTCATTTTGGAAGTTATGATGGTTAAATTTTATTTTCCTTCAACATTGTATTAATTGTCTTTGTCTATGTGAAGGCCTACCATTTTAATTAGTGTTTATGATTTTTAGGTGTTTATTTTCCTTAACATTATCCTTGGAACTTGGTTTGATAAACATCAAGTGGAATTTAGTCCATAAAATTGCATATCTTAATAATCATTTTTGGTTAAAATTATATTGTTGATAATTGGGCCATGATATGTATGGAATGGTAATGATAATAATATAAAGGAAGTAAAGTTAACCTTCTAGTTTAATTAGGTCATGATGGTACCTTTTTTAAGATTTAGGTTTTGAGTGTTTTATTTTTTTTATAATCATAATGAATGAGAGGGGGGTGAATCAGTCTTCAAAAAACTTTCATTTAATTACACTTAATCAATCATGAACCATTCAAACAAACATATAGATCTAGCAAGCATAGGTAACTATCCACACAAGCATAAACACAAGAATGCATCACATATGTGGGAAAACCTCAAAGTGAATAAAACATATTTATATATAAAAATGGAATAAATTATTATAATTAAAAAACCAAATTTATTTAATCACCAACTTCACATGAAGCACTAACCCCAACTAACCAAACACCCATTTGACTAGGCTTTAACAAGTACCTACTTGCAAGGAGGCACAAACCCCTTAGATTAATCACCATAAATTCATCTAGATAATTTATTTTATTACATTTAAAACACCTTTTTTCTCACATAATAGGTGATTATCACCTTATTTATCCCTTCACACTCTTATCCCTCTCAAACTACCTTCTAGGCCTCTTTGCTTAACTAGGTCTCTTCAAGATTGATTAGGTCATATAACCTTGATATTCACATGAAGACACACTATCATATAAAAATTACATATAATATACACTCATTTTATGGTATAAAATACATAATTATTCTCAAAAATATGGTATTTCATTTGCATATATACTTCTATGTATATAATAGGCCTAAAATTGCCTTACATATATACCATTCCTTGTTCATATACTACTTAGTTGGCCACACATCCTTAACCTCTTAGGTCAGCCATATAATAGGTATTATAACATATCATAAACAATATTAAAATGACATTTGAGTCCCTTTTAGTTTGTTATGACCTAATTAGACCTCATAAAGGCAATGATGAATAAGCTTGATATTTTGAATTTTTGAATTTCCTTTTTTAGATATTCATTAATTGAAAATGGATTATTTAACCAAAAATTTATTCTAGTTTAATTATATATTTTAATTGTATTATAATTTCTATATATTTTACTAATTGTACAAGTTCCTTTCTTAATGGGTTTATAGGCCAAACTTCCAATTATTAGGTTGCAAGGTGACTGAGGATGAATCCATGAGAGGTTATTATTGTATATAGTATACTACCCTAAATAGGGATGCCTCAACACAATTATAATCACTAATAAATGATGTGTGGATGAAATTAGGACATTAAATTATTCTTAGGCTTAATTTAAAATGTTTGATAGGAATCAGTTTGAAGTCTGGTCAGAAGCTAGTTGTGGCCAGAATGGGGTGTCTACAAGAACTACTGAGGATCATGGACTATCACAATGATAAGATTTGAAGCAGAGATATTTATAAACTTTTTGTATAATAGGACCCACTTAGTGAAAAGAGTGATACATGGTAATATGAGAGTATTTCCAAGTAGCATTACCCATATCTATTTTTTTAGTCTCTGGGATGACTCCTGTTTATGTGGGAAAGGATGTCATATCATAGTTTTTTGCAATAGTCTAATATTTATTATCACTCCTATTTGACATTATAATGACATATATTTATGATGATTTAATTATTATATTTTATATATCATTTATATGATTATGATTATCTAATTATGATAGTTGTTAAATCAATGATATGATTATGATTCTCTGATTATTATAGTTGTTAGATCATTAAAATGACTATGATTATTTGATTATTTTAGTTGTTTAGTTCATTAATATGACTATGATCCTTTATTATTACATTTTTTAATATGTTTATGAACATATTATGTTATAACTGATATAGATACTATTAATTTCTTATTTTTGTGAATAGAAGGAACTAAGAAATGAGTAAGGTTTTATAACTAGATTCTAGTAGACATGGGTATGTGTCTAGCTATTCATATGATATTCTGAAATATGGATTATGAGATACTTAGGTTTCCAAAAACTACCATTTTTCTAAGCAATATTTTCTTATCTATTGAGTTTTTATTTCCTTCATTTCACCATTGCTTATCTCAGAAGTTTGTGTATGTGTGTAGATGTTCAAATTTTTGTTTTATTGATTTTTATTGTGTAACTTTAATTTAATGAACTTTATTAAAATTTTGTTTTGTCTAAACTAGTGTCACATTTTATTGATTATAATCAGGTTTCTATTTTTCATTTTAAATTGGTTTTTAACACATGAAATGTGTTCAATCCCATCAACATCTATATAGTTTATTTATAGCATCATCTTAATGCAATATATTGTCATGTTGGAATGTATGATGGTTAAAATTTATTTTCCTTCAGAATTGTATTGATTGTCTTTATCCATGTAAAATCCTACCATTTTGATTGGGGTTTGTGATTTTTAGGTGTTTATTTACCTTAACATTCACCTTGGAACTTGGTTTGATAAACATCAAGTGGAATTTAGTCCATCAACTTGCATAGCTTAATAATCATGTTTTATTAAAAGCATGTTGTTTATAATTGGGCCATGATATGTATGGGATGGTAATGATAATAAAATAAAGTAATTTAACCTTTAGGTTCAATTAGGTCATGATGGAAATTTTTTTAATATTTAGGTTTTGAGTGTTTTTTTGTGTTGTAATTAAAATTATTGAGATGGGGAGGGGTGAGTTAGTCTTCAAAAAAAATTCATTAAATTACACTTAATCAATCATGAACCATTCAAACAAACATATAGATCTAGCAAGCATAAGTAACTATCCACATAATCATGAAACAAAAGAACACATCACATATGTGGTAAACCCCCAAGGGGAATAAAACCCATTGATATATGAAAATGGAGTAAATTTCTATAAGTCACAAACCAAACTTAGTGAATCACCAAATTCACATGGAGCACAAACCCCAACTAGCCAAACACCCACTTGACTAAGCTTTAGCAAGTACCTACTTGTAAGGAGGCACCAAACCCTTAGATGAATCAACACAAAATCATCCACCTAATTTATTTTACTACCTTCATAAATTTTTTTTTCACATAATAGATGATGATCACCTTCTTTATCTCTTCACACTCTTATCCCTCTTAAACTACTTTATAGGCCTCTTCGCTCAACTAGGTCTCTTCAAGAATGATTATGTCATATGACCTTGATCTTAATATGAATAAACACTAAAATATCTTCATTAAATATCATATAAAATATTATTATGGTACAAAATACCTCTTTTTTCTCAACAATATGATATTTCATTTGCATATATACTTCTATGTATATAATAAGCCTAAAATTGTCTTGCATATATACCATTCCTTGTTCATATACTACTTAGTCAACCAAAAATACTTAACCTATTAGGTAAGCCATAAAATAGGTATTAAAAAATATCATAATAAATATTCAAATGACCTTTGATTCCATTTTGGTATGTCATGACTCAATTAGACCTCATTTCACTTTTATGTCTAATTGCGTTAGGTTTGTTATCTTAATGTCAAATATTGATCTTCTTGGGTCTTGATGGATTTATCAAACACTTGAAAAAAATTTGAATAATTATTCAATAAATCTTCTGACCTCCTCCATGATTTTTTTGATCTACATCCTTCATTCATATCTTAACACCTTCTTTAAGACAAATTATCTTATTAGGCCTGTGTACAGCCAAAAATTGTCTTTCAAGAATGAAGCTCAAACATAATAAAGCTACCCAAATATGATAAAAAATACACATAAATAATATATATGACCTTATTATAATTAAAAAATTCATTAGACACTTTCACTTAGGATATAAGGACTCAAGAACACCTCTGCAACTTACTCAATTAGAACTACCAGTTTTCCTCAAAGACCAGTCATGGTGAGTTTGAATTCCAACACCTATGTATACACATTAAAATAATAATGATAAATTTATATGTTCCTATGAAATATATATAAAATCTTAAAATATAAACATAATACGGTCTAGTGACAACTATTGGTCTTATAGACTAATGTTTTGATCTTACTACACATAAACCTCACTGAGTTAGACAAGCCATTTTGGCTTCATAATTTTCACCACTGTACCCAAATTAAAATATATATACCAATAATTAATACTACATACCAATATAAAAAAACATTTACATGCACTTGGTTTCATCATTATATCATGAAAACACATTTTATTTCATCTTCTCACTATTGTTTGGGTTTTTCACTATTTGCACCATTTGGTATGTTAGTGATTAGCTAACTAGGATAGCCAATTAGAACACTCAAGGGATATATATTGTATATAAACCTTCATGGACCTGAAAAATTAGTCTCTTCCTTATTCCTCCATTCATTTTCTTGCTATGTCCAATGTAACTTTTGGTTTCTATTGTAAATTGTATAGAAACAAGCCTGTAACTCAACATTTTCTCTCTCCCCTCTCTAACCAATACCACATGGAGGTACATGGGAGAGTAAAATACAATATAAAATATATTACCTAAGAAATTAAATCCATATTGGTCAGTTTTGATCAACATCTTCAACATTGGGTCTGTATTAAGGTTTTAAGAGGGTTTAAACCTATTTCTACTCTTAACGATCATTCATAAAGCATAACCCTTCAATCTAAAAAATAATTCCTATAACTTTGATATAGGACCCTTACGCATCTACCATGAAATTATTAGGATCCCATTCAAAGGTTTAACACTATAATGAGCACAATAAAATCTTTCTCAAGTTGAGAACCCTTCATTATGAGTACTCGAGAGACCTCCAAACAACTTTTCATGGCTTGTACTTCAAACTATGACAAAAAAATACATGAAAAACTTTAAAAAACATTCCTCACCTATTAATATGATTACATGAGCTCAAAAACCTTGAAATTTGATCATGACCCTTCATTAAGCCACTCTCTCTATTTTCTCTCTATACCTTGACCTACAAACCACATTAGGCATTAAAACTAACCTTCATTCCTCTGTCCAACAACTCTCCACCTCACTCACATAATAAATAAACTTATATAATTATTATACACTTAAATACATCCTTCACATGCCTTGAAAATGTATCATGATACCTCATTAGGCTCGGTAGGGTCTACGAGTTGTCTAAGTGCAGACTTGGTCTAAAGTTCCCACCCCTATAGGCTCGCCTTGAGACTCTTATGAGTGTTCTAATGCCTCACATACATGATCAAAAAACATCATACAAACATTAATGCCTATGTTCTCTCATATCACCAATCCACCATGCTTATACCTTCTCACAATGTTTTTTCATGCCATGATTAGGCTTAGGCTACTTAAGCATTTGACCTCAAAGGCATGTTCCTTCCATGTCATGATCTCAAAAAAACATAAAATGAATAGATATATGACATTAAACAAAACTCATATCATTTTAACATTCTCTCTTTGATGATAACAATCTTCCATAGCCTCATATAGACCTAAAACCACTTAACCAAGCATCATATGACTTGACATCTCTCTTTCATGAACTTAAACACTTTTGACACCTTGATATATGCCTTCATACAACCATGTTTAAATTATCTATTTACTAAAAATTCTCTCTTGCCTTCAAGTTTCTATTACCTTCAAATTATCTATTATCAAATGGCTCACCCTGAAACTCTTTATGTCATTACTATGCCATAGTATGCACATGAATTCATGATAACTTTCATAACCACACTCTTCTCTCTCATGTAAACACTCATGGTAACTTTAAGACAACTTAAACATTAACATCAACCTTGACATCAACCAATAGAAAAGAGAATGCTCAACAAGCTCACCTTGTCATATCAAGCACATACCTCAATGACCACTCACCATGTACCTTTACTAGATGCACCTTGACATCAATGATAATAACATGAAAATAAAATCCCCCTTTGTCATTGATGTAAAAAAAAATACAACCTAATCATCCTCATCTCCACATTCTAGATCCCCCTTTGAAATTAATGACAAAAGATCTTCCATAAACTACCATATAAACTTTGAACCTCAAGAAACCATGCTTCTTATGACTTATACCTTACTGTCTTGACACTTCACAACATAGAGAAATAAATCTCCCCTTGAGCTAATGATTATTCTCATAGACACTAAATGACAACCACTTTCAAAAATTAATCATTCTCTCAAAAAGATACATCTCCCTCTTGTATTCACTCTCCCATAACTAGATCTTTTTTCATATAGACATGATGATACCTAAAACATCTGGAATCACACCTTCTTGTAATAAAATATAAACACACAAAATATAAAGAATTATAAGAATATATTCCCCCTTAATCCATGCATACCTCCTTAAAATGAACTCAGATCATAAGACCATTCTCATATTCCTTCAAACATATTGATACCAATACCACTTCTTAACACAAATCAAGCTCAACTAAAAACTACTAGAAATAAGGAAAAAAAATTCTTACCTTTATATACTAACAACACTTGTAGCTTTTTCAACATTATTAAAAATATATTTATGATAGCTACCCAGATTTCACTAACTAATGAGTGTCTCCATGAAGCCTAATGGATTCACCCCTTACAATAATGAGAAATAATAACCATTGAATTATTTTACATACCTTATGGCATTATGCTACCTAACATAATTTATCTTCATATTGTTCTTGAGTTTGACCTTATTTTTCACATTAGCATTATCCTTGTTATATTTTTGATCTAATTTGAAACTAGTACCTGACTTATCATTGGTAGACTTATGACTACTCAAAATGTCATCTAGAGCCTCAGTGTTCTTTTCAAACTTCTCATAAGTCTTCATATTGATATTTTCTAGATCTAATTATAGCTTTAAGGACTCCATTTATGATTCATACATAGTGCATTCTCCTTAGCATGTAGGCTAGCAGTGACTATCTCCATCTGAGTTTCAACCTGATTGATGATATCATGCTCCTTGGATATGTTACTCAGTATTTCTTTAAACAAACTAATATGATCTTCATATTCTTTAACTAATGATCTTAGTTTATGATTTTTCTTTTTTTGGAACTTTAACTCCTCTAGAGTACTCAATAATTCTACCTCAAGGTTTACTTTAGCCTCTTCTACATTTGATTCTTCATCATCCTTAAGGCATTTCCATTTTGAGTAATTCTCATTGTCCATTTCTATATCCATGAATAAGGTTTCATTATTATCTCCATTTGAGTTTCAATCCAATTAATGATATCATGCTCCTTGGATATGTTACTCAGTATTTATTCAAACAAACTAATTTGACCTTCATAGTCTTTGACTAATGATCTTAGTTTATGATTTTTCTTTTTTTGTAACTTCAAATCCTCTAGAGTACTCACCAATTCTACCTCAAGGTTTACTTCAGCCTCTTCTACATTTGATTCTTCATCATCCATAAGGCATTTCCATTTTTATTAATTATAATTATCTATTTCTATATCTATGAATAAGCTTTCATTATTGTCATGCTCATTACTATCATCATCACTATCAGATGTACTTGTGTCACTTACATTAGATGAGTTATTATCTTCTTTGGTATGAAAACTTCTCTTGTTCTTGAATGACCATTTCTTGCCTTCATACTTCCTAATTTTTTTTTTTTAATTTTGTTAGGATTATATACATTATTATCATCACCATGATGTTCATCATGTTATTCATCATGATCAGTCATATCCTTGTTAGGACACTTAGATGCAAAGTGACTAATCTTACTATAGTTGAAACATTTGAAAGGCAACTTACCCTTATACTAACTACATCCAATCTTCAATTTCTTAAAAAACATGGCTATAAATTCATCATTATAAATATCTTAATATACCTCATCCTTGAAATTTTCTGATTTTGACTTTTTAGCTTTGAATGTTGCTTCCTTCTTGGAACATTTTTTCTCATCTCATAGGTAATCAAGATGCCATGAATACCATCCATATAAAGTGTGTCTAGATCTTGGATTTATTCTATTTGAGACACATTTGAACTAAATTTATAAGTTAAGGATCTCAATTTATACACTTAAAAACCACACATGATGGTTCTATATGTCAAAACACTCCTAGATCAGACCATTAACCAACCTCCAACCATGACCCTGAGTCAAGTTAGCTAACTAAATAAACCAACTAACTAACCTACCTTTTCACCCCACTTTAACTTTGACCCTTGAGCATTGATGGTCATCCTAATTATCAAAAGTCACCCTAACCATTGATGGTTAGGTCCATACCACATGAACACTCTAAACTTGATCCATGTGTGAACCCAAACACATCACAATTTAATTCATGTAGTAAGCTAATGCATCAAGAATTAAATTTGTGTAATGAGTTTCACCCTTAATAAAACCTACACCTCCATCTATTTTTATTATAAAAGTAGAGGAGTAGGAGGTCAAAAAGGATTGAGAGATCTAGAGATCTAAGAATTTTAGCAATTAGGTAATTGAGCTATCAACTAGTAGTCATCAAGAGCTTATAGTATCAAGAACTTCTTTTCATCTCTTCCCTCAAACAAGTTAACAACTATGATAGATAATTAAACCTATAAAAAAATTTATCTTTAGAAAAAGTATTATTACTCTACCCAAATCACTCTTGGATTAGCTACCAACTATGAAATAAATAATTAAGTACATTTCTAGATTTTAAGTTTTGATTATTTAGTTTCTAACCCAAAACTTTATACATCATATATTTTGACCTTCCATCCCTAACCATAACCTTAAAAATATACTACCCAATCACTAATATCATCAACCCAAGTTTTCTATAACACTTCTCAGAACCCACAACAACTATCGATGGTCACCCTGACTGTCGATGATCACCTTCAATCATCGATGGTCACCCAATCACCAACTATCATCTTAACAGTTGATAATAATCCAAATAATTGATGGTCACTATGGTAGGAAATAATAACAAGGTATTTACACCTACTTACCCTCAACCAAATTTGACTTTCTTTCTCTCTACCTGTTCACATATTCCCCACCTATTTTTTGAACCCAACTTGACCTATTTAGCATTAATATTGACCCACTTATTGCTATATTATTTTATTGCCTTTATCAATAATTTATTTATTCTTGCATTGTTTTTTAGTATTTTATATCATTTTATGCAAGTATTTCATATTTATTTCCTTAAACTTAATTATTTTAAGAGAGTGGATTGACAACCTCATAGTAAGCTTACACTTCTTATATATGGTTCACGTTAGGAAATATACCTTGATATCCATATAATAACCTCTTTTATTTTAGTATTTTCTTATCTATAGGTCATATTACCAAGAAAAAGAGGAGATCTTAATAATAATCTAGATCATGCATGCATAAACAAATAAATTCCTCTACCATACATGTATCTAGTTTCTTCTTCTTTCTAAGAAAATAAACTAAAATTGAGAGAAACATTTTGGCATGCCAGATGGAAACTAATAGCATCTAGGTGCCCTTTACCTTCCTTATTTTATGCTCATATAAATAAGTAAAAATTTATTTTATGTACAAAATAAACCTTGTATACATTGACTTCTTGCATGTTTAGATCATGTAGTTAAAATTAAAGGCTAAGTAATTCAATCATAGCTTCACTTCTTTATCACACACCATAGCAAACCACTTAAATCAATAAAATCATCATAACAATTAATATAAGGCCTAACTAGGGTTTCATATCCTAGTGGTTCACCTTCACCCTTTGTCTATCTTACTTGAAGGTCATTACCAAGAAGAGAAACCAAAAATCAGCTCTTTGGTTGAGTCTAAACTCTAGAAATCGATATATATTGGCTAATCACCTGACACCCTTATCATTATAATGTGTGAAGGGAGGTAGTAGTCCCAATACCAAACCATATATTTATTTCCAACATAGATCCTTTTGAGAGCCTTAAACACCTCAAACCAACCATAGACTTCTTTTTTAGTACCTGTTCTACAAACCAAGTTCTTCTTCACACTTTCCAACTAAGGCATAAACCAAAAGTGAGATAAAATGTACCCTAAGATTTTAAATGCACTTTAGTGTATATTTTGATTGCCTTGATATATTTTTCTTTTATTTTCTTTATGTTTGGGTTTTGACCTTTCTGTTATTTCATTCTATTTCTCACATGGTTTTTACTAGACAACAGTTGAAGAATCAAACCAACCAAGAGCCACCTTCCTCGTTTTCTTCCTCTATATATTATACCTCAGATGTTGAGGGTTATCCCCATCATTATACCAATCCTACCATGCCTTATATAGTTGTCTAAGGAGATGCATATTTCACCACCTTCATTGATAACAACCTCATGGCCTTATAACATTAGCTCAACACCCTATCTTACCACACCCTTTCTTCAATTCCTCCTAGTGATCCACATTATGGGATGCCTCCCAATATTATGGGAGACACTTTAATTGAAGCTACCTCTACCCTAATTATGATCACTGAAGCATCTTCTTTCACTAATAATCCATCCACTACCTCCATCCAAACTCAATCAAACAACCCAACCAATAACTAAACACCCCATACACCAACCAACAACCCCTCTAGCATAGGGGCAACCTAACCTTTTATTACCCATACTCCATACACCATGGGGATACCTTATACCCATATTACCACTATTACCCTTATTACTACCAACCCAATAATCTCCACCCCACTTCAAAATGTGGTGATTTTTATACCTTTTACCCTTCCACTTATTAGCACTAGAGTTACCACTCATCCCCAACCAATTAACCCATTCATACCTCTAACCCAATCCATATCAATTCCCCAATCTCTCAATATGATCATACCTTTAAACTAATCCACATCAACTCCTAAAAAAATACTTATGACACCTTACTACTATGTTCCTAATCCATAAGGATACATAGCTCCATCTTTCACCCAACCTCTTATGCCTATTAACCTATATGTGGCATCTTCTACCCAACCTCTTGTGCCCATTAACCTTTATTTGGAATCATCCCAACCCTAAATGACCACATACCAACATGTGACATCTTCTTAACCCTCTACTATTTATCCATATATTACATCCATCCAACCCCAATAAAACTTACCATACAATTATTGAACTCCCCAACAATAAATAGATTTAGTCAAAATGACCAACCTAGTGTTATATATCTCTAGGGATCACAACCTCTTGTCTTATAACCAAATATGTAATGGACCTATTCACCAATATATCCCTATCCAACCTTACCCACTTCAATAGGAACTACCCAAATTTTATAAATTCCAAAGCAAGGAAGACCCCCAATAATACCTAAAAGAAATTTAGCATTCTTGATACTTCATTGCCTACGATGATGCTCTTCTCCTTTACACATTTCCCATGTATTTATCTAGAATAACATTATATTGGTATAGTGATATCACTAAGCACTCCATATTTTCCTTTTTCTAACTCACCCAAACCTTTATAAACCACTTCTTAGCCAATATATCTAAGAAAGTCTCCATCACCAACCTCTACTCCATCAGGTAATTTGATGATGAATCAATTGTCTATTTTGTAGCTTAATAGAGAGGTATTATCAACCAAATCTCTTTCTCTTTTCCTTAACTTGAGTTGATTGAACTTTTCTCTCAGGCTTGTACCAAACACATCACCCCCACTTTAAAGGTTTAAACCTTTAGAATCTTGATGAGGCTTTTACCATGGCATGTAAACTGAAAATTAGAGCCATCAATGAGGGGAAGTTGAAACTAATAAATAAAAACTCTAGCTTCAAATATAAAAACCCTTTTACATCCAAAACCACCAAATAATCGAACCACCCCAACACTAAACAAAAGTTAGCCACATACATGGTGGTCCTTAAAATTGCTTCACCTCTAGTCATAAACCAACCCAACCAAACCAACTACTATAAATCCTCTAATAAACAAACCCAAAATAAAAACTAGGATATCTTGAAATAATACACTCTACTAGGGGAGCCATATGCTTTAGTTTTGGATAAGTTACTTAAATCCAACATCATACAAATTCCCCCTAGCAAACCTCCCTAACAATTCAATACTTCTCACCTTGTGCTTAGATGGTATAATGAGATTGATCTATGTGCTTTCCACCATGTCATTGGACATGATGTTAGTAGGTGTAACACCTTCAAAAACATTATCCAAAACTTGATTGATAAAGGATAACTTGTATTGGATAATCCCAATGCACCCCCTAATTAGTCACTCGACATCTTTCAACAACCTTTTCCCAATCGTGCCCCTTTTACCAACCACAATGAAAATAAACTAGAATCATCTCATGTTCATGAGGTCCATATGGTCAATATAATTATTAGTGAGCCTATCATTGAGGAAACCACTACCTCAACTACCTCATTTTCCACTCCACTTATTAAAGTGGTGTAATCACCCTCCATTCCTTTAGATACCCAAACAAAGGAAGTAACCACCTCCTTTCCTTCACTTGATGAGACAAAGAACTTACCCATATCTCTTTTGATATAAATACCAAAGGAGGTAACCATCTCAATCATACCTTCCCCACCCTCATCATGGAATCACCCACTCTCTCTTTGGAAAAAATTCCAAAAAGAGAGATCACCTTATCTACTCATTGTATGGAGGAAACATCCTCCCAATTTCTTGGAACCTTTTACAAAATAAAAAGGGTGAAAAAACCATTCCCTTAGCTCAACCTATAGGCCTAATCTTTGAATTTGATGCCCAAAGAACTAAACCAATTTACAAACCCTTCTCTAGACTAGTCCAAAGCCTAGAATTCTCTTTTGAACCCAATACGGATCAAGCCACATTTTGGCATCATCATGGGCTCCCCTATCAAAAAAAGTATGAAAAATTTTACCTCACCTTAATCTATCCCATATTCAACAACATATACCCTTAAAAATATCATCACCTCAGCCCATTCATCAAACACCTCTCTCTCCAAAATTGTAGAACCATCCAAACCATCTCCATCCAAAATTATCAAATCACCTTACACCTCTATAATAAAACCTATCAATAACCTAGGGATGCTTCTTGTAGACAGTATACAACTACACATAATGATTATATATGTCAAAATACCTTTGGACCCCCTAGGGACCACCTAACCCTTCTTGACCCACTAACTAACCCATCAGACCTTGGGTGTAGTTAGCTACTTAGATAACTAAACTCACTAACTCACTAACCCTTAACCCAACCCTTTTTAACCCCCCTTGACCCATTTACCTTTTGGAACTCAACCATCAATGGTCAGCATGACCACTAATGGTTAGGTTGACTGTCGAAGGTCAAGTCCCCTTATTCTAACACAAACACTAGCTATGTGCAAGCTAGTATGGTATAATTTAGTATATCCACCTTATCTGATGCTAATGAATTATGGAGCATCAAAATCAGTAAGCCAACCTCCTAGGAAACCTTTTATCCTCCATATCTCTTTTCCTATAAAAGGAGGGGAGTAGGAGGTGAAATTGATCCATCACTTATAAGTGTCAGACAAGTATTCTAGCACATAGGCAATCAAGCTCTCAACCAACTAGTCTTCCTTATATCAATTCAGAAACTATAATAGAGATTCAAAACTCTTCCAAAATTGATCTTGAGGAAAATTACCATAACCCTACCAAAAAAATTCCAACCAATAATCATAAACCATCAAGTAATAGGTACATTTTATATTTTAGCTTTGTTTGTTTGGTTTTTGACTTCTAGGCCTAAATAAGACCTCATACACCTATATTATAACCTACCTATCCATAACCAAACCCTTAAAAAACCATTACCTAATCATTAACCCATTCTATAACTCCACTTTGAGCAACTTTAGCATCCATAGGTAACTACTGATGGTCATCATAACCACTAATGGTCACCTCTAATAGTTGATGATTACCCAATCATTGGAAATCAACTTAACCATCAATGGTTACTATGGTAAGGAATAAAAAATTTTATTTTTAACCTCTCACCCCTAACCAAATATAATCTTATATGTCCCTACCTATTCACAAACCTTTACCTACACTAGAAAACCACACATAATGGTTCCAAATGTAAAAATACCTTAGGGCCCCTTAGGGACCACCTAACCTTTCTTGAACAACTAACCAACCCATCAAACCTCAGGTTTAGTTAGCTACTTATCTAACTAAACTCACTAACTCATTGGCCCTTAACCCAACCCTTTTTAACCCACCTTGACCCCTTTAACTTTAGACACTCGACTGCTAATGGTAAACATGACCACCAATGATTAGGTTGACCATTGATGGTTAGGGCCCCTCATTTTAACATAAACACTAGCTGTGTGTAAGCTAGCACAACATAATTTAATATGTCATCCTTAATCGGTGCTGAAAAAATATGGAGCATCAAAATCAGCAAGCCAACCTCCTATCCTCCATCTATTTTTACCTATAAAAAGAGGGGAGCATCAGTTGAAATGGATCCATCACTTGTAAGTATTAGATAAACATTCTAGGACATAGATAATGAAGCTCTCAACCAACTAATATTCCTTCCAATAATATAGAAACTACAATAGATATCTAAACCTCTACCAAAATTACTCCAACCACCAGCCATCAACAATTAAATAATAGGTACATTTTATATTTCAGCTTTGTTTATTTGGTTTCTAAATTCTAGGCCTAAATCAAACCTCCTACACCTATCTTATAACTTCCATATCCCTAACCAAACCCTTAATAAACCCTTCCTTGATCATTAACATATACTAAAACTCCCTTGTAATTAAATTTATAATCCACAATTAACTGTTGATGATCATCATAACCACTAATGATCACCTCCAACCATTGATGGTTACTTAACTAATGATGGTCATCTTAACTATCGATGATCACCTTGACTACTGATAGTCACTATGGTTAGGAAAAATAAGTTATTTTTAAACCCTCACCCCCAACCAAATCCAAATTTATATGTCCCTACCTACTCATAGACCCCTACCTAATTTTTTGAACCTAGCCTACTATTTTAGCACTAGTATTTACCTGATATTACTATATGTAGTTTATTTCCTTTATCAAGCATCTATCTTTTCTTGTATTTAATTTCAGTTCTTTATGTTATTTGATGTAATTATTTCATATTTATCTCTTTCAACTTAATTATTAACAAAGATTAGATTGATAGCCTCCTATCAAGCTCACACTTCTTGGATCTATCTCATGTTAGGTAGTCCACCTTACTATCTTTCTAACAACCCCTTTTGTTAGTGCTTTATTATCTATAGATCATCCTTCCAAGACAAAAATTAGCTCTTCACACTCGTCTAGATCTTATGTGCACAACATCTAGGTTCTTATCCCACACCCTTATTACTAGTTTCTTACCTTCTTTTTTAATTAAAAAATGAGTAGAAATTGAGATAAACATTTTGGCATGCTCGGTGGGACCTATCATCATCTAGGTGCCCTTTTATTCCTTTATTATATGATCATATAATGAAATTGAAAATTTCTTTTAGATATAAAATAAACCTTGCATACATTGATTACTTGCATATTTTTAGTTCATCTAGCTAACTTAAAAACAAAGTAATCAATCATAGTTTCACTCTTATTCTCATACACTTTACCAAACCACATAATAAATCAACACATCAAAATAATTGATATAAGACCTGACTAGGATTTTATCACCTAGCAGTACACCTTACCATTTGGCTATCTTACCTAGAGGTCATTACAAAGAATAGAAACTAAAACTTAGCTCTTTGGTTAAGACTAAACTCTAAAATTTAGTATATCCTAGCTAAGCACTTGACACCCTTATCATTGCGATGTGTGAAGTGAGGGGGTAGGTCCAAAATCAAAACACATAATAACTTTTAATATATATTTTTAAGAGCCTTTGAAACTTGAAACCAACCTTAGACTTCCTCTTTAGTACCTAATCTACAAAGCAAAAATCTTATTCACACTTTCTAAGGCATAAGCCAAAAGAAATCTAAAAATAATCTTAAGTTTTAAACATACTTTAGTGTATGTTTTGATTTCCTTGAGATCTTTTTCTTTTTCTTGATTTGTGTTTAAGTTTTGAGCTTTTCATCATTTCTTTTCTATTCCTCACATGGTCTTTACTAGACAGTATTTGAGGAACCAAACCAACCAAAATCCACCTTCCTCTTCTTCTTCCTCTATGTAGTACACTTCAGGTATTGAGAGTTCTCATCTTTCTACCCCTCCTACCATGCCTTAGATAGTTTTCAAGGGTGATGCAGATTTTAATACCTTCCTTAATAATAAATTGGTGGCCCTCTAACATTACCTCAACACCTTATCTGACCACACCCCTACTACTTCAATTCCTCCTATAGATCCACTTTATGGTATGCCTCCCCATCTTATGATTGGCATTACCCCCACCCAACCTATGATAACCCAAGTATCTTCTTCCACCCATAACCCATCATCTAGCTCCACCCAAACTCAATCAAACATCCCAACCAATAGCAAAACACCCCCTACACCAACCAACACTCTAACATAGGGGAAACCTCACCTCTTGTTACTTATACTTCATCCATCATGGGGATATCTTTGACCCCTATTTCTACTGTTTCCATTTTCACTACTAACCCACCAATGTCCACCCCACTTCAAAATTTGGTGCTTTCCATACCTCCTACCCTTCTACATATTAGTATAAGAGTTATCACTCGACCCCATCCAAATCAACCCATATCAATATTTCAACAAATAGCCATCACATCCTACCAATATGTTCCTAATCCACAAGGATACATAGAACCCTTTACACAACCTTTTATTACCATTAACCCTTATGTGGCATCATCCAAACCTTCAATGACCACATACCAATATGTGGCATCTTCTCAACCTTCCATCACTTATCCATTTATCGCACCTTCCCAACCCTAACAAAACCTACCACACAATTATGGAGCTTCCCAACCTCAAATGGATTTGTTCAAAATGTTAATGGATAAAATGACCAACCTAGAATCATCTATTTTTGGGACTCATAACCTCTTATCTTATGATAAAATCTATAATGAACCTCTTCACCCATCCATTCATATTCAACTTTATCCTCCTCAATGGTAACTACCTAAGTTTTCCAAATTTCAAATCAAGGAGGAACCCCAAAAACACTTAAAATCATTTTAACATTCTTGCTACTTGATTGTCTATGACAATGATCTCCTCCTTCACACTTTTCCCATGTCTTTATCCTGACTAGTATTAGATTGGTATAATTCTCTCACCAATAACTCTATCTTTTCTTTTTCCCAACTTTGCCAAACCTTTTTAGATCACTTCTAGGTTAATATATCTAAATATTACTCTATCATCAACCTCTACTCCATTAGGAAATTTGATGACAAATTAATTACCAATTTTGTAGCATGATGGAGAGGTGTTATTAATTACCTCTCTTTCTCTTTACCCCAACCTGAGTTGATTGAAATTTTATCTTGAGCTTGTGTAAAAAAAATTGCGCATATTCTATAGGTTTAAACTTTTATAACCTTTGATGAGGCTTTTACCATGGCACAAAAACTAGAAATTAGAGCCATTGATGAGGGAAATTTGAAACTAAGAACTAAAAATTCTAGCTTCAAATCCAATGATCCCTCCTCATCCAAAAGCACCAACCAATATAATCATCATAACACCAAACCAGAGGCATCCAACAACATGGTTTTCCTTAAGTCCACTCAACCTCAAATTGTCAACTAACCCAACCAAACTAACTCCTCTAACTCCTCCAATCAACAAACCCAAAATAAAAACCAAGCTAACCCAAAATAATACACTCCATTAAGAGTCATATGATTTAGTTTTGGACAAGTTTCTCAAATAAAAGATCATATAACTTCCCCCTATCAAACCTCCCCAATAATTTGATGCTTCTCACCCTATGCCAGATTAGTATAATGAGAATGACCAATGTGTTTTCCACCATGTCATTGGACATGATGTTAGTATGTATAACACCTTCAAAACCATTATCCAAAGCTTAAATTATAATGTAGAATTTTTATTTAATCATCCCAATGCAACCTCAAATAAGTCCTTTGACATCTTTTGCCAACCCTTTCCCAATCATACCCCCTCTACTAACCATGATGATAACAAACCAAAATCATCTCATGCTCATGAGGTCTATATGATCAATGTTATTATCAGTGAACCTATCATTGACAAAACCATTACTTCATCTACCTCTTCTTCTACTCCACTCATTGAAGTGATTGAATTACCCACCATTATTTTGAACACTTGAATAAAGGAAGCAACCACCTCCTCTCCTTCACTTGGGGAGATAATTAACTTAGACACCTCTCCTTTGATAGACATACCAAAGAAGGTAACTACTGACATCACACCTTTCTCCAACATCATAAAGCCACCAATTCTCTCTTTGAAAACCATCCCAAAATAAGACATTGCCTTATCTACTCCTTCCATGGAGGAAACATATTCTCAAATCTTGGAACCTTCAATCAAGGACAAAGGAAAATAAACCATTCCCTTACCTCCACATATGGGCTTAATATTTGAAATGAAATACCAAAGAATCAAACCAATTTACAAACCTTTTTAGAGATTGGACTAAAGTCTAGAATTATCTTCTCAACCTAATCTAGATACAACCACCTTTTAGAATCATCTTTGGCTCCCCTATCAAAACAAACATGAATCTTTAACCTCAATTTCATCCACCATCAAACCTATCATCACCTCAATCCCTTCATCAAACACTTCTCCCTATAAAACCATGGGGGAACCATCCAAATCACCTCCATATATAATTATCAAAACATCTTACACCTCTCTAATTAAACCCATGAAGAATATAAGAATACTTCCTACTCTTAGTCTTTCTCACCCATCTTTAAGGCTAGACTTAACCCTATCTAGTCCACGAAATAAAACCTTAACTAGACCAACTAAGAAGGTGGAACCACCCAAACTCCCACCTTAAACCAAATCCATACCACCCCTTTCCCACTTACCTTCTATCTTAGGACCCCATCCTTAAACCACCCCAATATATCATCCTTGTACCAAGAAGGTGAACCCTCACAAAACTACCCAAACTAAACCTTCTCCTTTCATTATACCTTTACCTATGCCCACCAAATCATCAAACTCCCCATCATTCTTAACTAAACTATCCACCTCTACCTTCCCACCTATCTCCAAACTTTCATCATCTCAATCATCCACCTCTAACTCATCCACCTTAGAACTAAAAAAAACCAAGAAATCCCTACCAAAACCATATACCAAAACCATTCCACCACTTACAACTTCCATAGCGAAGCCTATTTCTAAGAAGGCTCCCACTTCTAAATCCAAAGTCCCATCACCTTCAACACCTTTTCTCGAATCTTATTCAACCATTTTATAAAGGTTGTTGCAAACTTATTATTTAATCATAACACATATCAAAAACTTCAACCCGTCAAGTCCTAAACCATCTTAGTTTAATAGTAATCTAATCTACTCATACCATAGGACACCTAGACATGACATGGAAAACTAAAAATCTCTCCAAACACTTTTCCATAACTTATAAGATGAGGATGATCTATTATTAGATGAAAATCCATTGAAACCCTTACCAACCTAACCACCAAATGAACCCATACAACACTTACCTACTCCTCTACTCTCATTTGAAAGTGATAAGGAACTAAAGCAACCATCTATCCTAAAACTTCCCCTCATCCACACTATCCATAAGGTTACCTAATCTTAGGCCCAAAAAAGGGATAAGGGAAAGGCTAAGTGTCCATTCCATGGACATACCCTTCCACCTCTCAACCTTTCAACCAAACCCAATCACCTTTAGCTTCACCTTCACCTTCACCTTCACCAAAACCCAAAACATCCATTCTAGATACCTCTCCCTCCAACTCTTTCAAATATATTTAGCGATTGGTTCTAAAATAACTTCACCAAACATCGATGAAGATAATCCTCTATAAACTAATCAACACCTCACACCATCATCTCTAAGCACTGATAGAAGCCTTTAAATCTATAAAAGTCCAACCCCATGACCCTTAACCTCTTGAATCCTTTATTATAGCCCTTCAAATTTCTTCCTTTGTCACATTTTAGGATTCAAAAATACCTTTTTTTCATTCTAAAGATCCTGATCCTCCCCTCTTCATCACTAAATACATCAATCAAACTCACATCAAAATCATGATGATTGATGGAGGATCTAGTATTAATATTATCTCCTCTGATGATTATTACCAACTCTAATTTCTAAAGAATATCATGTCACAAATTATAGTAGTCTTCCACTCCTTTAATGATATTATGGGCACCACCTTGGGGATAGTCATCTTCCACATTTGCTTGGGACCTCAAACAATTATAAAGCTATTTTACATTATATAATGAAAGTTTTAATACAAAATCTTACTTGGATGACCTTGGATCTATGCCATGAGTTATGTCCCATCCACCTTGTATCAATGTGTCAAGTTTAAATATGAGGGTTAGGTTGTTACCATACAAATTGACTCTAGTCCTTTCACATCTTATAACATGACATACTAACATAATGACATTATTCTTCCTCCTTCATCCACCTCACCACCAATCAATAACAACTCCATCCCTATCATTAATGAATCTTCAACTATATCCTTTGTCCCTTCTTCTTATATCCCTATAGAGGACCCTTTGGAACCCATGTTCCAACATCTCTCACTAACAGAGTATCATCTTTTAGCCTTGGATGTTTTCCCTACTCCTTAATAGTATGAGAACCTAAAACATGATCTAGGTTATGATCCTAATATCGGAACCATCATTCATTTTAGGCCTCCCAACCATAGAAACAACTTAATCTATGGGGGACTTGATCATCCACTTCTTACTTCTACCACTACCTCTTCCACCTGACCATTTACCTCTGACATATCTTATCTTGACAAACTAGGATTTGACAAATTGTACTTTCATAGGTGTGCCTAGAAGGGATTTGGACTTAGCCATTGTGAACATGAAAACCATGAGTAACCTTCCATAAAAACCTAGAAACCTCATGAGCTACTTGGCCTTGGATTCATACCACTAGAAGAACCCATCGATTCACTAAAACCCATCACCACCATTAAGGAAAACATCCCATCCTCCCAAACCTAGTCTCCTTCAAAGTCTAAAATAATCCCAATATTAAAACCATCATTATTTTTGGGCCTCCAAATCATCAAAAAAACTTAATCTATGGGGGACTTAATCATCCACTTCTTTTTTCTACCACTACCTCTTCCACCCAACCATTTACCTCTGACTTATCCTATCTTGACAAACTGGCATTTGATAAATTATACCTTCATAAGTGTGTCTATAAGGGATTTATCATTGAAAATTATGAATATAGAACCCATGATTTACCTTCCATAAAAAACTATAAACCTCATGATTTATTTGGCCTTGGGTTCATACCACAAGAAGAACCCATCGATTCACCAAAACTCATCACCACCATTGAGGAAAACATCCCATCCTCACAAACCCAATATCCTTTGAAGTATAAAGATTTAAAAATCATCCCTCTTACATTTTTTCAGTAAATACCATTATTTTGGGCCCCCTAACCTATCAAAAGGACATCCAAACTAAAACCTTTCCTCTGATTCATCCTGAAATGGTATAAGACAATTATTCTACCATCAACACCATCCAACGTCAAGATGATGATTTAATTCTCACTTATCTTGGTATATGGGATTATTATATCCATAAATACATTCTTCCTAAGAGCCAAACCATATTAAATGAATCCACTATCAATTTCAACTTAGGTACTTAGGATAATCCCCATATTGTAAAGATTGTTCAATCCTTAGATTCCTCAGAAAAATAGGATTACCCTTCCTTCCTTCATGACTAAATCATAGAATTTTCTTGGTCCTATAAGGATATGATCTAAATATACCTTTATATATCTCTCCATAACATTATAATCCATCCTGATTCTAAACCTTTTAGATAAAAGCTTCATAGGATGCACCCTCATATTGCCCTTTTAGTTAAAGAAGAGCTTCAACGTCTCTTATCTATCAACTTCATCCAAATAATTGAATACCCAAAATGGGTTTATAATATAATTCCCATCACCAAACCCATATGGGTACATTTCCTCTGTATTATTTTTTATGACCTCAACCTTACTTGTCCAAAGGATGACTTCCCTTTACATAGCATCGACCAACTTGTTGATCTTATAGCTAGCCATGATATGTTGTCTCTCATGGATAGTTTCTTAGGATATAATAAAATATTTATTTACCCAAAGGATAAACATAAAAATTCCTTCATCACCCCATGGGGAACCTTCTTATATAAGTTCATGCCATTTGGTCTAAAGAATGCTAGAGCAACCTACTAACATGTAATGACCTACATCTTCCATGGTCTCATCCATAAAATTGTAGAGGACTATGTAAATAATCTCCTTGGGAAATATAAATGTTATAAATATCATCTAAACTTTCTCAAAATTATCTTTGAGCATCTAATACATTTCTATGTCTAATTCAACCCCAAAAAATGTGTTTTTTGGGTTTTATCTGGAAAACTTCTTAGATTTATAATCTTTATTCGAGGAATCAAGGTAGATCATGCCAAATTCAGAGAAATTTTAGATATGCCACCTCCAACCCACCTTAAAAAACTCTTCATCCTATAGGGGAAGCTCCAATCCATTTGTTTCTTCATCTCTCAATTATCAGATAGATGCCAACCCTTTCACCATCTTCTTAAGAAAGATACATATTTTAAGTAGACTAATGACTGCCAACAAGCCTTTGATTCAATCAAATAATAACTATTTTATCAACCCATTCTTATCCCTTATAAAGAGTACCAACCCTTCTACCTTTATATTTCCACCACTATCCATTCTTTAGGGGCAATGCTCACTCACTAGGATAAACAAAGTAAAGAGCAAGATGTCTACTACATAAGTCTTACACTTATAGAGTATGAGACTCAGTATACCCATTTATAGAAACTTTGCCTCACCTTAGTATTTATGGCCACCAAAATTCATCATTACTTCCTCAATCACAATACCTTTATCATCACCCACGTTGACCTACTCAAATACATGCACTCTAAACCATACCAAAACTAGTGTATGGCTAAGTGGCTCATGCTCCTAGTTGAGTTTAACATTGAGTTCCTCTAATAAAAGTTAATTAAATGGAAAGTCATTGTATATCAATTGGCCAAATATCCTTTACTATACAACCAACCTCTCCATCTTGCATTACCTGATGATTCCATCATAACTCTTTCTCAAGAAGATCCCATCTATCAAATGGCAATGTTCTTTGATGACTTAAAAGGCCATCATAGTGGGGGTCCCAGAGTTATTCTCATTACCCTTAATGGTGAACCTCTTCCCATTTCTTTCAAAATAAATTTTGAGTGCACCAATAATGTGGTTGACTATGAAGCCCTAGTAATAGGTCACCAAACTGCTCTAGCCTTGGGAGTTAAGATAATCAATGTCTTTGGTAATTTCCATCTTGTGGCCAACCAAGTCAATAGATCCTACCAATATAATAATGATGTATTTAAAAAGTACAAATAGCTAGTAGATGTACTCTTAGCATTATTTGACCATTACCTTATCTAGTATATTCCATGGTCTACCAATAAGTTCACAGATATAATGGCTTCCCTTACTTCCCAAATACCATCTATGCCTACCAATTCTAAGATCTTTTTCACCATCCATTATTTTATAACACCCTCTTATATCCATTCCTACCTTCTTACCATTTATAGTGTGGAGGCATCTCCATTAGACATATGGTATGAGCAAACCCTTAACTACCTCAACCTTGACATTTTTCTTCCTTACCTCTCTAAAAATGTCTGAATGGCCTTTGTTCAAAGTACCTCCCATTATACCATACTATGGTGAATCCTTTATAAATATGGTTTCAATATCCTTATTTTCTATTGTTTACATAGTCATGAAACTTCTCATGCTATCAAGGAAATACATGATGGGATCTATGGGTGAAACTTTAATGGTTTAGCTGTCACTAAATGTATCCTTCACCTTGGTTACTATTGGCCCACCCTTAACCAAGACTATTGTGATTATGTAAATAAGTGTGTTAAATTTTAACAACATACCAATTTACATCATGCACTAGCCCATGGCCTTCAAGTATCCAAATACTTTTGGCCCTTCTCACAATGGGGACTCGATCTTATTAGGGAAATCAATCCTTATTATTCATAGTGACACCAATCCATCATCACCACCATTGAGTATTTCAAAAAATGGGTGGAGGTTATTCCTCTCATCTCAACCAAAGCCAACAAGATAATCAACTTCATCAATCATCATATCATCTATTATTCTGGTGTTCCCCACAAGATCATCACCAATAATGGTAAATATTTTTAAAATAATCAAGTTTAAGGTTATTATAATGCATTTGGCATTAAGTTAATGTTTTCATTGACTTACCATCCATAAGAAAATGGATAGGTATAAGCCTCTAATAGAACCCTCAACAATATGTCAACTAAATTAGTTAGTGATTCAAGTTGGGATCGGTAATTGCACATCCCTTTCACTTTATGGTCCCATCACACTAGCATTTAAACCTCAATGATTGTTACCCATTTATCTATAGTCTTTGAGGTAGAGGAAAGTTTTCCTCTCAAAGTCCAAATTCCCTCTCTTTACATATCCTTACAAGACATCATTTCTAATAATGACTATCATCAAGAATGTCTAGCATGAATTGAGCTACTTGATGAGCACTATCTAACTATGCTTAATCATCTTCATGTATACCAAGAGTGAGTCAAGCATACTTATAATAAGCACCTGAAATAAATAAAATTCAATATCAAAGACCTACTCCTAAAAGAAAATCAACATGTAACTAATATGGAGAAAAGTAAGCAAGGCAAGTTCTCTTTCAATTGGCTTGGACACTACATCATAACCCATAAGTATGGATAAAAATCTTATCATTTGGAATCTCTCAAAGGCAAATCCTAAAACTCTCAATGATTTGCATCTACATCCTTTCATTTATTAAATAAGGATCAAAATCACCATTTATTTACTTTAAGATTGTCCCTTGATTTGTGATATTTTCACCTTCACTTACCTATCCTTATCCATTTGAGGACAACCAATTACAACATAAAACCATGTGATTAACCATCACAGTCATAGCCTAATCCTAAATATGGGTACAATGGCTCTACCCATAGAATGGTTTTCATGGATACTTTTCATCTCTAATAAAATAGAATCCCATGATATTATCTCTCAAAACCACCTCTTTAACTTATTATTAACCTTTTATGCTAAGGTTTTTCCCTAATAAAGGTAAACCTCTAAGCCTATATAGACTTGTCCATATACAATCGTAACATAAAAATAATTGGGGATACCTAAATATCACTTAGGTTAAACATCTTTAGCATGTAGACTACTTCCTTGAAAGATAATTGCCCAAAATATAAAAATTGATTAAAAAGATAGACTACTCCTTTGAAGGATAACAACCAAATAAAAAAACCCAAACTTAGGCCACTCCCTTAAAGGATAACTAAGTTAAATTTGTCAAAATAAATAATTTGAAGCTTCTCATACTGATCAACTTCACAAACTTATCAACACAACAACAATAACAAAATATCCTATATCAAAATTAAAATAAGTTATACCACGAAAGCTATAATCATCTTTCATATCTAACATTAGTAGACTTCCCACATCAATCATTTTACACCTTGAAATAAGACATGAAATTATCTAATATGGTTCTTAGGTCACCTATAGAATGGAAAAACTAACCCATATAAGGTTACCTTACCTATCACCCATTTACCCTTCACCTACCACCTACCTCCCCTTTATACCATCTACAAATCAAAGGATTATGAGATTACTTGACCCAATGTGATCAATACACCTTTTTATCAACCAAAGCATGTAAATGCAAAGCATTAAAAAGGGTTATGTTTCCTAATCCAATATAAATTTGGTTTTGTTTTGTCCTTACCACTAAAAATCATCATGATTTTTCCTTATCCTCTCACCATTGGTTCATGTAGACATATGTCTCAAGATTCTTATCTCTCTTCCCACATCTAGTTTGTTATCTAAATTACTTTATGTTATTTTATTAGCATCATAAACATATTTAAAACATCACATCCATGAATGAAAAAATAAACAACATCATATATCTATAACCATGAGTAACATCCTATCCCTACTCACAAATTGCATCATATAACATCATATCATAAACCACATCAATAACCATGATCACACCATATATAATCATAAAACATCATGAACTACATCACATATATAATCATAAACCACAACCATGTCACATATCCATGATCATAAACATTTATCAAAAACATCATACAATAAATCAGAACATCATAATCATAAGAAAACTAGCCATTTATCATAAACATCACAATAATTTATCATAAATAACATCATCACCATACAATTATAATCCTAACCATAATAATAAATATCATATCCATGAGTAAAACAAAACACAATCATGATCACATAAAACCACTCACCATAAGCATCATCTATAATCATCACATGCCTAAGCTAATGAGTCCACGTCTCATAAAGCATAAAACATCAAAACATTTAAAGCATGAACCATAAACCATGAACCATGAACCTTAAATCACACACACACACACACACACATATCATCATGAGTATCATAGAAATCATATACATCATGTCATAATAATAAATACTATATGTAATAATGTATATATCTCTCTCAAAACATGTACATCTCATTGCATCAACATGTAGTTTAGTATCAAAATCATATACATCATCATCCGATATGATGCCCCTAGGGAGCCAATACCACTACCATATAGTTTGTACCATCCTATGGTACTTAGATATCCACCCATCAAAGTAGCGTATTGATGAGGAGTCACCACAACTACACTACCTATTAGATTGGCTCTGTACTCACCCCATCAGGGCTAATCAGGACATTGTGTCAAAATTATGGCCTCATAATACCTCAAGTCTTCAATTATGGCCAAGTATCATTCCATAGGGATGATAAATGGTAGTCCTACTAGTGTTATCATTACTCCTCCCCTCTATATCAATGTGTCCCTCTCTTAGGTCACAAAGCCTAGTGAGGTCCTAGTCTGATCCATCTAACCTATAATGGTGGTAATCTGACCCTATAATGTCATGATATAGCATTGTAATGTGGCCACATACCCCTATAAAGCTACAATCTAGGTATACATAGTGGTTGTGATCAAGTAATTTGATAAAGAGAGGAGGTTATATCAAGTAACATACTAACATCTCTAAGCCTAGATCTTAGGGGGAGCTTAGTGAATAAACAACAATTGAAAATCCAACTAAAATGTAGAGAAAAAAATATTTACCTTCTTTGAGAGCTCTAAATGATTTTTTAATTGTCTTTCTCAGTTTATGCTTAGGAAGTATTCATCAACGACATATGGCTAACATCATATCTTCTATGCACCATTATTGAATGCTTGGATTAATCGATATGGCTTGGCTCAATTTCAACATTATAACACTAGGATTTAGCTTCATTAATATATTCCTACATTATAAATATACTTTTATTGAGCTCCTCTAAATGAAGAGCTCTAAGCTTGCTTTTATAGGCTTTCAAATCAGTTGGAATAGATTAAATCTGACCATGGTTGAGGTTATTAACTTTGGTTGAGTTTGGCATATTCCTAAAATATTATTTTGGATATTTTCCAAAAGTGACAACTCACAAAGGTAATGAGTGTCTTCTAGAATGTTCTAAGATGCTCTTAAACTTATTTTTTAATAATTAAATTATTATCTCATGGGTGAACTCAATTAGGATTTGAAATTGATTTAACTTGCTAATTGATTTTGATTAAGGTGTGAAAGTTAATTAATTCTTTTTAGGAATTTGGTCATTTGTTTGAATTTGATTAATTAAATGTGTGTATTTGCCTTATTTAATTGATTGAATAGGCCAAATTTATTTAATGCAAGGTTATAAATCTAAATTTGAGACTAATAGAAATTCTTGAACTAGATATTCAATGATTGGTAAGAATTGGTCTAAAGTAGGATATGAAGCCATTGGTGGCCAAATTTACATGTCTAAAGTTTACCCTTATTTAGGAAGATGTTACAAGTTGTAAGCATAGTAATATCTTTTTAAAGAATAAAATGGTTCTTTATGCTTATGACTGCAATGGTAATGATTGAATTGTAGCTACCCCCTCAAGGGAGTGGTTGGAAAGTGGGTTGACAAATGGTCCCTCAAAAGAAAGAAAAAAAATGAGGGGACCAAAAAAATTAATATGATGGGATGAAAAAATAATGATTTACCCAAATTTGGGAAAAATCACATAGAAATGCAAATTGTATGGTGTACAATGGTTTACCCAAAGGTGGTTATAAGCATTATACCCTGATAGTGGCAATGTGGTATGATAACATAATGATTTTCCCTAGTAGGAAATATAATCATTGAGAAGATGGAGTTGCCCTAGTTAGGATAGACAAATAAGAATGGAAAATTGGTGATAATATAATGATTTTTCTTAGCAAGTGATATAATCATTGAGAATGCATGTGGAACGGTGTATTGTATTTATGCAGTATACCCTAATTGTGAAAAACATGAATAATGGTTGATGATTGATAACTTGATACAGAGGATAAAGATAAATTGGGACAAATTTATAGTAGGTAGATGCTTATCCAAACTAATAAGGGTTAAAATTATTTTTTTACTTAATTACTTTGTTTGGGATATGATTGGGATTGGATTGGGATTATTGTTGATGTTGGTGTCAAGGAGATGGTGATTATACATTGATTTTGTAGACCTCTCAAAGTTTATTTTTGTTGTATCATTTTATGGTAGGCCTCATGATAGAATATCATGGGGGCTTGACCAAATTATTCATAAGGACTGACTCTCGATATCCAATACTCAATGGAAAATAATTACATCAATGATAAAAACAATGATGATAATGTAGACATTGAATATGGATAGATTCAAAAATAATGTGCAAGGAATCACCCAATAAACACACATAGAATGAATCAAGGCCATAGTGCTAAAAGAAAAAAAAACAAGCACACAAAAAAATAAATAAAATTGACAAATAAAGAAACAATCAAGACAAAAAAAGAAACAAACAAGTGTTAGTCCCTATATTAGTATAAACAACATGACAAATATTGCCCCTAGAAACTAGGTGACAACTGTACAAACAAACAAGATGAGATAATATAATAAAAGGAGGGAGTGGTTGAGTTATTTCCATATGTGATAGGCAAGTGGATGTTACCTACATAGTTTCATGGATATAATGATCCAATGAAAATTTAAGTCAAATAGAGTTCTCTCAGGAAATGGGAAAAAATGATGATTGATAGAAAACATGATGGATGTGATATAAAAATAGGGGTAAACTTATAAAATGATGATAGCATAGGATAAAAGGCCAAAAAATATGTGGAAACAAAGGAAAAAGTGATTTTTTTGTGACTTAGTGAGGGTTCCCAGAATCCTTAAGGCAAAGAAGTGGTCAATGTTTTTTATTTTTCTAAATGATTTTCAAAAGTTTTTGGAAATTTTGAAGAATATTAGCTCAATTTAGAATGAGGAGACACTAAAAATATCCAATCTCATAAAATTATGAGATCATTACAATTGAAATGATGCTCATAAAATGTTGAGAGCATGGTTGAAATTGCTCATAAAATGGTGAGAGCGTTATAACTTGAAATGATGCTCACAAAATAGAAAGAGCATGGCTAAAGGGGGATTGAGCTAACCTCAACATAAATCAAACATGACCCACATAGTTACAAAATGGTTTTATTTCATAGTAGTTAACCTTATAGAAGAGGAATATGACTAGTGTAGTATCTAATTAAAACAAAATAGGCACAGTTGGTATGATGGCATAGTACAACATAGGAATGGCTATGTGATATGTCAAGACATAATAAACAAATGTTGCCCATAGTTTTCCCATAGGTGGTTATAACTATGATACAAATAATATATCAATAATACCAATTTTCCCTAGTAGGCAATATAATTAGTATCAAGACCGGTGAACATTGATTTGCCCTAACAGGTGATATAATTAGGCTCACATAAACAAAATTGATAAGAAGGGAATAAGAAACAAAGGATAAAACTACCAAAACTTCTATCATATTACTCCAAAATATTTTCTCTATTTGAAATGCTTGAAATAACTACTAAAACTAATCTAATTTTGTATGTTAAAAATGTGAAACCAATAGACGAACCAAGGTCAAATGGGCTAGGTTGATAGGATTCAAAACATGTTTGGTTGAGTAGGAATGGAATGGTTGGATGGTTTAGTAGGATGATAAAAAATAATTTTTAGAGTGTTACCCCCAAGTGATAAGGTCATTGGTTAGGATATGTGACAATGGGAATTATACTGATAACTTGATATGATATAATACATATTTGGTTCTGGCCTAGGTATGATAAATGATTATGTTATTTCTAATAACATGGAGATGCACATCTTGATCAAAAAATGATACAACCATAATAGTCAATCATGTTAATTTCTATCCCACACCTCTTCTGAATAGTTTCTCTGTCAATAAATCACTACATATTTAGATGCTAATAATTTTATTGTGATCTTCATTGGTCATTGAGTTTGTTTCCTTTAAACATTGAGACAAGGTATTTTTGTAGCCTCTATAAAAGAAATTATGGATATGGATGATAAATATGGATAAATTTTGGATGATAAGTCTGATTTTGTGATGTAATAATGGAAAATAATGAAATGAATAATGGATGGGAAACAAATGAAGATCAGGATGTTCAAGCACACACAATGTTGTTGATTCTAGATTTGACATATTTTTAGATGTTGTAGGGCCATTTTTTTTAAATATTCTCTTGATAAGACTACCAGATTCTTCTATTGTTTGATCTTGAGAGTAACTACCATCTGATTAGGCTATAGATAAGAATTTATTTTTATTTGATCTTTGATTTTGTCTTCATTAAACAATAAATAACTTTTATGGTTAACCATTAGCACCTCGAAGAGGTTTCTACTAATGAATTTGACTTGATTTTCCCATAATTCCTCTAAGAATGTTTCACTAAGTAACATGTACTTTTGACTTTGATTATCCCCTAACACCTCTAAAAAGGTTTCACTAAAAGATGTTGAGTTCTAACTTTGATTTCCCCCTAGCATCTCCAAAAAGGTTTCACTAAGAGAGTGTTATTTTGTTGTATGATTATGGTCTTGGCCTCCTTAATTTTCTTCATTTGATATGTCACCATGGATGTAATTCAAAAAGGTGTGATTCTATTGGTCCCAATCGACACTTATGGGAAATGGAATGTCAATGATATGGATATGATGGTTGGTGGTAATGGTATATGGAATGTTAATGGGATGAAGGAAGGTTTCAAAATCCTAATAGAAGATAATAGGAGAACTTGTGTCAATACTCAAGTTATCATCCTCAAAAATTATAGAAGGATCACAAATGTATTAATACTAATCTACTAGGTATGCATAAACAATGTTGTAATAGTCATGAATATATTATGTTATATCTAAATCTGATTCAAACTCAAGGGACTCCAAATCTAAGGTTGAGATTGATGTTGATTCTGGTTCTGATGCTAAATTTGATGTCAATTCAAGAGTAGAACCTAGCTCTAATTTTTATTCTTCATTTGATGGGTACTCTATTATAATGATGTCTTGTTGAATGTTTGGTATTGGATAAGTAATGACCTATGATAACATAATAGGCTCCATAAATGTTGGTTTGTCATAGTGAGATTCCCCTAGGATAGGAAAAAGGTCAAGAGACAAATCCCTAGAGATTGGCTTGTTAATATGAGGCTCTTAGAAAATAGGCATATGGTTAAGGTAATGATTTGTCCAAATGTAGTTATAATCATTAATAAGTGACTCAAAAAAGACTGGATCATAATAATGAGACTCCTTAATAATAGGTATATGATTGAAAAGTTATTCATCATAGGTTGACTTGTCATAAATGGTTGGTTCAACAAAAACATCATGGATCAGTTGGTTCTCTTGGACTTGGTTTCTAATGAGTTAGAAAATATTAGTTTTGATCATAGCTTGGTCCTCAAATGATTGGCTCAATTGGGTAAGTATTGACTAGATTGTTTGGGGTTTAGGATGAATGATGGGCTAAGGTTTGGGATGAATGATTGGTTGAGGCTGAATGATAGGTTATGATCATGATTGGATTATTGGTTTTGATTCTAATTTAATTGGTTGATATTTGGGTTGGATTGGCTAGGGTTTTCTAAAGTAGGGAATGATAGTTACTAGATAAGGAATGGATTTAGGTTGAATAATGGGTGGGCACTATGGAGCTTGATTTCTCACACAAGCCAAAGGATAAGTTCCTAGAATAGAAATGGTAGGGCATCATGGAGCTTGATTTCTCACATAATTTAAAGCATTCAAGTCTACCTCATAAACCATATCATCCCAAATAGGGTCTCAAGTTGGATTGTAAGTCAATCCTTGCCTTTGTTCTCTATATTTATTATTGTAAGGAGGGTATGGATCCATCTCCCAAACAACATTATCATTGTAGAAATCTATACATAATTTTGCCTCACCAACCATATCATCCTAGTTGAGGTCTTGACTTTGGTCCTCAATTTGATTTGTGCAAGGTGGATAAAATTCCATTTCACAAACTATATTATCATCAAAGGGGTCTTGAATAAATCCATAAAAATCAAAGCCATTTTGTGTGGCCATTCTATCATAGTTTGGATTGTATGTGACTCCACCATAAGTGTAGCTAGACATATCCATATAAATGATGAAAACTCCAAAAAAAAAAGGCTTAAATTTTTGCAAACTCTAAAAAACTATGTCAAAAGGACAAATGGTATAAACTTGGTCTAAATTTGTTAAAAAGGGTGGATCTATATCTGTAAATAATGATTTGATCATGGATTCGTATCTCTAGAATGGTTTATCCTAGAACTTGACATAAAAAAATCTAAATTCAAATGTCTAATGTTAAATATCATACACACAAAATCTCAAGCATCTGAATAAAACTGACATGTCAAAGTCTAGTCCAAAGTATTCCAAACAAGGTCTAAACTAGGAAAGGGAAAATTTAAGTTGCTAGGGCTTTTGTCCAAACATGGAGTCAAAAACTAGGATCAAACAAACATGATCTACTAGGACTTTTGGCCAAACGACATCAAAAACTAGACTTTGAAACAAAGGTTAATGTGATTTGATTTAATCTAACAAGGTTGGAATAACTTTCACATAGACCCGACATATGGAATCAAACATAAACATGATTAGTTGGTATAAGCCATAAGGCAAAAGGCACCTAGAGAAAAGATTGTTTTTTTCCAAAATAAAGGCACAAATAATGATGAGAATAGGCTAAATGATCAAACGAGTGATAGTTTTCAAATTTTTGTAATCAATTAACCTTATTTATACAACCCAAAAGAGAGAGATATATGTATTGGCCCCTATGAAATGAGGCCTAAACAAGAATCAATCAATGTTTGAATTCAAAATTGGAAAGGTTAATTAAAAACTCAATGGCTGAAAACTATGATTGGACTAAACAAGCTAGACAAGATTGGACAGCATGACAATGTATGAACAAGGTCTAGATGGCATACTTGACATGGTTTGGTTGCTTTTAAGTAATAGTTTTTGATACAATGGTAAACATGTCTTGAAACTAAATGAATAACCTAATGGTGTAAGCATGCTCTAATGATGTGATCAATTTTTTATTTCAAAGACTTAAAGGCTCAAACTTGATAATGATGTGGACAACATAATGGTACCCATCTCAAATAAGTAACACACACAAAAACATGTTTAGAAAAAATTACAAGGAAAAAGTGTGGTGTAAAATGGCTAGCATAACACCTCTTCAATCAATGAGTGATGTATAAACAAATTGGTTTTGTCATGGTTTATAAATAAATATATTAGTTTTAGTCTCAAAACACCAAGTAATAAAATGATAAAATACAAGTAAATCATCAAAATTCTTATCAAGGGTGTCATAAAGTGGGGTTGACTAAAACTAATTATTTTGCAAATTTTATAGATGGATCAATTGCAAAATGAATTTCACACTAAATGATACAAAAGAAGCACACTTTAATTAGGTATCCACTGCACTTAGCTTATTGGAAAAAGGTCTTGCCCTTTTTGCAACCACTACATCTATCACTTGCTTAGTGTAGTACGATGTCCAATGTACAGATATGTCTTGAAGCTTAACCCCAATACTAAAAGGTGGTTTAACCACTCAAAACTCTTATCCTAATGGGGGTGATAAATTTGATGCTAGGAGATAAAACCCCAGGTCAAAGCTTTTTTAAATAACTCATGGGAGGTAATGAAGTCCCCCTTATAAGCCAAGATGCATGAAATAAATGACACAATAGAAATACTTTATGTTCACTTCAAGATCACCCAATACTATTAAAAGTTTTTGGGGAGGGCATTAAATGACATTATTTCCATGTACTAGGCTCAAAGTGTGATGATATGTTGATTTTGATCCCAAAAGTTTCCTAAAGGGGACAAATGAGAGAGCATACATGCACATCACTTTTCACTAAAACACACAATCAACAAGTAAGTTTGTAAGTAATTGAAGTGAGCTTAATTTCATTGCACCAAATTGAAAGTGTTTTATTAGATTTGTTACTATCCCCTTGGCTTTAAGATGTGTAAATGGAAATGATTACAAACCACCAAAAAAATAGTTGGTGCTTTTGATCCCAAAAATTTCTTAAAGGAGATGGATGGGAGAGCATACACGTACAACTCTCTATTTACTCAAAAAAGTTTAGACTAAAAAAATAATGAAAAAAACATAGAAAAACTTTGAAGTGTATTCAATTCTATAACACTAAATGAAATGTGTGATGGTGTTCTTTTAGCCCCTTATCTTTAAGTTGTGAACTTTGAAAGAAAGCACAAAAACTTAACCAATAAAACACCCTAAAAATCTTTTTTAAAACACCAAAATGAAGGATTCCTAGTTCATTTTAGACATTCAAATGAAGTGTTAAAACACTAATTTAGATTGAAATGGTCTTATTCAAATATGTCCTACAAAGAAAAGGCCAGAACATCGTTTAGCCTTGAAACTTATTTAACAAGTGAGACAAGCAATTTTAAAGGTTAAAATTTGTCAACCCGAATGCAAAACCCCAAAAAAACAAACATGTTAAGTCAGGTAAATGTTATCAAAAATTTCAATAAAAAACTCAAAAAATATCAAAAAAATAAAATCAACCTATGAAACATGCAAACAAGTTATAAGGTTAAAAACAAGAAAATCGAACACAAAAATCATAAAAACCTATAGTCAGTAATTTAGCCTTAACTTTTAAAATATACATTTATTTTCATGAATTTTTTAGAAGTTATTTATAGGTTTAGGGTGTACCTCTCTAAAAAACATCAAGTCAAATTAGTGAATAAAAAAAGTAATTAGCTCTATACTAACCATTTTTACCATAAAATTAATAAATAAAAAAAGTCAGTCACTAAAAGAGTCATAAATTTTAAACTAAAAATTAGATTTTAATGAAATTTTGAGAGACTTAAGATGAAACTAGTAAGAACATCCTATCAAAAATTTAGAAAATAAATAAAAAGATTAAAAATTAGAGCTATTTTAAAAGCTATTTTTGTTCAAATATGTGGGGTGCACAATCATGTCCCACCAGGCCTGCCATTTATGATCAAGGAATTTGACAAAGAGAGGATGTTAGATCAAGTGTTATCTATAAAACCATGAAATCAACACAATAATTTACTACCATCTCTAATCCTAGATCCTAGGAAGAGCTTAATGAATAAATAATAATTGAAAACTCAACTAAAATCTAAATAACAATAATCTTTACCTTCCTTGAGAGCTCCAAATGATTTCTTTGTTTGTATTTCTCAGATTATGCATAAGAAGTATTCATCAATTAAATATGGATAACATTATCTCCTTTATACACCATTATTAAATGATTGAATTGATTGATGACTTGGATCAATTTCAACATTATAACACTAGACTTTTAGCTTTATGAATCTATTTTTACATTATAACTCTACTTTGATTGAGTTCCCTCTAAATGAAGATCTCTAGGATTATTTTTATAGGCTTTCAAATCCCTTAGAATGAGTTAAATCTGACCATGTTTTAGTTTATTAACTTTGGTTGAGTTTGGCATATTCTTAGAATATTCTCTTAGATATTTTCCAAAAGTGAGAACTCACAAAGGTAATGAGTGTGTTCTAGAATGTTCTAAGATGCTCTTGAATTTCTTTTCTAGTAATTGATTTATTATCTCATGGGTGAACTCAATTAGTATTTGGAATTGATTTAAATTTCTAATTGATTTTGATTAGGGTGTGCAAGTTAATTAATTATTTTTAAGCATTTGGTCATTTTTTTTATTTTGATTAATTCAATGTATGTATTTACCTTGTTAAATTGATTTAATAGGCTAAATTGATTTAATGTAAGGTTATAAATCCAAATTCTAGACTAATAGAAATTCTTGGGCTAGGTATTCAATGATTGGCAAGAATTGGTCTAAATTCATATATGAAGCCATTGGTGGCCAAATTTACATGTCTATAGTTTCCAATTCTACTCTTGCCTATCCATCAATGCCACCTCCCTATACTTGTACTTGTGGACACCCACCATCTGGATCCACATCCATAGCCTATCATCCCCCATCATCCAACCCAAAATTAGTCACTACATAAAGGGCCTAGTATCATGCCTTATAACCATTGACAAAATTGGTATCATCAACCCTTTCTCTAATGGGTAGGTACTCATGATCTAGGACCATCTCCTTTGGTTGTGGCTTGGGAATAAAAAATTTAGCATCCTCCCTCCTATACCTAGAGAATAGACCTAGAATCCCCTACACTAGGCCAAATTTCCTACACACTCTATCAAATGGGATGATCTCAATATCACCCTCTTTTCTCACGTAGATCTATTTACAACTCTATAAAAACAAAATATGTTGAGTGTAGAGATCCCACCTAGGAAATCCAACATACGGCCTCCAAACCACATCCCTCACAACAAGCCATCTAGTACATCCCTAAACTAGTCAATATCCCTCACATCTCCTCTATCTCCTATGATTTCATATTCACCCCTCCACTGCATAAATCCCACCCTAAACTCTATTTAGGTGTAGCCATCCCATGGCATCCCCATCATTTTCAAAACCCTAATATGCTCATTGGCCCAAAAAAGGAGTATAAAGCGCATGTTGATCTGATACAATTAATGAGATAAAAATCCCCATAGCTCCCTATATATCTAAGATAAAAAAATTGGTACCCACCCAAACATTGTCCTACCAAGAAACATCTCCACCAACACTCCCAGTAGCAGATAATAAAATTGTCCACTCCTTGAATTTGGAAATGCAAAACAAGAAACTACCATCATCATCATCATCATCATAAACATCATCATCATCATCAAATGTCTGTCATATTAAGCCCTTTGGTACAATGGCCTATAACTAAATCTACCAACATAGTAACTATTAAGGGCCTAATCTGCATCATACAAAAGCTCCATATGCTTATCCCTCTCCTCTCTCTCAATATGGTATATTAGATCCCCCTAAATGGGTAGTCATATGATCCTATGAATATCCTCTAGTAGGATGGTCATCTCTCCTATCAAAAAGAAGAAGGTGTTTATTGTTGGATCCCATCTCTCTATGAGGGCCATGATCATCACTACATATCATAGCATGTGCTAGTAATGCATCATATCTCTAAGTCTGACCTCCTCCATGTGCATCAAATCATCATATATCATCCCTCTATAGATCTCCAAAAATATCTGAGGAACCTAATCCCTCATTTTAAACTAATCTCATGCCTACAAAATAAAAGTTAACATGCACACTTTTTTTTCCATTACCATTACCCATGTTATTTTACTTTATTAATTTTACCTAAATCAACCTATTCTAATGCTACCCTTATAATACTACAACATTTTTAACTTACCTCTAGCCTTAACTCTTTTATCAAAAAAAATTATTGAACACCTTCACCATTCACCTAACCATCGATAGTCACTATGAGAACTAATGATCAAGTGAACATTTGGCTTAGGTAGTCAACCATCGATGGTCAAGTTTGATTATCGATGATCACTATGTATGACCTCTAGTAGTAAAACACCTAAACGTACATTCCTAAATCCACCTAAAAAATCAAAATTCAACAAATAAACTACATACCCCTACCTTTTACCCTACTCCTAACCCAACTACTCCCTTAATTTTAAGTCTCACCTACTCATTTTACCAAATCACACCTAAAACCAAGAATTAGGGAAAACCTATTGAAACAAACATAAACTAACATCATTCAACTATCAAATAACCAAAATCAACTAATCTAACAATTTAAGGAAATACCTACCTCATTCCTCAACTGCTTCAAGGATGAATCCTACATGACACTACCTAGATGCATCTTCATCTACCATACATCATCGTTCCCATGCTGATCAACTCAACACATGCCTCCCACCAATCAATAACCACCCAATTAGTAATCAACCCCACCTTTTTAGTACTGTCACCCAAAAACACCAAATTACCAAGAGCATGTAAGTCAAATTAGTCAAAATCAAAAACTAAAAATGAATTATCATTTTCACTTTTTTATGTTTCATGGTTTTAGGGTTTCCCATAACTATTGATAATCAGGGTGACCATCGATAGTCATGTTTGGGGACCCCTAACCATCGATAGTCAAGAAACCCAAATTTTAAAATTTTTAGGCACTAACACCTTAGTTCCACATTTTTGGAAATTACCTTATCCACTAAACCAAAACCATCCTTTAGAGAATACCCTCTCCAACCAAAAAACCACCCAACCACGTCTACCTTAATGTTGGCAATTTATGGCCTAAACTATCACATATTTTTATGACAACCTTGCCATGTTGAATATTTGAATTTGTAACACCTAATGCACACCTAACCATTTGTGTTTTTTAAGGGAACACTTCCTACCTCAAATACCTATAAAAACATTGACTCTATCTATGAGACTTGATAGGGATGACCTGATTAGCTATGCCTAATGTTGTAGCCTAGTTACCCCATCGCCAGTCTTTCTAGAACCAACCTTATTTTTACCAAATATGACAACCTTAGTCTTTACACAATCTTGGCTATCATACTTAGTCTCATTTTATGCAAATTTTTTTATTTCAAATTCCTAACCTCCCTTATCACCAACCTCATGAATCACCATAAACCACTTATCAAACCCTAACTTAGTTTTATTTTTGCCTCATCAACTCTCAATTTAAGGGGAAAACACCTCCTCCCATACTTGAGGTAACCAAACCTTTGACCAACAATCCATTTTCATTTTTATAGCTTGTTGATTCAAAGATACATAAATAAAAAGTGGTAAAATGTAAATACTATAAAACCACACACAATTGTTCTAGATGTCAAAATATCTCAAGACCCCATAGGGACCACCTAACCCTTTTTAACCCACTAAACAACCCATCAAACCTTGGGTCTAGTTATCTACTTAGCTAACTAAACTCACTGACACTTAACCCAATGATTTTTAACCCACCTTGTCCCATTTACCTTTGGACACTCAACCATAAATGGTTAGCATGACCATCGATGGTTAAGCTAATCATTGATGGTTAGGCTAATCATCGATGGTTACGTCCCCTCTTTCTAACACAAACACTAATTGTGTGAAACATAGCATGGCACAATTTAATATGTCCATCTTAATTAGTGATAACAAAATATGGAGTATCAAAATTAGAAATCCAACCACCTAGGGAACCTTCTATCCTTCATCTCTCCTTTCCTATAAAAGGAGGGGAGCAGGAGGTGAAATAGATCCATCAATTACAAGTATCAGACAAACATTTTAGCACATGTGCAATCAATCTCTCAACTAATTAACCTTCCTTCTAGTAATTTAGCAATTATAATGATATTTGAACCTCTAATAAAATTGCTCTTGAGGTAAAACATTGTTACTCTACCAAAATTGCTCCAACCATGAACCATCAACCATTAATTAATAGGTACATTTTTTATTTTATCTTTGTTTGTTTGGTTTCTAACTTTTAGGCTTGAATCACACCTCTTCTTCTTATCTTCTGACTTCCTTATCTCTAACTAGATCCTTAAAAAACCCTTACTTGATCATTAACCCAGTAACAACTCCATTTTGAACAACTTCAAAATCCATAGGTAACCATCGATGGTTAACATAACCATCAATGATCACCTCCAACCATCGATGGTTACCCAATTATCAATGGTCAACTTAACCATCAACGATCACCCTAACCACCAATAATCACTATGGTAAAGAATAAAATCAAGTTATTTCTAACCCCTCAGCCCCTACCAAATCCAAATTTTTGTGTCCCTACCTATTTATAAGCCCTTACCTAATTTTTTGAACCTAACCTATTCTATTTTATCACTAGTATTGACCCCATATTGCTATATTTAGTTTATTTGCTTTATCAAGCATCTATATCTTCTTTTATTTCATTTCAATTGTTTTTGTTATTTGATGAAAGTATTTCCTATTTATCTCTTTCAACTTAATTGTTATTAAAGAGTATATTTACAGCCTCCTAGTAAACTCACCCTTCTTGGATCTAGCTCATGCTAGGAGTAGTCATATAAAATATAAAAATTGGTAACTTGAGTGTGGCTTATGACACCCAACCTATAGGTCCCTCCTACTTTTTCTCATGACCATCATAGCCTTATTTTCCTTGATTCCTAGTTTTTTATATCCTTTCAAACCTAATCCCAACTCATCAAGATTACTCTTTTCATGATAGACATATCCCTCTAGGTCCTATTAGCTCAGGACTATATCACCTAACTTGGAATATAACATTGGGCCCTCTAATGTCTATATTTAGTACTCCTATCCAAGTGCATTTTTACCTCTAATGATTAGTTACTTCTAGTTTTTATCCCTCTTATTATCAACATAATGTGAGCACATTCAACCCATGACCAACAAACCCCTATAAAATCCCATTCAATGTTCATTTGGAAAGGGTTGGCAATTATTACAAAGCAAGCGAGAATACAAGCAAAACCACTAATGCAATCTTCCCTATTATTTGCATATAGACAACCAATACTACTAAAAGATTATTCAAATCCTTACACCAGTCCCTAGCCACCTTAAACACACCAATTTTTAGCATTTTACATCTTCATACACATAATTGCATAAAGCACGTCATGTGGGAGAACTACATATGGCTTTATCCCTTTTTAGAGTATTAGTATGTAGGCAATGTGCCTACACAATAGGTGTGGATACACATTTAGTACATATTATACACACTAACCCCCCCCCCCCCCCCCCCCCCCGCCCCTCTTTCTCAAAATTTATCAAATCACAATAGATTCTAGGGTTTTAAGACTAAGTCAGTTCTACATGGAGTTTTATGGATATCCAACACTCAAAATTTCATAAGTAGGCTCATACAGACACATCAAACAAAACCTAGAAAGCTTTGGTATCCTATAAAATAGTGGAAAAAGAGGAATATAACACCAAACCTTAGGGTGTCCTATTTTAAAATTATTATCCAATCAATAAATGAAGGCTAGATCTTGATTTGTGATCGTGTCCTAGTCTTGCACAGTGAATTTTGGACCCTGCAACAATCATCTTAGTTTGTTTCCACCCAAGTCCTATTTTCTCTCCCTTATTAATATTTTTATAAATATTCAAATTAAAATAAAATTATACAAATTAGTAGCTTAGTTATTTCATATTTATTTATCAATTTAATTAGCTCAGACCTTTAAATAAATTAAGAATAATACTCCAATATTCCCAAAACTATTAAATCATTTGGTGAACTTGACTATCTTTAATTAGCTCAATCCACCTTACTATATTTCTAATAACCCATTTTGTTAGTGCTTTCTTATCTAAAAGTCATCCTTCCAAGACAAAAATGCACTCTCCACACTCATCTGGATCACGTGTGCACAACAACTAGGTTCTTCTATCACACCTTTATTACTAGTTTATTACTTTCTTCTTTAATTAAAAAATGAACATAAATTGAGAGAAACACTTCCTAATTCTATACTTATCCATCCATATTTGAATTTGGACTTAACCCCATCTAGTCCACCAAATAAAACCTTAACCAAACCAACCAAGAATGGGAAACCACTTAAACTCCCACCTAGAACTAGAACCACACCACCCACTTCCCTCTTACCTTCTATCTTAGGACCCCATCCTTTTTCCATCCTAAGAGCTCATCTTTATATCAATAAATCCAACCCCCCCAAAACTACCCAAGTTAAACTTCCTCCTTTTATTTTACCTTTACCTATCCCATCCAAAACATCAAACTCCCCATCATTTTATAACAAACTATCTACCTCTACCTACCCACCTATCTCCAAACCTTCATCATCTCAATCATCCACCTCCAAATCTTTCACCTTTAAACCTTCAACCTCAAAACCATTAAACAATAAATAATCCCAATCAAACCCACCTACCAAAACCATTCTACCACCCACAACTCTCACAATGAAGCCTATTTCTAAGAAAGCTCCCACACCAAAAACTAAAATCACATCACCCTTAAAGCCCATCTCCCTCCTACCCTTATGAATCTATCTAGTGAGTGGTTCTAAAATATCTTCACTAGACACTGATGAAGATGAGCCTATATGAACTGATCAACAACTCACCCATCACCACCAATCATTAATAGAGGCCCTAAAATATATAGAGTTCTAACCTAAAGACCCTTAACCTCTTGTAGCCTTTGTTGGATCTCTTCTACTTTCCACCTTTATCACATTCAAGGATTTAGAAATACCCTCCATTCATCCTAAAGATCCCGATCCTCCCCTCTTTATCAATATATACATCAATCAAACCCATATCAAAAGGGTTATGATTGATGGGGGAGACAATATTAATATTATCTCCTCTCATTCTTATCACCAATTCTAGCTACCAAAGAATATCATGTCAAAAACCATAGTGGTCCTTTATTCCTTTAATGATATTATGGCCATAACATTAGCAAAAATCATCCTCCACATCCACTTAGTACCTCACATGCTCTTAAATATCTTATACATCATAGAAGGTGATTTCTAATATAACATCTTACTTGGAAATCCTTAGATCTACTCCATGAGTTATGTCCCATCCACCTTGCATTGATGTGTCTAGTTTGGACATAAGGTTTAGGTCATCACCATACAAGTTGACCCTAGTCTTTTTGCATTTTGCAACATGACGCATCAACCTAATGATGTTATTATTCCTCAATCATCCACCTCACCACCAACCAACAATAATTCTACCCCTACCATTGATGAAGCTTCAACTAGCTCATTTATCCCTTCTTCTTAGATCATCATAGAAGACCCCTTAGAACTAACATTCTAATGTCTCTCACAAAGAGAGTATCATATTTTAGCCTTATATGCCTTTACTACTCCTCAAGAGTATGGGAATCTTGACCATAATCTTGGTTATAATCCTAATATCAGAACCATCATTATTTTTGGGCTTCCCCACCTCCAAACCAATTTCATCTATGGGGGACTTGATCATCCACTTCTCGCTTCCTCCGCTACCTCTTCTACCTGACCATTTAATTTTGATTTCTCCTATTTGGAAAAATCAAAATTTTCCAAATTATAGCTTCATAGGTATGCATCATCCATTATGAAAATAGACCCCATAAGTTACCTTTGATCAAAACCCAATAACCTTGTGAGTTATTTAACCTTGGGTTCATCCCACTAGAAGAACCCAGTTATTCACCCAAACCCATCAACACCATTAATGAGGATGTCTTATCCTCACTAACCCCATATCTTTTTAAGTCTAATTATTTTGAAACCATCCCATCTAATTTTTTTTATTCAATACCATTAGTTTGGGTCTCTTAACCTATCAAAAGGGTGGTTAAACTAAAACCTTTCCTCTGGTTCATCATGAAATGGTAGAAAATGATTCTCCTACCATCCACACCATCTAATTTCAAGATGATGATTCTATTCTCACCTATCTTTGTGTAAGGAATTATTCTATCCACAAATCCCTTCCTCCTAAAAACCAAACCATGTTGAACAAATCCACTATCGTTGTCAACATGGGTACTCAAGATAAGCCTCACATTATAAAAATTGATCAATCCTTAGATTCCTCAGAGCAACAAGATTACCTTTCCTTCCTTCATGACTAAAGCATATAATTTTTTTGGTCTTATCAATATATTCATAGAACCAACCCTTTCATATATCTCCATAACATTATCATCTATCTTGATGCTAAGCCTATTAGGCAAAAGCTTCATAGAATGCACCCTCATATCACCCTTCTAGTCAAAGAAGAGTTTCAACACCTTTTATCTATAAATTTTAATTAACCCATTGACTATCCCTAATGGGTTTCCAACATTATTCCCATCACCAAACCCACATGTGGACTTCACCTCTATGTTGACTATCATGGCCTCAACCTTGATTAACTAAAGGATGACTTCCCTTTGCCTAGCATTGAATAACTTGTTAATCTCACAGCTAGCCATGAGATGTTATCTCTCATAGATGGTCTCTTGTGATATAATAAAAATTTGATTAACCCCATGGATTAGTATAAGACTATCTTTATCACCCCATGGGGAACCTTCTTCTATAGGGTCATGGCATTTGGTCTAAAAAATGCTAGAACAACCTACCAATTTACGATGACCTACATCTTTCATAATCTCATCCACAAAATCGTAGAAGACTATGTAGATGATCTCCTTGGGAAATATAAATATTATAAATATCATCTAGAAGTTATCAAAATTATATTTGAGCACCTAATCTATTTCTATGTTTGACTCAACCATAAGAAATGTGTTATTGGGGTCCTATCTAGAAATATTCTTGGATTTATCATCTCTCTTCAAGGAATTAAAGTAGACCCTACCAAAGTTGGAGTGATCCTTGACATTCTACCTCTATCCCACTTTAAGTAACTCTTTAGCCTATAGGGTAAGATCCAATCCATCCATCATTTCATCTCTCAATTGTCAGATAGATGTCAACCCTTTCACCATCTTTTCAAGAAAGATACATCTTTTAAGTGGAGTAAGGATTGTCAACAAACCTTTGATTCACTCAAAGAGTACCTTATTTCACCACCATTTATTATTTCCTCCACTAACCATTCTTTATGGGCAATGCTCATTCCCCATGATGAATAAAATAAAGTACAAGTTATCTACTATATAAGTCAAACACTTATAGAGTATGAGAATCGATACACCCATACTAACAAGCTTTGTTTCACCTTAGTATTTTTGGATTTCAGACTTCATCATTACCTATTCAATCATAAAAGCTTTATCATCACCAACACCAACTTATTCAAGTACATGCAATCTAAACCATACCAAAATTAGTGTATGGCTAAGTGGCTCATGCTCTTAGCTAAGTTTGACCTTGATTTCCTCTAGAAGAAGTCAATTGAATGATAATTTAGTATTGATCAATTGGCTATAGCTTCTTTTCTAGACAACTAACCACTTCCTCTTACATTTCTAGATGAGTCCATCATGAGTCTTTCTCAAGAGGATGTCACCTACCAAATGACCATGTTATTTGATTAATTAAAGTGCCAACATGATGGGGTGATGGATTTATTCTCATTCCCCTTGATGGAAAACCTCTTCCTCTTTCTTTCAAACTTGATTTCGAGTGTACCAACAATATGATTGAGTATGAAGCCCTAATAATAGGTCTCAAAACCGATGTAGACTTGGTAAGTAAGAGGATAAATGTCTTTGGTGATTTCCAAATTATGGTCAACTAGATCAATAGATCTTACTAATGTAATAATGATGTCTTGTAAGAGTATAAATGCCTAGTAGATATACTCTTAGCATCATTTAATCATTACCTTATCCAATGTGTTCCATGATTTACCAACAAGTTCATAGATATAATGGCTTCCATTGCTTTTTAGATCCCATATGTGCCTTCTAATTCTAAGCTCTTTATCACCATTCATCATTTTATCATACCCTCTTATATCCAATCTAATCTCCTTACCATTTATGGTATGGAGAAACATCCATCAAACATTTAGTACAAGCAAATCTTTGACTACCTTAACCTCGACATCATTCCTCCCAACCTATCTAAGAATAATTAAAGAGCCTTTATTCAAAGTATCTCTTAGTATACCATACTAGGTGGAATATTTTACAAACTTGGTTTTGCTGGCCTCCTTCTCAATTGCCTACATAGCCATGAAGCTTCCCATGCTATCAAAGAAATGCATGACAGGATATGTGGGGGACACTTTAGTGGTATAGTTATCTATAAACATAGCCTTCTACTATATTACTATTGGCCCACCCTCAACCAAGAATATTGTGACTATGTGAAGAAGTGTGTTAAATGTTAATAACATGCCAATTTAAATCATATGCTAGCCCACAGCCTTCAAGTATCTAAGTAATTTTGGTCCTTCTCAAAATGGGGATTAGATCTCATTGGGGAAATCAATCCTCATTATTCATAGTGGTACCACTCCATCATCACCACCATCAATTATTTCATCAAGTAGGTGGAGGCTATTCCTCTCATATTGACCAAAACTGATAAGATAGTCAACTTTATCAATTATCATATCATCTATTATTTTAGTGTTCCTTATAAGATTATCATTGATAATGGTAAATATTTCAACAAAAAACAAGTCCAAGGTATTTTTGATGCATTTGGTATCAATTTAGACTTTTCCTCACCTTATCATCCACAAGAAAATGGATAGGTGAAAACCTTTAACAAAACCCTCAACAAGATGTTAACCAAAATGGTCAATGATTCTGTTCAAGATTAGCACTTACACATCCCCTTCACTTTATGGGCCTATCACACTACCATTCAAACCTCTACTAGTGATACCCCTTTCTCTCTGGTCCTTATTACAAAGGTCATCTTACCTCTCAAATTCTAGATTCTTTTTCTTTGTATATCCTTAAAAAACATCATTTCTTAGAATGACTATTTTTAAGAACATCTAACATGACTTGAGCTACTTGATGAGTGTCACCTAGCTACTTTTAACCATATTTATGTCTATGAAGAGTGATTCAAGTGAACCTATAACAATCACATGAAGGAATGATAATTCAACAACAAATACCTCATCCTAAAGGAAAATCAACATGTGACCAATATAGAAAAAACCAAGTGAGGAAAGTTTGCTTTCAATTATCTTGGACCTTACATCATAACCCACAAGTATAGATTAGGAGCTTATCATTTGTCCTCTCTTGAAGTTAAACTAGAACTTAAGCCTCTTAATGATTCACACCTATGTTCTTTATTATGTTAAACAAAGATCAAACTCACCTTTTGTCTAGCTTAAGCTCATCCCTTTATTTATGATATTTTTACCTTCCTCACACCTTCATCCGATCCCTTTGAGGATAAGTGATTACAATATAGAACCATGTGATTAACTATAGCAATCATAGCCTAATCCTAAATATGGGTATCATGGCTTTATCCATGACATGGTTCTCATGGATACTTTTAATCCCTAATCTGATAGAATCCCATGGCCATTGTCACTCAAAATAACCCCTTTCACCTATCATTAACCTTCTTGTGCTCTAGGTTTTTTCCCTCATAAAGGTAAACTTTTAAGCCTATATAGACTTGTCCATATCTAACCTATCATCAAAATAATCTGGGATACCTAAATATCACTTGGGTTAAATATCTTTAGCATGTAAATTTCTCCCTTAAAGGACAACTACCCAAATTTAAATTGCTTAAAAAGATAGATTACTCCCTTTAAGGATAGCTACCAAAATAAACAAATCCAAACTTAGACCAATCCATTGAAGGATAACTAAGTCAATTTTGTCAAACGTAATCATTTGAAGCTTCCTACATTGATCAACTTCATAAACCTATCAAAACAAAGTAATAGAATACCATATATCAAAATCAAAACAAGTTAGCCCAAGAAAGTTGCAATCATCTTTCATATATACCATCAATATAATTATTGCATCGATCAGTCTACACCTTGCATTAAGACATGGACTTATTTATTATGGTTCTTATGTCACCTATAAAAGGGTAAAACCAACCCTCAATAAGGTTAAAGTTCCCTTCACACCACCTATCACCTATCTCCCCTTTGTACCATCTATAAATCAAGGGATTCCTAAGCTTACTTGATGCGATGTGATCGAGACACCTTTTAACCAACCAATCCATGCTAATGTAGAGAATTCAAAGGGATTATGTTCCTTAAGCCAATCTAACTTCAATTTTGTTTAGTCTTTACTAATAAAGAATCATCATGTCTTTTCCTTATCCACTCATAATTGGTTCATGTATTCACTTAGACGTATGTCTCATATTTCTCATCTCTTTTCCCACATCTAGTTTTATTATCTAACTTACTCTATGTGTTGTCATCAAAAAAATAAATATAAATCATCACACATCCATACTCATAAACCACATCATAACCATATATAGAATAATAACTATAATCATAAACATCATAACCATATATAAAATAAAGCATCACATCATCATAATCATGTATAACCATTCATCATCAAAATCATCCATAATCATCACATAATTATGCTAGTGAGTTTACATCTCATTAACATAATCATAATAAATGTGAAAATCAAAACCATGAATCATAAAACATAAAATCACATCAATATACCATCATTTACATCATGTCTCCTCAAAATAAAATAGTACATATAATACTGTTAATCTTTGTCTCTCAAAACATATACATCTCACTACATCAACTCATATGCCAATATCAAAATCACATACACCTACACATATCATATCATAACCTATACCCCTAGGGAACTACTAATACCTAGTGCCTACCCTCTTGAGGTGCCTATCTATTTATCTATCTATAGATGTGGTCCATTGACCTAGTGTCACTACACTGGCACCACCTACCAAGATAGCTTTATACTCACCCCATCAAGGTTCCACTAGGCAGTGTGTGAAGACTATCACCTCATAGTACCATATATCTTGTACATTGTCAATGTACTTATACATATTAATGGCCCCTACTAGACCTACTGGTGTTGCTACTTCTCCTCTAGTCTATCATAGAGTATCTCACTCTTAGGTAACCTAAAATAGTGTAGCCCTAACTTGGTCCCTCACACCCATCATAGTGGCTAGCTAATCCTATAATGTAGTAACCTAGCCTTGTAATATAGCCACCTACCCCTATAAAGTTATGACATGTGCCTGTGTAATGGCTAACACCACTCCTACATATCCATTGAGGCTACCTCCCTATACTTATACCTATGAACCCCTACCAACTGGGGCCACATCCATCAGCTACCTACCCCCATCATCCCATCCAAAATATACCACTACATAGAGGGATTGATACCATGCCATGTAGTGATCAACAAAACCTACATCATCAATCTCTACTCTGATGGGATGCTCCTCATGATCAAGAAACATCTCTATTGGTTATGGCTCTAGAAGCAAAAACTTGACATCCTCCTATCTATACCTAAGGAATGAACCTAAAATCCCCTGCATCAATCCAAACTACCTATGAAACCTATCAAAGGGGATGATCTTATTCTCACCCTATCTCCTCCCAAAAATTAAGCTATAGCTTTGTAATGATAAGATGTGCCAAGTATAGTGGTCCCACCTTAGAAATTTGACATATGGCCTCTAAACCACATCTCTAACCACTAAGGCCTCTAATTCCCCTCTAAACCAATCAATATCTCGTACACCTCCTCTAGCTCCTATGAGAGAATAATCACTCCTCCACTGCATGAAACCCACTCTAAAATCCATCTAGGCATATCCCTCCCATAACATCCCCATCAGTCTCAAAACCTAGATGTGCTCATACACCCAATAGTGTATCATAAACGCTACACTAATTGCATACCTCTTATGAGCTCTAAACTCCCATAACTCCCTATATAATTAAACTAATAACATAGGTGCCCACCTAAATACTATGTAACCTAGTAAAATCTCCACCAAGACTCCCAATAATAGATAGGGAAACCTCCCACTATTCGAATCTAGAACCATAAAGTAGGAGATCACCATCATCATCATAGTCATCAACCTTTGCTCATCCCTGGCTCTCTGATATAAAGGTTTGTAGTTAAATCCTCCAGTGTTCCACCTAATGAAAGCTTGATCATCACCATATAAGAGCTCCATGTTCTCATCTCTTTCTTCCCTCTTAATGTGATATATTAGCTCCCCCTAAATAGGTAGTCATGTGATCCTATGCATATACTCTAGTAAGAAAGTCATATCTCTAGTCAGTAGGAGAAAACTTGTCATGGATGGATCCCATCTCTTGATGAGAGCCATGATCATCACCGTATCTCATGACACATGCTAGTATTACATCATTGCCCTGAGGCTAACCTTCTCCATGTGAGCCCAATCATCATCCATCATCCCATGGTGGATCTCCAAAAATATTTGAGGGACCTGATCTTGTATCTAGATATGATCCCAGATTTTAAAATTCAATATAGTGAACAAACTTAGTTTTTTTATACACTACTCTACCTATAGACTTCACCTTTTTTACCCTCATTCATCCTACCTAATAACACCTATTTAATCCTATATAAACTACATCAACCTCTTTTAAAACCTACCTCACACCCCAACTACCCTTAGCATTCTAATGATACAACATTCCAACTCAACTATTTCCTTAACCTTTTATCAAAAACACTTGACCATTTAGTCAACTGTGGATCATCACTATGACCATCAACATTAGGCTGCCCATTTGGCTAATGGTTGGGTATGACCATTGATGATCACTAAGTGTGACTACCAATTGTAAATCCCAAACCCTACCTACCCAACCACCCAAATCTAATAACTAATTACCCTAAATTTGTCCTCTACCCTACTCCCAATGTACTTACCCTTCCAATTCTAATTTTCACTTTCTATTTTCAACAATTAACCCACCTATAACCTAATAACTAGGGAAAACCCACAACCTTCTCACTAAGACAATACCAAAATAACCAAATTCAAATGTAACAAAAAATGATCAAATAAAACTAATCTACCACATTAAATATAGACCCTACCTCATTCATCGACAATCATTGAGGAGGAATACTAGGTCCCACTACTTGACCACATCCCTATCTACTTTACATCCTTCGTCTCACACTATAGTCAACTCAATATAAATCTCATAGTTAGTAATCAACCCCACCTCATCAACACTCTCACAAAAAATGCCAAAGCTATAAGCACACAAAGTTAAAAATTAAAAAAAAAAGTGAAAATGACTAGCCATCTCAATTTTTGAGCTCCTCACTTTTAGGATTTTGTACCCTAACCACTAATGATCAGGGTGACCACCCCTAGAGTGGACTATTACTCAGCCTCTAACCATGGCCCTGAGTCAAGTTAGATAACTATCTAAAAAAAATAACTAACCTACCTTTTCACCCCACCTAACCTTCGACCCTCAACTTCCAATGGTCACCTTGACTATCAATGGTCACCCTAGCCATCGATGGTCAAGTCCCTACCACCTGAACACTCCAAACTCAATCTATGTACAAACCCAAACACATCATAATTTAATTCATGTAGTAAGCTAATTCATCAAGAATTAAATTTATGTAACAATTTTTACCCCTTCTAGAACCTACACCTCCATATATTTTACCTATATAAATAGAGGAGTAAGAGGTGAAAAATGATTGAGAGATTCAAAGATCTAGGAACTTTAGTAATCAGGAAATCAAGTTATCAACTAGTAGTTATCAGGAGCTTCTAACATCAAGAACTTATTTACAGGTGTTCCCTCTAGTAAGTTAGAAACTATGATAGAGACTTAAACCTCTACCAAAATTTATCTTAAGGAAAAGTAACATTACCCAAATCACTTTTGGATCAACTACGAACTATCAAATAACTAGTTAAGTATATTTTTGGTTTTTAAGTTTTAATTATTCAATTTCTGATCCAGACCCTTCATCATATATTCTAACCTCCCATCCCTAACTAGACCCTTAACAATCTTCTATCTGATCATTGGTCTCATCAACCCAAGTTTTTTGTAACACTTCTCAAAACCCACAACAATCATGAATGGTCATCTTGGCCACTGATGATCACATTCAACCATTGATGGTCACCCAACCGTTGATGGTCATCTCGACCACTGACAGTTATTATGGTAATAATTAAGAGCAAGATATTTCCACCTACTTACCCTCAACTAAATTCCACTTTCTATCTTTCTACCTATTCATAAATCCACCACCTTTTTTTTGACCCCAACATGACCTATTTAGCATTAGTATTGACCCACTTATTGTTATAATTAGTGTATTTCCTTTATCAATCATTTATTTCTTTTTACATTCCCTTTTATTATTTTCTATAATTTTATGCAAGTATTTCATCTTTATTTCCTTCAACTTAACTATTCTAAAATAGTGGATTGATAGCATCATAGTAAGCTTAGGCTTCTCGGATCTAGATCATGCTAGGCAATCCACCTTGCTTCTATCTAACAACTTCCTTTATTTTATTATTTTCTTATCTATAGTTTGTTATTTCAAAGATAAAGAGTAGATATTTATAATCATTTGGATCACACATGCATAAAAAATAGGTTCTTCTACCATACCCATATCTAGTTTCTTACTTATTCTTTCCAAGAAAATAAACTAAAATTGAGAGAAACACTCAATACCTTTTGTACAACTATAGACTCTTTCACTTCTTCTCATAGACCTCTAATGACATTGACAAGTTCATCAAAATTTAATAGGTAGGATGTAATTCTCTCACAATGACTAATATATGGGGTGAATCATTCTTTAAAAACCTTTCATTCAATTACACTTAAGTAATCATGAACCATTCAAACAAACTTATAGATCTAGTAAGCATAGGTAAATATCCACATAAGCATGAAACAAAACAACACATCACATATGTAGGAAAACCTAAATGGGAAGAAAAACTAATAATATTTATAAATGGAATGTAGTCTTATAAGGCAAAAAACAGATTTATTGAAGCACCAACTTCACATAGAGTGCCAACCCCAACTAACTAAGTACCCACCTAACTAGGCTTTAGTTAGCACCTACTCACAAGGAGGAACAAAACCCATAGATGATTCAGCACCAACTCATCCACATAATTTATTTTATCACCTTTAAAACACCTTTTTATTCATACAACATATGATGATCACATTCTTTAGCTCTTCACACTCTTACCCCTCTCAAACTGCCTTCTAGGCCTCTTCGCTCAACTAAGTCTCTTCAAGACTGATTAGGTCATATGACCTTGATCTTAATATGTAAACACACTATTACATATTCATTAAATATCTTATACACTCCTATAATTGTCTAAAATACCTCCTTCTACTCAATAATGTGATATTTCATCCGTATAAATACTTTTATGTATATAATAGGCCTAAAACTTCCTTCTATGTATACCATTCTTTGTTCATAAACAACTAATCATCCACACATCCTTAACCTCTTAGTTCATACATAAAATAGGTCTTATAATATCTCATTAAAAATATACAAATTACCTTTGAGTCCTTTTTGGTCTATCATGACTCAATTAGACCTCATTTTACTTTTACGTCTTATGGAGACCTAATTACATTAGGTATGTCCTCTTAATGCCATGTATTGATCTTCTTGGGTCCAAATGTATTTTCACAACACTTGAAAACCATTAAAATAATTATTAAATTAATGCTTATGATCTATTCCATTCTTTTTTAAATCTTCATCCTTTGTTCATACCTCGATACCTTCTTTAGGACAAATTACCCTATTAGGGATGTATACAGTCAAAAATTATCTTACAAGAATGAATATCAAACATACTAAATATAATAAAATATGATATAAAAAAAACATATAAATAATCTATATGACCTTAGGGTCATTACCAAATTCATTATACACTTCCACTTAGGAGTTAAGGACTCAAGAACACCTTTGAAACTTACTCACTCATAACTATGAGTTTTCCTCAAAGACTAGTCATGGTGACGTTGAATTCCAAAACCTATTTATAAATTTTAAAATAATATTAATGAATGTAAATTTTCATTTTACATCTCCATACCCTCTTCAAATATTAAAATCATATGGTCTAGTGACAACTATTGGTCTTTCAGACCAATTTGTTGACCTCACTACATATAAACCTCACTAAATCAGACAAGCCATTTTGGCTTCATCATTTTCACCACTTAACCTTACTTAAAATATATATACCAGTAATTAATAATACATAATAGTCTCAAAAAACATTTCCATGCACATGGTTTCATCATTCTATCATGAAAACACATTTCAATTCATCTTCTCACTACTACCTGGGTTTTTCACTAATTACACCATTTGGCCTATTAGTGAATGGCTAATTTGGATGATTGGTTTAGAAAAATTTAATGATATAAATTGTCTATAAACCTTCATAAACATGAAACATTATTATCTTCCTTATTTATCCATCTATTTACTTACTATGTCTAATGTAGCTTTTGATTTCTATAGTAACTTATTTGAAAATAAGCTTGTATCTCAAAATTTTCTCTCTCCTTTCTATAATCAATACCACTTGGAGGTATTTTTTATATTCAACTGTAATATCCAATATCTTACCTAATTAATTAAATCCATCATAATCAATTTTGACCAGCATATTAAACATTGGGTCCTTATTAGGGTTTTAAGAGGGTTTAAACCTATTTCCACTCTTAATGATATTTCATAAAGCATAGCCCATTAATCCAAAAAATAATGCATGTATTTTTGATCTAGGATACTTTCCCATATACCATGAACTTATTAGGTTCCCATGTAAAGTTTTGATGAGCAAATAAGAATAATAAAATCCTTCTCAAGTTGAGAACCCTTCATTCTAAGAACTCGAGATACATTCAAACAAATTTTCATGCTTTGTCCTTTAAAACATGACCAAAAAATGCATAAAAAAATTAAAACAACATACCTCACCTTTTAAAATTATTACATGAGCTTAAACACCTTGAGATACTATCATGACCCTGCATTAGGCCACACTTTCTCTCTTTGCTCTCTAGACCTTGAATTGTAAACCACATTAGGCCTTAAAATTGATCTTCATTCCTCTTTACATGCACTATCCACCTCACTAACATAATAAAGAAGCCTCTATCATTATTAAACACTGACATACATCCTTCACATGCCTTGACAATAGATCATGATACCTCATAAGGTTAGGCTTGGTCTAGGAGTGGTCTAGGTGTAGACTTGGTCTGAAGGTCCTACCCTTATAAGATCACCTTGAGACTTTTATGAGTGTTCTAATGCCTCAAATATATGATCAAACAAACTCATACAAATAATCATGCATGTGTGCACTCATATCATGAATTTACCATGCTCAAACCTTCTCACAAGGTCTCTTCATTCTATGACTAAGCTTAGGCTACTTAAGCACTTAACCTTCAAAACCTATTCCTTCCATGTCATGATCTCAAAAATACATCAACAAAGAATTTATAAGATATTAAACCACACTCATATCATTTCACCATTATCTTTCTAATGACAATAATATTCCATAGCCTCATACATACCTAAAACCACATAACTGAGCATCATATGAATTGACATCTCTCTTTCATGCACCTAAACACTTTTGACACCTTTATATATACCTTCATGAAACTATGAGACATTAGGTGCCTTTTAATTATCTCTTTCCTTAAAATTTTCTCTTGTCACAATACTCACTGTGAAACTCTTCATGTCATGACTATGCCACAATATGTACATACATTCATGATAACTCTCATGACCACACTCTTATATCTTATGGAAACACTCATGAAAAATTCAAGATGACCTAAACCTTGACATCAACTAATAGAAAATTCAATTCTCAACAATCTCACCTTGTCATATCAAGCACATAACTCAATGACCACTCACCACACACCTTCGCTAGATGCACCTTGACATCAATGAAAATATGTCAACACTTTAGTAGCATGGTCATTGTGTTTTTATTGTTTTCATGAGCTTGAATTGGTATCTTTAATTATCTATGTTATTCTGGAGGTATAAAGATCACTAGGAGTCTCTAGGGTTTGATGGTTCATTTAGAATATTGAGGTGAAGACTAAGTGGTGGTTAGGCCTATATTTTTGCCCAAAAATTGAGAAATGGGTGGGATAAGGAGCTCAGTGCCTTCACCTTGTTCATCCCATTACTTAAGTTATTTCAATTAGACTTTAGTTTTTGGTGGATTCTAGTTTTTATTTTATCCACTCATTTTTTCAATGGAGAGTGTGTGGAAAACATAATAAAATTTGGAGAAACCAATCACAAGTTCAAACAATGAAAGTATTCATGAAAACAAACATAATCAAAGCACACACTGTATTTCTTCTTATTGTATTATTTATATGGTTACAAGGCACTTATGTAGAAAGTGAAAATCTTATATTTGGGGATCCCAAGATCCCAAGATGCGTATAAACCCTCAACCAAATAACCAACCTACTAGCCAAATACTATATACAAAATATATTGTTATCACAATATATTCATCCAACTACTAATCTATATAAAAGTAATATAAATTATATTAACATAATCTTATTATAACAACAATATTTACATTATCACATTAATAATGTGAACACACAACACATTATACATCAACATTTTCCCCCTTGTGAACATTATTAATCCTATCCTACACCCCTTTAATATGAACACAGGGAAAATAACTCCCATAGCTGCACCTATACTCATGACTTGGTGATTTTTAGAGGATAATCACAAAACTTACATGATGGTTTTAAAAATAGTTTACCAATAACCAAAACAGTGGTTTTACAAGTGGCTAACCATAAACCACAAAACAATACCTGATGGTTTTACAAATGGCTAACCAACAACCAAAATAGTGGTTTTACAAATGGCTAACTAGAAACCACAAAGCAATGGTTTTACAAGTGGCTTACCATAAACCACATCATGATGTGTAGTATATATTATATCTCTCATAATTCTTGTATTTAAGAAAGGTTACATAGGAATATATCGTTCACTTATGAAAAATGTGAATAGTCATACAACTTTTGTTCTTATTCACAACACACTATGTTGAAAATAAGCAAATCACACAACTAAAAGAAAATTGCCACTAAATTAGAAATTAGACCCATAATTAGTGGCTAATGAAAGGCATAAAAATCCTCCTACCCTAGTTGCCTCCTTCCACTAGTATATGAAACTGTTTAATCATAATATAAAATTTTAGAACCATAGCCATTGCTCTCATTTTGTTTATTCTCAGTGTCTGATTCTTCTTCAGTGATTATATTAGATTCATTTGTGTTAAGTTTTACATTAAGAAATTATTTAGCTCAAAATATAAAATATTAAGTTGTATGTCCCTTTTTCTTGCAGTAAAATCATTCTATTTCCTCCTTATTTTTTGAGAAATTCTTGGGCTTTTTAAAAAAGTATAATGCAATCTCTTCTTATACATCTTCTTTAGTCCTTTCTTATTTAGATAGAAGAGTTAAAATCATATCTTCAAGTGATTGAGAGGGAATTTTTCTAAGAATGAAAACAACATTTCTATATTTTAAAGGCAATTTATTCAATAAAATGGCTTTTACATCTTCATATTCTATTGGAGCTTGAACTTTTGCTAGTTGTCTCAGAAGCAACCTTAGATCATTGATGTGACTAGAGATGACCCCATCATTCATTTTGAATCTAAATAACTATAATTTTAAAGAAAAAATTTCATTGAATACTTTTACTAGCTTGAATAAGATTCAAATCAAGAACCAAAACACAAAGATTGTAATGGATTCAATTAGGGACTCTCATCTTGAATTACAATGCTCTGATACAAAGAATATTATTTGGAGAAGACAATCATAGGTTCAAACAATGAAATTATTCATGGAGACAAACATAATCAAATCACACACTGTATTTCTTCTTACTATATTATTCATATGGTTACAAGGTACTTATATATAAAGTGCAAATCCTATATGTGGGGATCACAAGCTCCCTATAAACCCTCAATCAAATAACCAACCTACTAACCAAATACTATATATGAAATATATTGTTAGCATAATATATTAATATAAATACTAACTATATAAAATTAACCCAAATTATATTAATTTAATGATTTTATAAAAATAATATTTACGTTATTTAATTAATAATGTGAACACACAACACATTATACCTCAACAAAACACACACAAAAACTCTCACTAGGAAAATGAAGATAGAAGATCATGAACCTATTCATCAATTAAGTTGTAGTATTTTGGGTGTTTTTTTTGTTTTATTAAATAATATGAGTATGTTGAGTAATGTATATGTTAGAGAATAATATTGGTCTTCTATTGGGACTGAAGGTGGTCTTTGATCCACTATTCCATACACATTACTTACAATGCATTTTTTCCATTCTTGATTGGTTTCCTTTTTGATGTTATTGCATTATGGCTTTGTTTAATAAGTTGTTATATTTCTATTTCAAACCATGTATGTATTGGAAATGATATGAATATTTATTTTAATATGTTCCTTTCTTACATAATTCCATTATGTTGTCTAGGTGTGAATGTTTTCATTTTATACTATTTTTCTTGAAATTTATACAACTCAAATATTTATATGCAAGTTACACAAAATAAATTGATAGATAATTTTTTTTGTAAAATTCCTTTTAAATATATTAGAAATTGTGAGTTGACCACACAAGTTTAATAAATAATCCAGCTAGTGAAAAAAATTAGTCTATGCCTTATACAATTATGACATGGTGGTAATGAATATAAATGGTTGTTAAAATAAATAAATAAAAATGTTCAATATCCTTCGAGGTAAATGAATATGTATTTATAAGTATGTGTATACAAATACTATGTCAACATGTGAGTACAATTACATAAACCATAAGATGATAACAATATGGTTGAAACATAATATCATCCTCAATTTCAATGGTGGGTTTCTTCTATAAAATGCCACTAAAATTCATATGTGCCATAAAATAATCAGTTCATAATGGATAGAAGAGAATACATAAAATGGGAAAGCCCACCCATTCCACCCCTATGATCCCCCCATTAGTGGCCCTATCCACCCCATTCATTAGTTTGATGGTTGATAGTGTTAAGGTCAAGAAGAATGAAACATTTTTGGGACTCATTTGATGAGTTGTGATTATATAGAAAAAAAGAGAGTAATTACAAGTTATCTTTGGATTTTGTTTATGAACCTTGGACCTTGTTACTTACTAAGTTTGATAATTTGAATTTTTAATGTTTATTTAAAATGAGTAATTATCCTTGATTATGTTCATTAAATGGTAAATCATGTAAGTAGAAATAAGTAAGATTATATACCAAATTTTATTGACTATACTCAATTATGTTGATTGTATTAATATCATTAAGTTATTATTTACAGAATTAGTATGACTATGTATGTTAACAACATTGGTTTTTTATACTATTAAAATTATTATGTACACACAATATTTTTAAACTTTATCATTGATTAACACTTTTTCTCTTGAAATAAATTTTTGAGTTTCAATCTCTCTAAGTGCATGCCGTAAAGGGGTGTACTGAGAAAGGGGTGGGTAAGGACCATTGGTGCTATCATAAGATTATTGTTTAATCATATCATTCATACTATTATTATAGCTTATTTGGAGTGTCCATGCATTTACCTCCTTATGATGTCTCCCTAAAATCCTAAAACCCTAAAATAAGGCTAAGTTTGAAATATTGAAAACCTAAAATATGGCTAAATCTAAAATCTAATAGGACCCTCCAAAACCTAGAATTTGTATTATATCTCTTAGAAGACTAAAACCACTCTAAAACATCCTAAAATTATATATATAATAATAAATTAAAGTATAAAAATATATGTCCATGTCAACTTATAATAAATTATATAATATAACTTAAAGTATACCTAAATTTCAAATTATACATAAATGTTTATTTTACGTATATACTCCACGTTTCACCACATTTCATGCCTTAATCCACTAAGCAATCTCCTTTCTCAATATCCCCTAGCTAGATAGGCCATTTTTCCTAAAAATTCAACCTAGTCAACCCTATCACCCATTTTCTTACTAAGTTGGCTTGGTCGACCTTGTTAAAAAAATTATAACACATTTTATAGAACTAAGTTATCTTAGTCAACTTAGTTTGAGGCCTACCGATAAATTATATAAATAGGGTTTGGTTGAAGTTGTCAGTTAAACATTTGGAATCGTTAAGACTTATCCATTACTATAAATATGATCTTCATATCAATGCAATAGAGAGAAACATTCAATTTTGCATTATCAAATTATGCAATTCTACTACATCTACATTAGATGGATTCATTACTTAGGTTTTACATTAGAGGGAAGATAGCTTTATCCTCTGAGAAGTCTTGGATGCAAACTAGGAGTATTTTATACTATATATGATTTTTTATAGTGTGAAACTTATAAATCCATAATAATATTTTACAAATAACCATTAGCCAAGGGGAATATTGAGACTTGACAAGTTCACTCAAAGGTAAGTGTTGACTAAATTTAACCCCAAGTTAAATTGGGTCATCCCATATAGTTTAAACTTTCATAGATGTACATAATGTTTTTCATGGTATTTTCATGGTCTTTGGTGGTCCTAAATGGTCATATATGGTCATGTATGTCCTTGTTTATCATTGTCCAAGTTTTGGTCTTAGGTTCACTTGTTTAATCCTATCGTTAAGTACATGGTAAAACATAGTAAAAGGTATATTATGGTCTAAATTCATGCAAAAAAATTATTTATATGTCATTTGTAGAATATTGTCATTATCTAACCTTTGTTTGGTTCCTACTTGTAAAATTTGTCAATTTAGCCACTTTTTGACCCATGTAGAAGATTTGGACATGACAAATCAAGGAGAATGTTTCATAAGGATTCCAAATTTCCATGGTGTCATAAAAAAATTAGATAAGGATCATGAATAGTTAGAGTTTAAGAGAAGTTATAGTTCAACTCCTAATCTTGGTAAAAGGGTACTTTTAAAGCACTTATATGGCCTTCCAAGATCATTTTTTAGTTAAAAATGGTTTGGAAGTGACCCTTGGGATCCTTAAAACAATTTTACATATTTGAAATTACTTTTAGTTCAAAATTACACTCCAAACATTTTTTCTCCTCCATTGTTGCCTTCACAAGCTCAAGAAGGCAAATTTTCATTGAATGGTATAGCCATGAGTGAGAGAGAGAGAGAGAGAGAGAGAGAGAGAGAGAGAGAGAGAGAGAGAGAGAGAGAGAGAGAGAGAGAGAGAGAGAGAGAGAGAGAGATGAGAGAGGAGAGAGAGAGAGAGAGAGAGAGAGAGAGAGAGAGAGAGAGAGAGAGAGAGAGAGAGAGAGAGTTATGAACATAAATTTTGTACATTATTAGGGGTTTAAGTAAGATTGAAATAAGTGAAATTATTTTTTATAAAGGTATCCTATTTTTTTATGAACAATCACTAATAATGATAATAGGTCACTATGGCCTATGAATTTGAGAGGGGTATGTTCTTGCACCTATTTTTCTAGTTCAAAAATAAATGGAGAGGAATTATTTTGAGGGTGTTTTCTAGAGGTCTTAGAGCTCCCTTTCATGGTGTTTTTTGACTAAATTTAATCCTAGGTCAAATTTGGTCAAACCCATTTGTATAGTTTAATTTGTCATGAGGTCTTCTAGGTTTAAGGATGGTCATCAAGGTCATAAATATGCATATTTATGTTTAGTGAAGTCATATAACATATTTTACATTTTTCATATGTTTTGTTTATCATAGTATCCTCTTTAGGACACCTTTTGGGACATTTTTTGAAATGCATAGTTTCCTATCAAATAAAAAGGTTTTCAAGAAAATATATAATGTACCATATATCAGAATATGTCAAGAAATAGTTTAAAACTGAAAAGGATCTAGATTCAACATGGAAATAAAGAGATCACAAAAAAAAGGTAGTTAAAGGTAGTTGTACAGACAAAGATAATCCATATATCATGTGTGAGGCTTTAGGGGGGTCCCTTAAAATTCCCACAAGTCATTTTCAAGCTTAAAAAGCTTTAATAGGTCTAATACTACAAAAAAATGACCTCTTTCTCACATCACTCTCTTAGGTAGGTTAAACAAGTCAATCAACTTTATATTGGTATAGATAAGAGAATGATAGTTAGTCTAAGTGTACTTGGAAGTTGAAACTAGTCTCTGTCAGATCTCATTCCATTTTCATGGTTTTTAGATTAGTGATATATACTTCATGAACCATCCTTAAGAATTATACTGACTCTAAACTCCCTGCACATCCCCATTGTCTCTAGTTTTCTTTTATGTTTGATTTGATATGAGTAAACTAAGAAGTGATTATGGTATTACAAAGAATGTATATTAATCTCATGATTAAATTTAATTAGTTTTCATGTGTGTTCATGGAAGGTAGGTAGGATCATCCTTGTAGTTTGAAGTAACACTATTATTGATCTGTAGAATAGAGTCTACATAGTTACAAAGTTTTGTCTTTTATCAAATGGATTTAAATTAGGGTAGTACACTTGTGTCTCTCTTCTCAAACCATAGAATATAGTTTCTCCATGGAATATTTGAATTAAATAACTTATAAGTTGATGGAGATGAGTTTATAATACACTAAGTGAAGAATGATCAAATCTCTAGTGTACACAATCAGCTATAGGCATGGACAGACAATTATAAGGCTACTTAAACCCAAAAAATAGGTTGTGTACATTTATAGGACTTAAATGGAAGTTCTCAAGTATATTTAAGGTTCATAGTGTCTAAATTTGTAGTCAATAAAAAACATGTAGTCAACTAAAGTTGAGAAAAGTTGCAAATGAGACAACTTACCTTAATCTCTCCAAAGAAGGGACTATGCTCTATAAAATGTCATCTATTGGTGGAGGTATGTGAGGTTTGAGTAAATATTGTGTTTCCATTATTTAATACTAGAAATAGTGATAATATTGAAATAAAATAAGAGGGTATAGTTGATGAAGATAATGGTAAATGATCTTTCAATTCCATCAAGTTTTCACTATAAACATTTAGTAAACACAGTGCCAAAAGTGCACATGAACCTATAACTTATAGTAACACCTTTTGTGTTGATGGTAAATAATGACTACATGGTTTATAGGAATAAAATGAGATCAAATAGGTATGATATTATCCCTAATGACTTTAGGAGAAGGTGAAGTTGTAGGACATAATACTTAGGCATTAAACAAACACCTATAGGAATCTCACAGCTCCATGAATTGATACCTATAGTTTCACTTAGATTGCAGACTAGCTAGGCTAGTGAAATAGAAATATTAGTTGATATAATAGAGTTATAAAATATAATGATAAATATTATATGGATAAAATCACCCTTTAATTTTTTCTATATAAAAAAATCAAAATCTATAGGAACTTTGTGAATTCTGAGTGGCTACGTATAATTGAAAATGGTTTGCATACTAGCTCATGCAATGAGGGATGCTAGGTGATTGATGGGTAGAGATTTAAAATGGATTATCATGTTTAATACACCCTAAAATTTATGATAGAACTTATTTTTGACATTTAGGGATAAATTAAATATAACAAATACTATGTTTTGAACATCACCTACAGTCAACTAAACTCTGCCTACAATCATCAAACCTAGTGAGCCAGTTTTGACAAGTTTGAAGGTTTGAGGGCTCTTAGAGAATAATAAACTTATGAAAAATGGTATATATCATCATTATGACCTAATATAACTCCCCAAAATATCCTTTAGGTTAGATATATAGGGTGTATGCCCTTTATTTTGTCTCTAATAGAGGGTACTGCATGAACAAGATAACCTATAGACATAGTACATGAGTGAATAAAGAAGGAAATGGGAAGTAAAAAATGATTTAGGGTGATTTATAAAATTTCATTTGAATTAAATCAATTTTTTTTAACTTCTAAATACTTTGGAACCACTTGTGGTGTTTATATGCATAAAAACACAGTTAGGCCTATTAGGACTATAACGAGGCCTAAGCCGTATAGGTGTCTAAACTCATCCATATGACCATGATAAATTTTAAACCATATGAGGAATTTTATATGAGAGTATAAGGATGGTAAAATCCATAATTTTGTAGGAAACCATTCAAAAATGGTAAATTTAGCCTATAACTATTTTAGACCTACTCAAAGCGCAGTCAAGAGATCGAGAAGCCATTTTATTTCACACATACATGTATGGAGGTGTGAATGAGACATAAAGTATATATGAATAATTTAATGGGGCCATATACCTCAAATTTTTGGAATTGGTTTATAAGTTAGATGTCTAACTTTTATGAACCATCATTAATATTCCAAGAGGCCAAAAATCCTCCTAAAACCCTTGCTTAGACTCGATGGAGAAGAAATGAATAGTGATGAAACTAGGAGGGGTTAAATATCCAATAAATTTCTTTTTACATGTCTATAACTCCCTAAATATCCTTTCTACCCAATTTATCTGTATTGTCATCTATATGGATAGACTTAATACTATGTTTCTTTCAAGATTTGATGTGTTTCATAGGTATAGAGGAGAATGGACAAGTGATAAATATTGTGAGAGGTCTTTAGATACTTTTCCTAGCTCATAAATCTCATTTATAACCATGGTTGTGCATGAAGAGTCCTTTATTATACCATTAATTGAAGGTAATCTAAATAGATTTTGAGAAGGCAAAATGACTGCCTAAGTATTGATAGTGAGAAGTGTTGTTTGAGTTCTATTAAGGTCTATTTGATATATCAGAGGATAAATTAGTTCTAAGTGAGTTTCTTAACACTTATTAAATGATACCCCTTAAATAAATGTAGGCTACCTAAGTGACATATGTGAAGCTTCAAGCCTAAAGGGCCAATAAGTGACTACAAACAATGAGTGATAAGTGACAAGGGTGAGTCAATCAATTGGAAAGGTGTAGATGATCTAAAATGACCCCTTTTCTTCCTTCTCATGTCAAATTATATGTGGAACTAACTCCTATGGAAAATTTAGACAATCAAGTGAACTCCTCACCATCATGAAGGTAGTTTCAAAGCAATATAATGAAGAGTTTTATGCCAACTTGAGGAAGGTGATCTATTTTAGATTGACACATGTTCATTATAGCTTATTTACCTATTTTATAACTCATTTTATTTAATTATAACTTGTTTATAGAATTTAATAGTTTGTATTATGACCCTTCATCTTCATTTCTTCTATCTCTTCTCTTATGCTCTATATATTCAAGCCTTTTTTCCTTTGTAATAGATCCAAAATTGGTATGGCAAAGCCATCAAAGTTTAACACCTAATTTACCTTTAAATAATGTTTTTTGAAGTTGATTCATTATCTTGAATCTCTTTCCTAATTTTTTTAAGTGGTTTATGTGGTTGATAAGGGATGAACATACTCTCCTTGCTTCCATTCTACTCTTGCATGTTTTGTGTGAGTGATATATTTTATAACAAGTTTTATAAAATGTATGTGTTTTTTAAGTTTGTCTTGAAGTGTGAGAGGGGATAGTATAGCCAAATATCATACCTTATTTTCATGCACTTCTAGATAAACGTATAAATCTAACGCTATGAGAAATACTTATGCTAAAAGAATAAGGAGTTAGGGTCAATTTTAGTAGTTTTCCTTCTTAGTGCAAATACAAGTGTGTTATGTGGAATTATCTTTGATGTATTACTTTATTATAATAGGATTATTTTATGTATACTTCTTCCTTTTTCACCCCCAATATTAAGTATCATAGTGTAGTGTGATCCTAAAAGATAAATCAAGGGAGTTATCCCTTTCAAACATAGAGATCTATCTGTTTTAGTAGTTATTTATGAGGAGAGATAGTTCCATGCTATCATAAAATTAAGAAGGTCTAATTGACTTATTTAGTGTGAAATTTTAGACTATAATAATTTTGGCATGTCTGGTGGGACATGAATTCTAAGAAGGTTATTCAAGGTATATGTTGTCTTTGATAACAAAAAACTATAACAATCTACTTCCTATAGTATCTGGTAACTTTAAAGTTTCAATCTTGGTTGCATACTAGTGCACACTTTCATTCCTAAGGTAAACACAAGGTCTCTAACCAAAGGCATACCTTTTAAATTTCAATATATTTCTCCTTATTCCTAAAAATCAAGTAAATTTTAAAATACCCATCCCTATCCAAAGAAGCCATATCTTACTCACAAGTCCATAAGAAAGTTCTTGATTCCCCCATTATTGCAAAGTCCTAAGGCCACCATAAAAAATAACCATCCTTTTGTTCACTTCAATGGCTATAGTCATCTAAGACTTTCTCAATATTATGATATCCTCATAAGTACCCTCAAAAGTGTTCCACCATACATTGGTGGGTCTTCCATCACACCTATTAAACATATAAAAAATATTTATAAATTCTATAATATCCATCACATCATAGAGGAGAATATTTCAATCAATTTTTTGGCTATATACTTCAAAGTAAAATATATTTATTAGTATGTAACATTGGCCCCTAAATTAATTACCACTTGGGATGAGCTTGGAGATGAATTAAGAAGAATATTTAAGGACAAGAGTGACATATTGTCACTAACTGAGCATTTGACTAGCATTAGGAGAGCACCTCAAAAAGTCATTCAAGACTAAAGCACAAAATTTTATAAGACATTGGATAGGTTCCCAATCTTGGTAAGACCAATAACTCATAATGATTTCTTTTATCACCTTAAGGCATTATATAGTGATATTACAATGATGATTTAATCTATGATAGGTAACACTCTACCTAATGCCTATGAAGTGGACATTAGTGTATATAATTGTTTTATTCAGGATAGAAAGATAGAACTAAGACATCCCATGTCTCTTTTTATAATTTAGAAACTCCTACACTTATTATTTCTCCCATTCTTACACCTAAAAACAAATTTGCTTCCCCTAGTTAACTAGGTAAACCTAATGAGGTAGAAAGGATAAGATCTATGAAACAAGATATCCTATGTCTAAATAAGATCATTCAATAATAGAAAGTTAATAATTTTCAAAGTCATTATCAACCTAATCAATCCTACCCTAACTATTAAGGCAATAGACCTCCTTTCTAAGGTCATCCTCAAGCTCAAAGATAGTTGGTCCAATCTAAATCATATGGTGTTTACAATACCAATTCTCCTTTAACCTCAAGGGCACTAGTGCCTACTAAAAATAACATTACCCAAGATCATAATATTCAACCTTCATTGGATCAACCTTATGATCCATATTCCTATGTCAATGAGTCCTATAATCAAGCCTTCATGATAGGTTTAGTAGTTATACAAACTATGACTCAGAATTAAGTACCAAATGGAGGAGTGAATGATGGTAATGGTGATCAATTGGGGTCTATATTAGTAAATTAGTATAATTATGACTCATGTGAATTAAATCATCAAGGGAAATCAAGTATGGATATAAGTTCTATAGATTCAACTATAAAGAACAAGAGGAAGGTAGTTAAAGAAGTTTAAGGGGATGTTATTGGTCAACATATGAATGTTCAAACAATTATAAGGTCATGTATGTCTAATTTAATTCCAAATACACAATTAATCCAAAGAGATTATAATTTTATAAGTACTTTCATACCTCAAAATTCTCAAAGTGTAGGTATTACTATTCTTCTTAGTGGACAAGAAAAAGTTAGTGGTCCTTTCACTAACATTATAAAGAAATTAAAGAGGTCTCATATGAATGTATCCATGTGGGATACATTAGAAATTATAGGAAGAGTAGACCTACTTCAATTAGAGTTGTCCAAACTTAGTTTAAAAACCAAATAGCCTAGCTAAATAGAGGCAACCTTGACAGACACCATGAATCCAAGTGAAGGATAGTCAATCAAAGTTGAAAAGTTAGACAAACCTCCTCCATTTTATTTATCCATCATTATTTGATATTCCTTGGTATACAATTTTCTCATTGATAGTGGATCTATCACTTCTGTCATGCCCAATCAATTAGCTAACAAATTAAACTTAAAGTATGAGCCTCATCTCAAAGGAGTTATATAATTAGATGAGTCATCTACAAAGACCATTGATATAATCAGAGATTTGAAAATTATTTGTCATGCTTGTTTTACCATCACCATTTATTAGGATGTTATAGTGGTAAACATGCCTCCTTATTTTTCACTTTGTTCATCAAGAGAGTTCACTACTAAAATTGGATGTTATTTGACTTCAGACTAGTCTTACATGGGTTTTAAGACTAGGTATGGTGTAAAAGTGACAATCAAATTAGAACCTCTCTCTGTCTTTCATGTTGAACCTTATGTGCCTTACACTTATAATATGAATTGAATTTTATTGAATAAGATGATCACCCTAGTGATCAAGAGCCTCTAAAAATCCTTGATGTCATATTTGATTTGTATCTTGATGAGTGGGGAGATAATCAAGGTGGATTTGAAGAAACTAGTTGTTGAACTTACATACTTCATAAGGATTGTGAAGGATTCCTTGAGGTAGATCATGATAAAATTCTAGAGAAATTTGTATGGGGAAACTATCTTACACACATGGAAGATGATATGAGTATCCCAATCATGGAGAAACATGATAGTATTTTTTATCACTCATTTATGCCTACTAAAGAAGAAAACACTCATGAGCATGAACATCATGAAGAGGTGAATCCCATGTGGTAGCAATTAAATGAAATTGTGAAAGAATTTAAGGAGGTAAATAGGTCTAAAACTTCTCAAAACAAATACAAACCTGATGTTGAGATCAACCATGTGTTTTTTGAGCATAAAAAAAATATTGAGGTCCCTGAAAAAAAAGGAATTTTTTTAAAAAAATAGGTAGTGTTTGGTGAATAAGGAGATAGCCTTGAATGTTCCAAAAAATAGACATATATTGGATCAAGTGCATCTGAAGTTGAGAAGGATGTGATGAACTCCAATTATCATACTAAATATTATCAAATGATCATGAAAAAATGTAAATAAGATGTTAGCTCCAACAAGCCCCCTTGGAGAGATATATGGAATGTTCTTGAGTACTCCAAATGACAAACTTACAGTTAGTAGAAGACCTAACCATGGTAAGTCACTTGAATATCTCCACAAACAAGTGTCCATTGATAAATATGCTTCATATGATAAACTATTTTATTGGTGTAGTAGTTATGTAAGAGGCATTGTATTTGACCCTAGTTGAAGAAATGAAGAGTGTTCTTCACCTCAAGTGTCTTGAGGTATTATACATACTAGGATAGGTGTGTTTTTGCTTATGTTGGTTTGTATTTTCCCTAAGTGTTATTGAGAACACAAGTGTCTTTTCTTTGTTTTTGTGTCTTGTGTTTATTTCCTATTGTTTGGTGTGGTATCCTCTCAAAGACTTACCAGTGTCAAGAATAGTGTATAGATGACTCCATTGCCCAATGATAGGAGAAGGCTACTGGTCCTTAGCATAATAGGCTTACTACCCTTAGGAAATTACCAAAATGGTGAATAAATTTGAGCCTATGTTAAATTTGGTCAAACCATTCTGTATATTTAAAATTTTCATGAGGTATTATAGGTTTAAACATGTTCATAAAGGTCATAAATATGTCTAGTCATGTTTAGTGAAGTCATATAACATATTTTACATTTGTCATATGTGTCATTTATCTTAGTATCCTCTTTAGGCTAAATTTTAGGTAATTTTTTGAAATGTATGGTTTCATATAAAAGGACAAAGGTTTTTAATAATATATATAACATAACATATGATATAATATGTCAATAAATAGTTTGAAATTGAAAAGGATGCATGTTTAATGTGAAAATAAAGAGATCACTTCATAATAGGCAATTAAAGGTAGTAGTACAAAAAAGAAAAACATATATGCCATGTGTGAGGCTTTAATGAGGTCCCTTCAGATTAAAATTAGTCATTTTTAATCTTAAAAATATTGAACAAGTCTAAAACTACCAAAAACTGACCTCTTTCTCTCATCATTCTCTTGGACAGGTTAAACAAGTCAAGTTTTCTATTGGTACAAACAAGAGGATGAGAGTTACTCTGAGTGAAATTGGGGGTTTAAATATGATCTCTCATTACATGGTCATGGTTTTAATATTGGTGTTACATCATAAACCATCCTTAATAATGATAGTTACTCTAAACTACCTGCATATCCCCATTGGCTCTAGTTTTCTTATATGTTTACTTTGATCTGAGTAAACCAAGTAGTGAATATGGTCTTGTAGATAATTTTTATTCATTTCATGATTGAATTTAGTTGTTTGGCATGTTTTTTCATGGAATTTAGGTAGGATCAACCTTGGAGTTTGAATTAACACTATTATTGATCTATAGGATAAAATCTACATAGTTATAAATTTTTGTCTTCAATGAAATGGCTTTAAATAAAGGTAGTACACTAGTATCTCTCCTCTAAAAGCATAGAATATAGTTTATCCATGGAGGATATGCATTGAATAACTTATAATTTGATGGAGATGATTTTATAATACACTAAGTGAAGAATGATCAAATCTCTAGTGTCATAGTCACCTACAATCACATATAGGCATGTATAGATAATTATAAGGCTATTAAAACCCAAGAAATATGTTGTGTACATTTCCAAGACTTGAATGTATGTTATCAAGTCTATTTAGAGTTCATATTGTAGGCCTTGTATTCAATTAAAAACTTGTAGTCAACCAAAGTTGATAAAAGTTGTAAATTATCCAACTTACCTTAATCTCTCCAAAAAAGGGAATCTACTCTACAAAATGTCATCTATTGTTAGACGTATGTGAGGTTTAAGTAAGGCTTGTGTTTCCATTATTATATATTTGACATATTTATAACATGTCAACACAAGAAGAGGGTGTATATTTGAGAAATATAATGGTAAATTAGATTTCAATTCCATCAAGTTGTCACTTTAAGAATTCAATAAGCATAGTTCCAAAAGGGCACATGAACCTATAACTTGAAGTAATACCTATTGTGTTGATGGCAAAGAATGACAACATGGTTTGTAGGAATGAAATGAGATAAAAAAAAAGTATGATATGATCCCTAATTAATTAAGGATAGGGTGAAGGTGTATGAAATATTACTCAAGAATTAAACAAACACCTACAGGAATCTCACAACTCCCTAAATTGACACCTATAATTTCACTTCAATTGTAGACTAGATAAGCTAGTGAAATGGAAATATTAGTTGATATAATAGAGTTATAAGATGTAATTATCACTCTCATATGGATAAAATCACCCTTACATGTGGTAATTATACAAACATTAACATCTACAGGAACTTTGTGAATTCTGAGTGGCTACTTGCATTTGAAGATGGTTTATAAACTAGCTGATGCAATGAGGGATATTAGGTGATTAATGGGAAAAGGTTTAAAATGGATGAACATGTTCAATATACCCTTAAATTGATTATATAACTTCTATGTAACCTTTAATTATAGATGAAATTGAACAAATACTATGTTTTGAACATCACTTATAGTCAACTAAACTCTACCTACATTCATCAGACCTAGTGAGCCAATTTTGATATTTTTTAAGGTTTAAGGGATCTGGAAGCATAATAAAGTTATGAAAATTGGTATAGATAATAATTAAGACCTAATATATATCCCCATAATATCATTTAGGTTAGATATATAGGGTATATTCCCTCTATTTTATCTCAGACAAAGGGCACTCCATGAACAATATAACTTGCAAACATAGTAGGTGAGTTAATAAAGAATGAAATTGGAAGTACTAAATGATTTAGGGTGATGTCTATAGTTTTATTTAGTGAAAATACATTTTTAGGTTCATCTAAATCTGTTGGAAACACTCAGTGGTGGTCATATGCATAAAAACATAGTTTGGCCTATTAGGCCTACAACTAGGCCTAAGCCCTACAGGTGCCTAAACTCATCCGTATAACCATGAGAAATTTATAAAACATATGAGGAATTTTAGAGGAGATTATAAGTTTGGTAACATCCATAATATTTTAAGAAGCAATTCAAAATCAGTTAATTTAGCCTAAAACTATCTTAGACCTACTCAAAATGTAGTCAAGAGCTTGAGAGGTCATTTTATTTCACTCATATTTATACGAAGGGTGTGCATGAGACATCAAAAATATAGGAATAGTTTAATAGGGTCATATAAATTAACTATTTATGACTGGTTTAAAATTTAGATGTTTAGCTTTGAAGCATCATTAATAGTCCAAGAGACCAAAAACCCTCCTAAAACCCTTATTTGGACTTAATGGAGAATAAATGAATAGTGATGCATCCATGAGGTTTCAAATTTCCATAAAATTTATTTTGACACATTTTTAACTCCTAAATATCCTTTCCACCCAATTGATCTATACTATCATTTATATGGATAGACCTTATATTTTGTTTCTTGTAATATTTGATGTGTTTCATAGGTATAGAGGAGAATGGACAAGTGATAACTATTATGAGAGGTATTTATAGACTTTTAATAAATCTTAAAGCTCATTTCTCACCATGTTTTTACATGAATATTCATTTTTTAAACCATTCATTGTAGGTATTATAAACAAACAGTGAGAAGGCAAAATAACTACCTAAGTGTTGATAGTGATAAGTGTTTTTTGAGTTATATTGAGGTTTATTTGATAGAATATAGGATAAATGAGGTCTAATTGAGTTTCCTAACACTTATTAAATTATCTCCCTTGAATAAATATAGGCTACCTAAGTGATATATGTGAAGATTCAATCTTAAAGGTATAGTAAGTGATTATAGATAGTGAGTGACAAGTGACAAGGGTGAGTCCATAAGTTGGGAATGCATAGATGACCTGCACTAACCCCATTTCCACCTTCTCATTTCAAATTATATGTGGCAATTACTATGATAGTTTATAATTAATTAACTCCTTACCATCATGAATGTAGTTTCAAAGCAAGATAATGGAGAGTTTTACACCAACTTGAGGAAGGTGCTCTATTTTAGATTGAAACATGTTCATGACATCTTCTTAACCTACTTTACAAGTCATTTTCTTTAATTATAACTATTTTATAGAGTTTTAAACTTGATCTTGTGACCCTTCATCTTCACTTCTTCTCTCTCCTCTCCTATGTTATATATTCAAGCCTTTTTGCCTTTGTAATGGATCCACAATTAGTATAGAAAATCCATGCTTGTTTTAACACCTCATTTACCTTTTAATAATTTTTTATAAAGTTGATTCATTCTCTAAAATATATTTCCTAAGTGTGTTAAGTGGTTTATGAAGTTGACAAGTGATGAACATATTTCCCTTACTTCCATTCTGCTCTTACATGTTTTGTGTGAGTGATATCTCTTATAACATGTTTCATAATGTGTATGTGTTAAGTGTATCTTGAAGTTTGAGAGGGAATAGTCGTTTCTATTATCATACCTTATTTTTACCCACATCTAGATTGGTATATCAATCTACCTCTGTGAGAAATACTTATACTAGAATAATAAGGAGTTAAGGTTAGTTTTAGTAGTTTTCCTTCTTAGTGCAGATGTAAGTGTATTATGTGGAGTTATATTTGGTGTATCACCTCATTATCATAGGTTTATTTTATTTCTCCTTCTTCCCTTTTCACACCCAATAGTGACTAGCCTAGTTTAGTGTGAACCTAAAAGATAAATCAAGGGAGCTAGCCCTTTCAAAACTATAGATATATCTCTTATAGTAACTTATCTCTAAGGAGAGATAGTTCCATGTTAATTCTCTAAGGTGTGATTTTAGACTATAATATTGGTTTTATTGGCTAACCCATCTTCATCAGGTGATTTCACTTAGAGGAAGAAGGTCTTAGTATACAGACTATTTTAATGGATTATGTTACAAGTCTCTATTTTATATTCATGTTAGTGATTCTTAGAGGTTTATAATTCTTATTTACTCATGAATACTCCCTTGATTTCATGGATTCATGTTTCTTTTGTCTTAGATGTGTTCTTTCCCATGCTCATCTTATGTGCTTATTTTTTAAGACATTATCAATGTTTAATCAAGTCTAGTGGATTTTGATTATCAATTTTGGATTAGGAACTAGTGATACATCATGTTTCATAGTTATGAGATCATATTTTTGTATTATAATCATGAAAGAATAAAAAAAAGATACCATAATACACTTTTCAAGGAGATTTCATAGTTGATTCTTTCACATACATGTTTTACAGACTATAAGGATAAGTGGGAGATGATAATGTCATAGAGAGGCATATTTAATATATAAGTGCATTAAATGGCCTATAAACACCTCACTTTTATCACCAAGTTACTCAAAATTAACTATTTACTCTAATTCCCTACACTCAAAACTTATGCATATATGGTTGACTATACTTGTAATGCATACATACCAATGGGGTAAGTTAAATTTAATTATTATTATCTTAATCTATATGATTAATGAAGGATTTATAAGGATGTATAATTTTTTTATAGAGTCAAGACATCTAATAATTTATGAAATGGCTCTTGTAGCCCTAAACTGTCCAAAATCAACCTACAAGCCTCAAGCTTTTAGGTCTCATTTAGACCATGACCAACATCAAACCAGTAAATAAGGCCTCAAACATTAATTTTAAACTCCATTTCAGGTGAAAAAGTGACATAAATAATCAAACAATAGTAAGCTACTTTTAATAGTCAAGAAAGATAGGATTGAGTTGAGTTGATAGTCAAGTCTCAATCTATAGTATAGGTGGTACAAATTACAGTGTGAGTTGAGAGTGAATTGGATTTTTTTAGAGACTTTGTAATGATATTAAAATATATAAATAAATGATTTGAGGTGAATTGATAGTGATTACAAGTATAATAACTCAAGGAGTGTTTATTTTTAGCACTAAGGTAAACAAATGAGACATATCATCCCTAAGCTTGTAGGTCCTCATTTTATACTAATAGTCAAATTTAAATCCATATTATATTAAGATAAAGAATATTATTTTTATTTTTATAAAATCAAGTTAAATACTGAGAGAAATTCAATGTCATGAAGGTGAGATCTAGGCAAAGAACATAGTCATGAATCCTAATATGTAGATATAGGCCTATTTAAGAGAGAAATCGGTTACATACCTAAAGAGAAGGGTGATGTTTATTGAAAAATTATTAAAAACTATTTGTAAACTTTATTAAATTTCAAATCCATTGAAATTTTCAATAATTTTGATGAGTACTAAGTTTCATAGGTGCAATTAAGATAGCAAATAGGCACCTATAGGCTACTCTATCTATAGGCTGACTATAGGATAAAGAGAATGGAAAATATGTGTGAGGTGATCTAAACCCAATTTAGACTCTAATTAAATAATTTTCAAAAGGTTATTATGTAGTAAATAATATCTCAAAACTCAAATGCCTATCAAGTCATTCATGGACACCTAACATATCCAAGTGACCTTCACACAATCACCTATAGGTTGTAAGGGCTCAATCATGTTCACACCTAAAGGAGGAACCATAACATGTTTTAAAATTATTTTAACTTATTTTGATATCTAAAATAACTTAATATAAAATTAATGGTGTTAATAACATTAATGTGAGGTCCAAACTCACATAATACATAGTCAAATGATCCATGAGAGGCATCTATAGGTTGTAAGGAAATGAATTGATATCAAACTTCAAAGTGAAAAAAGAGAATGTTCATGGTTTTTTAACCTGATTGGGATCTTAAATAAATTTTAATAAAATTTATAAGGTCATTGAGGTGATAAGGTAAGGTATAAACATCAAGGTATGTAGTCATGATACATGAAGAGCACCTATATACTACATAAGGCAGGATGGCCATAAAGCATTGATCAAAATCCAACATGGTGAAGAGGCATTGAGGTTTATCTCAGTTATTATATAATTATCATAGGTTCATGTTGATACTAAATAAAATTACTATATAATATTGAATACATTGGTTTCAAAACCCTACACAGAGTCAAGATGCTAGAAAATAATGCACATAGGCTATAACCTAGCTAGTCTTGAGTTAATTAGATGTTTGAGACCTCTATAGGAATTACCATGCCTTAAAAAATGGTTAAAAGAGTTTTTTTTGAGTTTAATGATACATACATGGTCTCCTTAAAGTCATACCAATAGTGGACATATCCACTTTTTTATCTCAGACCTTGCCCACTCATTATGCAAGGGCAAACATAATACCTAGAGGTACACTTTAACTCCAAAGGTACACAATGTGATCATACGAATCCATGAAGTGAGGTTATTAATATTTTGGTTTAAGAAAAAAAATCAATAAACAAATTAACACTCATACTTCAAGACTATATCTTATGGGTGAACTTAATAACAAAAGATAAATGAAAGGACAACTAAAATACAAAAGACAACAAATATTTTACCTTATCTAGGAACTCCAAATGCTTTATTGAGTGGATTTTTTGGATTTTTAATCAATTAGTCCTTGGAAAATGAAGCTTTTTGGACTATTTTATTCTTGGCACCATTGGCTTTGATATGTCTTCATGTAGCTTCGATCAAGATTTTGACATTATAACATTGATTGCAAAAAAATAGCTTATGTCTCTCTCCAAATTTGAACTATAACCTTGGATTATGAGATATTTAAAGTCATTTGTGCATGATAAATTTTCACCAAAATATCTTAAAATTCAATAGTAAAGGCATTGAATTTATATAAAATGTATCTAACCCCAACCCAAGGTGAGTCAAGGTAGAGTTTAGGCTTGGAATGGGTTCAAACCTAACCTAGGTGAGTCAAATATAACCCCAGTAGAGTTAATAGTTGTCGAGTAATTATGAATTTAATTAATAAGTATAACTCTCTAAAATAAAATATTTTAGGATATTTATAAAGAGATTGACAACTCATAAAGGCAATGATGAAAGCCTAGGCTATTTTGAATTTCATTTTTATGATATTTATTAATTGCACATGGACAATTCAACTAGGAATTTAATTTGGTTTAGCTTATTAATTAATTTTTATTATCCATTTATCTCTTTCAAGATTTTATTTTTCTTCTTGTGCCCACTTAATAGGTCCATAGGCCAAATCAACTAATGTAATGTTGTAAGATGATTAAGGATGAATCTATGAGAGGTTATTATTGCATATGATAAGATACCCAAATTAGGAATGCATCAACATGATTTTGATCTTTTATTAATGATGCAAAATCAAATTTAGAACATTAAATGATTCATAGGCTTAATTTGTAATGGTTGGTAGGAATCAATCTAAAGTTTGATTGGAAGATAGTTGTGGTGTGTTTTAAGTGTCTATAGTTTGCCCCTATTTGGGAAGATGTTGCAAGTTGTAAGCATAATAATTTCTTCTCAAATAATTAAATAGAATAAAAAGAAGATAATGATTGAAGAAGAAGATATAAATGATATTTGGGAATCTTATAATGATGCCCCCCTGAGGGAGTGGCTACCACATATGATTGATGGACTATCCCATGATAAGAAACAATAATAAGAATGAAATTAATGCATAAGTGAGATTAATCCAATCGAGAAAATGATTTCATGCATTGATTTAAAAATTAATAATTTACACAAAAGTAATTATAATTAGTAATAAAGGTTGAGACACTAATTTTTACATAGGAAGTTATAATCAGTGGCAATGACATATTCCCCAATTAGGGTTGATGAGTCAAAATAATAATTTTCCCATAATTAGTTATAATCATTAAATGACCTAGAAAAAATTGATTTTTTATTGTGCCACAGTAAGGTAGATTAGAAATCATAACTCAAGGATATAAAAATTTTCATAGATTAAAGATGAGTGGACACAAACATAGATATGATGGTCTAATGACTAAAGAATCCACAAATAACCAGGCATACAAAGATTCACAAAGTGATGAAAGAGATGAATAGAAGAATAATAATTGATCAATGTAAATGATCTAGTTGTACCTCCCAAAGTGGAGATGCTTATCCTTATTAGCATTGATATAACCAAAATTGTCAATGGGTTGATTTGATCAAGGAGGGTGGGAGTATTTTCCAAGGGTAGCAAGGAGAAAATTTTATGGCTCCATTATTTGTAAGAATTCCCAAGATGATTTTTACTATATCACGTGATGGTATGCCTCATGATAGAAAACCATGAGAAGTTTTCCAAAATATGAATAAGGACTATCTCCTGATCCCATAAAAGTTTGAAAATAATGCACCAATGATAAAAGCCACAATGACAATGTTGACATATAAATATGGATAGACTAAAGAATAATGCACAAGGAATCACCCAATGAACACATATAAAATGAATTGAGGAATAGTAATAAAATAAAATACATAGACAAGCAAACAAACACACAAAAATCCTAAAATTAAAAGCAAAAGAAAGCATCCTAACAATGGATTTTCCCTAGAAGGGTAGATTGAGAATGAATTACTAGGTTTAAGCAAGACAAATGTTTTTGGATTTTGAAATTTTGAATGTTTTTAAAATTTTGAGGTAACTTAAATCATTAGAGATTTACAAGATACCACTCACAAAATGGCAAGAGTATTTCCTTAATTTACTCTCAAAATGGTGAGTGTATGGAAAAGGGGGATTGAATTGACCTAAACATGAATCGAACATGGCCTAAATAGTCCCAAAATGACCTCAAGTCACAGTAGTTCCATCAACATAAAAGGCAATGAGAACCATTCAGGTCATAATAAGTTCTAAAATCAAGGAAAATGTCTAGGGAAATGAGAATAGTAATGGAAAGGTGATGTGGCAATGCATGGTAAAGGTATTATTCTTAATTTTTTCCATAGGCAATTATAATTAGGAAACAACATCATAGTTTGTGATACTAATTTTCCCATAGGTGGTTATAATTAGTAACATAAGGTGTAACACTAATTTTCCCATATAAAATTATAATCAAAGGTACCGATCATTCATAAATAAAAGATAACTTACCATATCCACTATCACACTACTTTCATAAACTATCATTTAAACATAGAATTGTAAAACTATTGAAACTAGATCAGAATCCCATCATGTAAGGTGTGGGAATAACCAAAAGAACCAAGATCAAAAGGGTCAGGTAGGATGGCTAAAAATAGGATTTAGGATAATTGGGATAACATGGTAAAATGACATATGGTATGGAATTGTTTAGGATGGTGGTGATCTGGCAATTGGATAAAATGGTAATAGGGTGCCCCCAAGTGATGAGGCAAGGTAAATGGAAGGTTATGAAATAATGTCAAGATGAATGTAAAATGGTAAGGCAAATATTTTTGTCCAACGTAAATATTTTTATCATTCTTACTAATGTGGATATGCACATTCTGATTATCATTTGACACAACCAAAATAATCAATCATGTAAATTGCTAGCCCATACCTCTTTTGAATAGATGTTCTATCAAGAACCTGCTACAGATTTGGATTTCAAAAATGTTGTTGTGATCTTCATTAGTCATTGATTTTGTTTCATTAAAACTTTGAGACAAGGTATATTTGTAGCCTCTTCAAAGGAAAGTATGGATAAGGATGGTAAATAGGGATAAATAGCAGATGATAATTTTGATTTGGTAATGTAATGGTGAATGATAATAGGAGGTAAAATGGCTGGGTGATAAATAAATATTGGGATTTTAAGGCACACACAATGTTATTGATTCTAGATTAGACATAAATTTGGATGTGGTGATGCTAAATATTTTTGGGTATTCTCTCAATCAGACCACCATATTTTTCTATTATTTGGGCCTGAGATTAGCTACCATCTAATTATGTTATAGATTGGAAGCTATATTGATGTAATCTTGAATAATATCTTCATCAAGTAGTGAAGAACTATTGTGCTTAGCTATGGAAACCTCAATGAGGTTTTCACTAATGAAGTTGTCTTTATTGTCCCATAGCACCTCTAATAAAGTTTCATTAAGGAATTTTGACTTTTGACTTTGATTGTATTTTAGCACCTATAAAAAATTTTCACTATAAGATGTTATGTTTGGACTTTGATTTCCCCTTAGCACATTCAAAAAGGTTTAACTGGGAGATTTTTATTCTTCTACATGAATGTGGTCTTAGTCCCCCTAATGTTCTTCAATCGATATGTCACCATGTATTTAATTCAACAAGGTGTGATTTTATCAGTCCCAATCGACACTTATGGGAGGTAGAAGGTCACTAAAATAGCTAAGTTGGTTAGTGGTAATGGCATGTGGAATGGGAAGAGGAAACACAACCCTTGTAGAATATACTAGGATAACTTGTGTCAAAGCTAAATTAATTATCCTCAAAAATCATAAAAGGATCACAAATGTATTCAAACTAATCTACAAGGCATACATAACCAATATTGTAACAACCATGAATGTATTTTGATTTTTAATCTAATTCTGACTCAAAGGAATCTAAATACAATATTGAGACTAACATTGATTCTTCTTCTAATGCTAAATTTAATGTTGATTCAAGAATAAAACCTAAATTCAATGTTGATTCTTCATCTAGTGTGGACACTACTACAATGATTTCTTTTTGAATGTTTGGTATAGAACAAGTAACAGTCTATGATGCCATAATGAGATCCACAGAGACTAGTTTGTCAAAGTTAGACTCCTCAACATGTGTAAAAAGGTCAAGAGACAATTCCACAAAGACTAGCTTGTCAAAAGGAGGCTCTTTAAAAATAGGCATATGGTCAAGATAATTATTTTCCAAAAGGTATTTATAATCATTAAGAAGCGACTCAACAAAGACTAGCTTATTAGAGTGAGATTCCTTGACAACCTACATAGTAACAAAAGGTGATTCATCATAGGTTGGCTTCTCACAAATGCTTGTTTCAACAAAAACATTAAGGATTGGTTGGTTCTCTTGGCCTTTGTTTATAACTAGTTATAAAATACTATTTTTGAACATATCTTTGTCTTCAAATGATTATCTCAGTTGGAGTGGTATAGATTGGCTCAATTAGAGAGGTATTGATCAGTTTGGTTTTATTTTGATAATTGGCAGGGGCTTTATAAAGTGGGTAATAGTTGGCAAAAAATGAATAATGTCTAGTGGTTGGATAATCATAGGCTTAATAAAGGCTAGTTTATGGCCTAGGATAGTAACTGTGACCCATCAAGTTGTGATTGGATAACATTGTTGGGATAATAAGTTACCATATATGGGATATCCTGGAATAGTGATGGTAGGGAATTGTGGAGCTTGGTTTCTATTACAAGCCAAAGGATGAGGGATGTGAATGGTAATGGTAGGGTGTTGTGGATCTTGATTTCTTGCACAAGCTAAAGGATGAGGGTTTGGTATAGAAATGGTAGGGTGTTGTGGAGCTTGGTTGCTCACATAAGTTAAAGGATAAGGTCCTAGAATATAAATGGTAGGGAATTGTAAATCTTGGTTTTTATCTCAAGCCAAAGGGTGAGGTCTTATAATAGATATGGTAGGGATTTATGAATCTTAGTTTCGTACACAAGCTAAAGGATGACGCCTTGGTATAGAAATGGTAGTCCTTAGATGTTTTGGAGCTTGGCATCTCACACAACCCAAATGATATTTAATGGTATAAGTGGATTAATGGATTCCATGATCAAGATCATACATCAAACATCTAAAAAAAGGTACCACCAAACACTATGCTTGAGGATCTTGTCTTTATTCCCTAGATTGAGTATTATAAGGAGAATAAGTATCCATATCATAAAACACTTATTTACCATAGGGGTCTTGAACAAAGTCAATCTGTAACACCATTTGATCATACTTTAGATTATACATGGCTTGACTATGAATGTAACAAGATATATCCACATCAATGATGAAATCTTTATAAAAGTCTCAGAGTTTTACAAACTCTTTAAAACATTGTCAAAAGTACAAAAGGTTCAAACTTGGTCTAACTTGGTATAGGGGTGGATTTGTTTTTTAAAATGGCATGTTCTCAAACCTAGTATATAACAATCTACTATAAATTTTTTAAAGTCAAATGTCCCACACAAAAAAAGGTCAAGATGATGAATAAAAATTGGCATGCCAAACTCTAAGTACAAAGTACTCCAAACAAGTCTAATCTAAAGAAATAAAACTTTATAGGTGTTTTGGCCAAACATAATTTCAAAATTTAGGTTCAAAATAGGCATTTTCTAGGACTTTTGGCAAAACAATAATAATATCTAGACATTAAAAATAAGTTATGAGATTTAATCTAATAGATATGAAAAACTTAGTTATAGACTAGGCATTAGAAATTAAAAATGAAATTTGTCAATTGGAATAAGGCATGAAACAAAAGGAATATTTATAGATAGGTTTTTTCTCTCAAATAAGTCACAAATAATAGTTTTCATATTGGGTAAAATAATTAACCTAAGTTGCAAAATGCAAAACAGAAAAAATGATGTCTAGGCCAAATTACACAAGGCATAAACATAAATCAATCAATGTTTGGATTTGAACTTGTTAGGTTTAATTAAAAACTAAAATTAGGAAAACTAGGCTTATTTGATCAAAAAAGAAGCTATACAAAGGTGAATGACATAATGGCACTAGACAAAGATCCAAAAAGGCATACACGATTCAATTTTGAAATTGAAATTAAGCACAAGACAAATAAGTCTATGAAATAATTTGAGTAGCTTAATGACATTATTTATTATCTAAAATTTAATCAATCATTAGTTTGAAGACTCCAAGGCACAAAAACTCAAAATTATTTGGGCAACATAATGATACCCTTTTCAATCAAGTGACACACATATAAAGATTTGTCAAAAGACAAGCAAAAGTATGCTTCCAAATGGATAACATAATGCCTCCTAAAATAATGGAGTGATGTGAACACAAAACTCATTTTGACATGGGAAAAAAACCAAATAGGATATTTTAGACTCAAAAACCATGTAATAAAGGATAAAATGACATTAAACACCTAAGTGTAATGTCCTAGATCATAAAACTAACAAGGTTGCATAGTACTATTGAAATCTTTCCATATACTCACTCTTAGAAGGATTTTAAGTGTTAATCCATAAATAAAAGTGCATGAAAAGTAGGATTTTTAGTCACCATTTTATTACAATATTTTTTAATATGATATGGAACTTCTAGCTACTGACCCTACATTAGTAGTATGTCCATGACAAGTGGGGTTATTATAAAACTAAATTTTTGTGCATCTAGATGATCCCAAGTGTGGTTAACACTAGAGATGAAATCACATAAATTGAGTTCATAACAAATAACTTATTATTCAAGGGTCCATTAATTTACATATTTAATCTATTTGTGTACTTATTAGTGGAATTCCCTAGTTACCCAAACTTGATTTGGGTTTTCATTGTGATTGGAGAGGCAAGCTGCCCAGCCCACTAGCAATCATAGTATATATGCCCTGATTTATATATCCCACCATGGAGTGGGGTTTTTAATATTCTAGGAGATGAAAACCTATGTAAACACACCCCTAAATAACTCATGAGGAGGCTATAAAATTTTTCTCACAAGCCAAACTGCATAAAAATAAATGATAAGAGAAAAGACTTTAAGGTCATGTTTAGATCACTCAAACCATATGGATTTGAAGAGAATTAATGATGTTATTTACTTTACTTTAAATAGGTAAAATATGAAAATAAATATATATTTTTTTTCACTCAAGTTCCCTAAAGGGGAGGGGAGAACATACACACATCAATCAGTTTGCACAAACAAATAAGGCATAAAATGAATATTTTCAAAAGCATGTAACTTAGTGATTAAAATTCATTTTAATGTATCAAAAACAAAATGTGTTGTGAATTTTTTATACCCTTGGTATTTTTTGTTGAAATATTAAATAAAAATGAAAATGATTTAAATAAAAATATTCTTAAAACATTAATTTACAATGTGAAAATTGCAAGTTAGAAGTGTTTTAAATGTCTCCTTGTGGCCTTTGGGTCCTACAAAAAGTGTTTGGGGGGGGGGGGGGTTTGATATTTTTTTGAAACATTTATACAACTTGAAGGTAATATGATATCAAATTCATAAAATCTAAGATAAAACATGTGGTTTTAAAAAAGGCATCAAAAATAGAGTTTGGATGACCCCAAATGAAGCTTTAAGTATGGCCTATCAACCTGTTATTTTGCATAGAAATTGATGTCAGTTATGGGTGATGTATACAGAGGTAGACATTGGTTTTGGGTGAATCAATGTTGGTCAAGAATAATTTATCTTGTTTCTATTATAACTGATGTCAGTCTCTGTGTAATCTATGTATCACTAAAAAATAGAATACGTGAAAAACAATGTTAAAACATGGATTTTGAAGATTGTCAATCACTTAATAGAAAATCTAGGAGAAAATTTTTCATATCCTTCATATATAGGATGATTTAAGGTCCCACTGGGCATTCCATTTTTGATCATATGAATCCAAGAAGGGAAATTAGTAATATGTTAGTTTAAGAAACAAAAACTTCAATAAACACATTAACACTTACACTCCAAGCCTATATCTTAGGGGTGAGCTTAGTAAAAAAAAGAAAAATGAAAGCACAACTAAAATTCGAAAGAAAACAAATCCTTTAACTTCATCAGGAGATAAAAATCATTTTTTGAGTGACTTACTTGGTTTGTGCATCAAGTAGTCATTAAAAAATGAAGCTTGTTGGCTCTTTTTATCCTTGGCAGCATTAGATTTGATATAGATTAATGTAGTTTAGCTCAAGATTTTGGCATTATAACATTTATTAAAACACAACATATTATGTCTCTCTCTCTCCAAATTTGAATTATAACTTTGGATTATGAGATATTTTAAGTCATTTGTGCATGATAAATTTGCACCAAAATAACTAAAAATTCAATAGGCAAGGCATTGTATGTATAGCAAATGGATCTAACCTCAATCCATGGTGAGTCAAGGTGGAGTTTAGGATTGAAATGGGTTCAAACCTAACATAGGTGAGTCAAATATAGCCCTAGTAGAGTTAATATTTTTCAAGTAATTATGATTTCAATTACTAGGCATGGCTCTCCAAAATTAGATATTTTAGGATATTTCTAAAGAGCATGACAAATTATAAAGTCAATGATGAAAGGCTAAGATATTTTGAATTTTTGAATTATTTTGAATTATATTAATTAATTTCACATGGATAATTAAACTATGAATTTAATTTGGTTTATCTTGTTAATTAATTTTGATCAGCCATTTAACTCTTTTAAGATTTGATTTTTGTTAATGTGCCTCACTTAATATGTTCATAGGCCAAATTGATTGATGTAATGCCACAAGATGATTAAGGATGAATCCATGAGAGGTTATTGTTACATATGGTATGATTACATAATTAGGGATTCATAAACATGATTATTATATTTTATTAATTATTCACAAGAAAATTTGGGACATTTTGTGATTCGTAAGCTTAATTTGTAATGGGTTGTAGCAATTAGTCTGAAGTCCGAGCAAAAGCCAATTATGGCCAATTTTAGGTGTCTACAATTTTTTTTTTGAAAAAATCCATGTAAGTTGATTTAGGTATAAAAAATCCATATAAATGGTTTCATCACACTTTCAAGATACACCAAACCTTAGGTTCTAACTCAAGTTCCCTAGAGGGCTAGTAAAGGGAGATCAAGCTCTTAAACCCCAACATCCTTACCAATATGCCTTGAGAATACATAGGGATAATGAAGAATTTAAAAGAATTTATAATAATGGATATAATTTATTTATATATTTACTATCTATTCCCAACATTTAGATCAAGTTTTGAGATCTAGAACTCATGTTTGAACTCTCTCTAGCCTAAAAAATGCTAACCAAGCCACCCACAAAGGAACTTCAAATGTTCATACCATTTCTCACATTTTTCATGGTATATTAATACTTTTGGGATAGTTTAATGCATATAATAATAAGGTTTTCCAAGTATAATTAGTTCATTTAATGATTTTTTCTTTATGAATAATTGTTAAGACCCCAAACAGGTCTAAAACCTCTCTTAAACCTTGATAGTGACCAGTCATGGGAAAATGATCTAAAAAGCACATACGATGGCATAGATTTATATTAAAACCTATTTTATGTTGTTTATAAATCTAATTAGGTTAACCCCATGAAATTTTGTGTTGAATTCACTTGTATAAATTAGTACAAATACCTTATTTTTGCATGTTTTTTGTGTTTTTTAGGTGTTCTAAGAAGGGGAAATTCCAAATCATGAGATGAGTTAATTTGGGAATTTTAATAGCTATAAAAGTCCAAAAAAATTCATAAGAAGTTTAAATGTCATCAAACTAGGCCCATTTTCCAAGGTAGTCTCAAACTGGATTAAAATGAGACAGGTAGTAAGGCCATTTCTTGGTTTGCATACTTACGTAGAGTCTCAGGACCTTATATTTGACATGGAGGTTGGTGTTATCATATTTAAATTTAATAAAATTATTTTTGGTTATTTCAAATGTGTGGTATAAGTTTGGATCAAGAAAATAGGGTCCAAATCAAGGAGGCCTAATTTAAGAGAGAGAAAGGTAGAAAAAATGGGTTTCCCCTAGGATTCTAAAGATTAAATTTAGTATGAAGTTTTAAGGCCATATAAATTACTATAATATTCTATTATTTTTTCAATATAATCCATACAAATCCCATAAAAGGAGATTTACAGAAAAAAACTATAAAGAAACTAGGCATAGTGAAGGCTTAATGAGTAAAATGAGTTTTTGGGAGTTCATTCAAAAACAAAAATGGTGTGTTTCAGGCATGATAACATATTTTATTAAAATTCATCTATTTTGGATGATTTATATAATATTTACTTCATTTTTAGGCCACTTGGACCAAACTAGGTGTGGGAAATGGAGAGTTACAAGACACCTATACATATAACTGATGGAATGGTAGGTCATAGGAATTTTATAAGTATTTTAGATGTTAATTGAGTTTTTTAATATCATTTAAAGTCAAATTCATGATATTAAATTCCATTTGTCACTCCTTTCGCAAAAATAAGTGTAGTTTCTAAGTAGCTAGTCAAGGTGTCAAGAAATTTTGTAACCCCTGTGTCACTTATAACATTGGAGCTGATTTAGGAGTGAGACACATGGTATTGGATGTATGTTTTAATGTCTCATAAATCCTATTTTTTTAACTCTCATGTACATTTCTCAATTTTCTTATACCACCTCTCTCTTTCTCTTCACTATTCTCTATAAGAGTGGCCACTTTTGGCTAAGTTTATGAGATCCACACCTAGTATGGTGAAGACCTGATGGTTTAGGTACTATATTTACCTTTGAATAAAGATTTATAATCTATATTTAATTTCATAACTTCTTGTATATGTGTGTGAAGTAGTACATAGTAGAATGATAAGTGATAATCATCTATCCTTGTGTTCTCTGTACTCTTTCATGTTTGGTGTCAGTATTCTACTCTCCAACAAGTCGCATGAAGTCTATTTAGTGTATTCATATATATATATATATATATATATATATATATATATATAAGTATAATAATATAATTAGTTTCTACAATCATACCTCTTGTTCATTCACCTTTAGAAGTGTAATGCATATCACCTTGATGTTTGAAACATGTATATTAGAGCAATCTAGGATGTTGAAGATAGTTTTGTGAGTCATCTTCATAGTTAAATTATATGTTATTCTTATGGAGATAATTTTTTTGCATCACCTCATTATAGTATATTAATTTCATGTTTCCTTATATCTCTTTCCATCTAAGCAAACAATTAGTATAGGTGATAATCTATCAAAGACAAATCTAGGGAGCTAGCCTTTCAATCTAGAGGTTTAATTATGTTATAGGAAACCCATAGGACTAGAGGTAATAAAATGTATCAATCAATTTATATGAGGCTTTAACAACCTCTCCAATGGTGAAAATTTGAGTGACAATAGTTTTATCATGTCAAGTGGGACTATTATGTCAAGTACATCTTGTCAAGGTGAATGCTAGTCTTAACAACATCATAGTTGCATATATGTGTTATACTTAGCATTTGGTGACTCTACTAAAGGTAATTTTTTTTAGACTAGTTTTATTTTTGTTTTGTTCATGATTAATGATCCTTAATAGGTCAATGACTAGTAAAGGTAACTATCCTATAAATCTACTCCCTCAACTTAAACTTCTCTTGAAGTTAGTACCATGAGCCTATCTTGACATTTGAAGAGCAAGAGAGTGAAGAATAATTTGAAGATAACATGGCTAAGCATCATTATTTCCTATCATTCAATATTGAAAATCCTATAAACCTCAATTCCTATTATGATATCCCTCCCAATGCCACAAGAGTGTTCCCACTTTCAATTGGGAAAGTCCTATCACCCCAAGTGAGCATATTAGGGACATATCTAACTTTTTTAATTTCCATAATGTCACTAAAGTTAATATTATAGTTAGATTAATTACCATGTATATTAGGGGAAATGACCTCGATTGGTATAGGACTCTACCAAGAGGATGTATCACTATTTAGGATGAGTTTGGGGATTTGTTGACTCAAATATTTAAAGACAAGAGTGATCATACATCACTCATTCATCAGCTAGATGTGATTCAAAGAGGTCCTAAAGAAACTATGAATGAATTAAATGAGAAGTCTCAAATAATATTGAATAGGATTCCACCTCCCATGAGACCCCCTACAATTTTTGTTTTCCCAACATACCTTAGAGCTATTAGGACTGATATAGTTGTCATGTTGCCGTCCATGGGTGGGTACACTTTTATTTAAGCCTATGACATATTTATTAGATTTGATAATGGTTTGATCCAAGCAAATAAACTCCCTCAAAAAGTATCTATGCATATTCTACCTAATATGTTTGTTACTCCTCCAATTTTTGCTCTAATTCCAATTTTAAGTAATAAGTCTAGAGCTGCCCCAAAGAAATTAGAATATACCATTGATTGGGAAGCAAGGTGTGAGGCCTTAGAGGATCAAGTTAGGTAGTCAAACCAATAATTTGAAGTCTACCAGAACCCCTAATCATATCCTCCATAAGAAAATATATTCTTACCTCAGTAATGTAGTTAAGCAAGGGGGCAAGGTTAGACTAACTTTAATAGGCCACCCAATGCTTTTAATCCAAACTCTACTCCCAACATAAGAGCTATGGTTCCATTTCATATTAAATTGGTTCAATGAGATGAATGGTATACTAAAGGACACTACAAAAATGCAAATGAAGGTGAAGGACAAGATTTGGTATCTCAAGGAGGACCTACTTCTTAATTGACAATAGAGGATGAATGTTTTATGCAAGTGGAATTCAATAAATAGTGTGGCAGCTAAGGAGTGACCTTGGTAAACTTTTAATTGGAAGATATAATTCTCCTAAACTAAATTAATTAAGTTTATACCAACATAAGATCAAATAAGAGGGATTTTAGATATGTTCATGATGTAGAAACAAGTCCAAACAGTCCTCCATCAAGGTAATAAGGTGTGAATGCAAATGTGGTAACCTTTATAGTCCTACACCTCTTCAAAATAAAAATTTGGGAAGGGTGACTCAAATTAATCCATTTAATAAATATAAAGGAACTTTTTTACTTTAATAATTAAGTAAAAGGTGAGTATTCCCTCTTTTAATATTATTGATTATTTGAAGAGTACAAAAACTAGTTTATCTCTTTGGGAGGTATTCTACATGCCCAATCAAATAGAACTACTTCAAGAGCAGTTATCCTAAATACATATCAATCCTCAATAATCAATACATGGTTTTTTATCCCTTAAAAATGATCCTAATCACATTTTTTAACCCTTGACCAATTCTAAAAATCCCCCACCTTTCTATCTCACTCTCATTGTGGGAGATAAGTTAGTTCATAATGGCATTATGGATAGTGGGGCAAGTACTTTAGCTATGCCCAAAATTTGTACAAAAAATTTGGGATTGAAATATTATCCATATATTAATGGAGTGTTTAAACTTAATGGGACACTAGACATGTTAGTATTGACCATTAGAGGTTTTAAGGTATTATTGCATGACAATATGATCTTTCCAATCTTGTAAGACATACAGCTGGTAGATCTTCCTGCACATTTTGCTATTTGTATATCAAGATACTTAACTACAAAGATAAGAGGATATATATTAGATAATTAGTCCTTCCTTACCTTTAGAGTAAGGTATGGAGAAAATTTTACTATTAAAACACAAATATTGGCCAAGTATTACATTGAGCCATATATAGAAGAAAGTTCTAAACTGAATTGTATCATTAATGATCAAAAAGAGAATGTTGTAGATGATGGATCATATTAAAAAATTAAAGGTATCTCTAATATTTTCCTATATGATTATGATGTTGATAATTATTGGCATGATTCATATGATTTCATTGAAGGGATAAACCTTGGCATATACATCATTCGTGATGAAGGTGATAAACATTCCAAGGTAATCCTTGATGATCCATTTCAACAAGTTGTTGAGGCTAACTATATTATTCATATGTATGATTATGATGGGTTTAAAAGTGTTATGGAGCATGAATATTTTAAGGATAGTAAAATTTTACCTACTCAAAAGGAATAAGTTCATGAATGTGATAGCCATGAAGAATATGATGATCTATGGCATCATTTTTATGCCATAGTTTAAGATTTTGAACAAGTAATTAAGCCAGCTTTCCCTCCTAAGAAGTATGAAATTGATATTAAGGTTATTTATGTACCTTATGAACATGAATGATATTTTCATATTGAGCATGAGAATGAGTGTCAAACCATAATCAAGAAGGCTACAGTCATGAAATAATGCAATGAAGCCAAGACAAAAGGTTTTATGATTGAAGAGCATTCCAAACCTTAGTCTGATGTTGAACCACTTTTAGACATATTTAAGTATAAATAAGACAATTTTGATGGTCCTAGACATCATTGTCTAGTTGAAGGTGAGGTTGACCAAGGTTTCATGTTTCCCAAGAAGCAAAATGAAGAACATCAAATAGACATTAAGGAGATCAAGCAAGATACACTATTAATTAGTCTTAAAAAGGAGATAATAATATCATTCCATAGAGTTTAAAGTGGTCTAATTTCATATATAATAGTTCATATGATTGGTAAGTATCTTGATCATCTTCACATGCAAAAAATTTCAATGAGCATCCATCTTAGGGTGACTCTCTCTTATGGAGTAGCTATGATTCAAGGAACATTTTTTTAATCCTAATTGAAAAAAGAGAAAGTGTTTCACCACCTCAAAATATTGGAATAAAAATGTCTAAGGGTGGGGGGGGGGTGAATCAGTCTTGAAAACCTTTCTTATCAATTTCACTTAAATAATCATGAATCATTCAAACAAGAACATATATCTAGCAAGCATAAGCACCTATCCACATAAGCATGAAACACATGAACATATCACATATGTGAGAAAACCTAAATGGGAATAAAACCCATTGATGTTTAAAAATGGTCTATAGTCCTATAATATAAATAAAAATTTAGTGAATTGCACACTTCACATGGAGCACCAACCCCAACTTAGCTAGGCTTTAGCAAACACTAAATTACAAGGAGGCACCAATCCCCTAGATAACTTAGAACCAACTCAGATATATAATTTATTTGATCACCTTTATGACACTTTATTTCTCAACAAATTTATGATGACCAACTCTTCATTTATTCACAATCTTAGCCCTCTCAAACTGCCTTTTAGGTCTCTTCACTCAATTAGGTCTCTTCAAGACTGATTAAGTTAAATGACCTTTATCATAGATAGATCCTCTATAAATATTCATAATTGATACTATATACTCCTCTGATGGTATATAATACCTTATTCTACTCAACAAAGTGATATCTTGTTCACTTACTCTCTTCACACATAAATAGATCTAAAACTACCTTGTATATATACAATCATATTGCTCATATACCTCTTAGTCATCCATATAAACTTTCACACTTGGATTATCCTTTAAATAGGTCTTATAAAAAAATTTATACATGAATCAAACATTTAAATATGTCAGTCATGACATATAAGACCAAAACATCTTTTAGGCCTTAAGAAGACCTAATTCAATTAGGCCTTTATTAGCACACATTACCCTTTAATCTCCTTGGAACACTTTAAAACTCCACATAAAAGGAAAACATAATATTCCAATCTAATATACCTATAATAATATCATATTATGTCAATGAAATTTTTTAACTCCAACCACCACTTGAAGCACATCATTAATACTATTCACAATTAGGTCTCTACATACCCAAAAGGTTTGTCTTGAACTACTAAAAATAAAACACCAATTATCTAAAAAAACATGGAACTAAATCAGATATTCAGAAAAATAATGACATTAGGTTCATCAAAAACTTATTTATATACTTCAACTTAGGGTATATAGGCTCAAACTCTTCTCTACAAAATGCTCACTCTAAATTACTAGCTAGCCTCAAAACATAGTCATGGAAACTTGAACTTATGATACTTGAAAGAACAAACTAAAGGATATCCAATGAATGAAAATGATCTTAAAACATTCTTATAACACCTCAAAAAAAAATATCATAATATATAATGGAAATTATTGGCCTTTTAGACCAATTTATTGACCTGTTCTCTCATAGACCTCACTCAGCTAGTCAAGCCATTTTGGCTTCAACATTTTCACTACTATCAATAAGAAAAAAACTTTATAAAAAGAATAGATAGGAAATAAAAGTAAAAAATATAAAAACAATGTACATTATATTATTTAAATCATGGTAAAGTGTCTCAAAACTCATCAATATAACTTGCTTACCCAAAACTGCCAGATTACCTTAAATCATAGTCATGGTGACAATGACCTTCAATCACCTATATGAAAATTTATATAGAATATTTATTAATTTGGATGATATTATGAGATAATTATAAAAATTTTAGATATAAATATAATATTTTTAAATGGAAATATTGGTTTTTTAAACCAATCTCATGACCTTGTATCTCAGTATCTCATATGAACCAAATAGGTCAAAATGTGAGCAATTTTTTCATCATATTCATTGATAAAAAAAATTATATCCAATATTAAAATGTATTAAAAGTATTTAAAAATGTCTCCATGTAATTTTTTTCATCCCTATTCCATGATAACATATCCATAATCAACTTCTCACTATTGCCTGGTTTTCTCATTGTTTTCACCATTAGGCTTGTTAAGGACTAGTTAACTTGGATGATCAGTTTAGCACACTTGAGGGTATAATCCTATCCATAAATAAACATTGAAATAAAATAGAATTCTCAAAATTATCCATCCAATTATTTTCATACTATGACTTGGTCAAATCTTACTACTATAGTAAATCTCTAAGATACTAGCACTTTCTTATAGGGTCTACTCACACACCTAACAAACCAATCACACTTAGAGATGCCTAGGAGATTTTAATAAATTATAAAATAGTTTTTATAGTCATTTTAGACAATTTTAGGATGTTTTTAACAATATATTTCACATTAGGTCATTGTTAGGGTTCTTAGAGGGTTTAAACCATCTTCCACTATTAACAATCATTCATAAAGTTTATCCCCTCATTCCAAAAAATAGTTCTTGGAACTTTTTGTTAGGACCATTCAACATAAACCATGAATATATTAGGTTCCCATGCATAGTTTACACATTCCAATGAACACCTAAAAGTCTTTCTCGGATTTGCATGCCTTCATTTTATGTACTCGAGAGACCTCAAAACCAACTTTCATGTTTTTTATTGCAAATAATCACCTTAAATTTTATAAAAATGATTAAAAAAACATATAATACCTTTTAAAACACTTTTATATCCATTATTACCTTGTAAATATAACCTCATACCCCATTAGGTTTACATTCTCTTTCTACACCATAGTCTTCATCACTTACTAAGCCTTAAGCTATCCTTCATGCCTTATTTCATACTCTAAATACTTTAATTTCATGATAAAAGCATCAATTTCATGCCATAAAACCTTTCTCATGATTAAACACAACCAAACATCCTTCATGTCTCGATAATAGCTCATGATACCTCATTAGGTTAGGTAGGGTCTAGAAATGGTCTAGGTACAAACTAGGTTTTAAGATCCTACCCTTGTGGGATCACATTAAGAATATTATGAGTTATAGAATTCCTCACATAAATTTTAAATAAACCTTTTACAATCTCTTATTATTTTTTTCATCCATCTCACCAAGCCACCATACTCAAACTGTCTCACTAGGATTTTACATGCCATGACTAGTGCCATTACTAGGCTTTTCAAACACTTAAAACTTGATAACTAACCTTGAAACACTAATTAATGATTATACACCTTTTTAACATGCATTAAATTCTCTTAAAAGTATGTCATACCTCTACACATGCCTCTTCATTCTCATGATATGACTATGCTTGCTATGACTAGGCTTCTCAAGACGCCTTGTACTCAAGGATTAACACTCAAACATGTTTACCTTATACTCACCAGACAACATTATCACACCAATTGAACAATATCTTTCTAATAAATATAATCTCATGACCTCATTTATAACTAGATCCTCATGACCATGCTTCACTACTTACTTGATCATCAAACCTCTTTATAATAATGCTAATAATCATCAAGCTGACCTAAATCATGAATTGAACTTGATATGAACCAATAAAAGAATCATTAAGTTACCTTAAAATTATATCTCAATAGAGAGATATTAGTTTTCCTTAAAATTATCTAAAATAACACTCACCATACATCTTCACTAGATGTACCTTGATATCAATGACAATATTTCTCAAAAAACTCCCCCTTTATCATTGATGGTAAAACGTTCTTCAAATTTATCCCAATATGGTCAATCTCCCTTATTGAAAATTTCCCCCCTTTGACATTAATGAAAAAGGTTCATACCTATTACAAATTATGAAACCACACCTTCTTGAACCAAAAAATCAACACATAAAATGTGAATTATTACAAGAACATGCTTCCCCTTACTCTATGTATACCTCCTTCAAATGAAATAAATTTACAAGACCAATTTTAAACATAGATCAAGATTAGTCAACAATCTAAATATATCCCCCTCAAACCAAAATCCATAATGCTTTTGCTAACTAAATAGTGTCTCCATGAAGCCTAATGGAGTCAGCCCTTTCCATAGAGCACTAAAACAACAAAAGCTCAGGATATTCCCATATCTCCATGCACTCATCAAACTTAATATCCTTTAGTATCCTTATAGGATTGATTAGTACTATATGGTTTACCTCTTCATCAATTGTTTGATCATCAATATGAGTTGACAATAGACATTCTTGACTTGATTTCTCACCTAAATTATGTTCTACCATATAAAATAATCCATTTGAGCTTGTATATTGGTCATGAGTCACCTTTATTATCTTTGGTTTGTATACATTCATTTTCCTTCTCTATTGCATTATAGGATATTCAAACCTAGTGTTTTGACTTGATGTCTATCTACCTTTATTAGGACACAATCTTTTAATGTGTCCCATATTATGATAGTTGTAGCAAACAACCTTATGCATACCTCTTGATTGATGATTCCTTTCATAATCCCATGCATATTCATTTTTAGTGAGTCTTCTACACTCTCTTACTATATGACCAAATTGATTGCATGTATAATAGTATACATTGAATGAATTAGCATACCTCATATCATTAGGCTATCTAATTGGTCTTTTCATGTTGACCTTATTATCTTCATTAGCTTTATCCTTGACTTGAGTTGCTTCGTTTTGGTCTTATTTAAAACTAAAACCTATCTTATCACTTTCAAACTTTTGACTAATAAATATGTCATATATATCCTCATTTATGTTTTCAAACTTCACAAAGGTATTTAAATTTATAGATGCTTGATCCAACTCAAGTTTCAAGGATTCTATCTCAGTTCTATACTTGGTGCATTCTTCTTCTTTAGCTTTTAAGTTAGTAGTGACTATTTCCATCTATGCTTCAATTTGATTGATGATTTCATCATATTAATTGTATGTATTAGTCAGTCTCTCCTCAGAAAAACCAATATTCTCTTCATAATCCTTAAATAATGATCTTAGCTTATGATTCTTCCTTCTTTGGAACTTTAACTCCTCTAGAGAACTCACCAATTCTACCTCAAGGTTTACTACATCCTCTTCTTCATATGATTATTCATCAACCATAATTTTTTTACCATTTGAGAAACCTTCATTATATATTTATATATCCATGAATAAGGTTTCATTGTTTTCATGTTCATATTCATTACTATCATCATCAGTATTAGATTTGCTTGTGTCACTTACATTAGATGAGTTATCTTCTTTGGTGTGGAAAATTATCTTATTTTCAAATGATCCTTTCCTACCTTCATACTTACTATGTTAAAATCAAGATGTCTGAGGGTGGGGAGGTAGTGAAATATTAAAATCTTTATTTAAATTCCACTTAATCATTCATGAACATTCATTCAATCATGTAGATCAAATAATGACTAATTAACCATCCACATATACATGAAACAAAAGAGCACAAGATAAAAAAAATATATGTGGGAAAACCTCAAGGGTATAAAAAATCACACATATATAAAAATGGAATACAATCTTATAATACAAACAATAGCTTTAGTGAAGCACCAAATTCACATGGAGCACCAACCCAATTAGCTAAGCACCAACTCAACTAGGATTTAGCAAACACCCACTTACAAGGAGGCACAAACCCCCTAGATGAATTAGCAATTAATAAGCCACATACAACCTTTGATCACATTTATATCACTTTTTTTATCATAAAATAAATTATTATTTCCTTTTTTAACTCTTATCTCTCTTTAAACCCTCTCAAATTACCTTATAGGCTTCTTCACTCAACTAGTCCTCTTCTTAACTGGATTAGGTCATATGACATTGATTTTTATACATATAACCTATATAAAATGTTAATAATTATCCTATATAATAATATAATGGTATAAAATACCTTATTATACTCTAAAATCTGTTATTTTATTATCATTCTCTCAACACTTCATAATAGGCCTAAAATTGCATTGTATTTATACAAGTCACTTGTTCATATCCTAATTAATCAAGAAAAAATCCTTATACTCCTAGATAAGACATGAAATAGGTATTATAACACCTCAAATACATGGATAAAATTTTATTATATTACCTTTATGTCTTACCTACCTCAATTAGGCCTTATCTCACCTTTAAGTCTCATGGAGACCTAATCCTATTAGGTCTATTTAGGACACGTTACACTTACCCTTCCTTGGGACACATTAAAATACCTCATATTTAAGTAAAAAATCATATGACACTAAAATACACCCCTTATAATCTCATCTTCGATCCATATAACCTTTTGGCTCCAACCACCACCTGAAGCATGCCATTAGTACTATTCATAATTAGGCATGTGCATACCTAGAAAGTCTATCCTGAATAATTAAAGCATAAACACAATTATTAAAAAAAATCATGGAAAATAATTAAAAAAATAAAAAAATATAAATTACCTTATGTTCATCACCATGTGATTTAGACTTTTTAACTTAGGGTATACAAGCTCAAACTCTTCTCTGCAAAATGCTCACTTTGAATTACTAACTTTCCTCAAAACATTGTCATGGAAACTTGAACTTATGACACCTAAAATAACACACTAAAGTAATTAAAATTAATTAATATTATAATAAAACATAATTATAACAACTTCCACAAAAATATTATAAAATATAATGTCAATTATTAGTATTGCAGACTAATTTATTGACTTTAGTATACACAGTCAAATATGAACCAATCAACCTATTTTTGATTCAATAATTTAATATATATTAATAACTACCAAAGATTATAAAAATAATGGATATAACATAAATTTACTAGAAAACAACATAATTTTCATTAGAAACTTTAACTCAGGGCATAAAACCTCAAACTCATCATTTCAAATTACTTACCCATAATTGCTAGTTTGCCTTGAAGACTAGTGATGGTGATTTGATATTTAACACCCATATGAACACTTTAGGAGAATTAAAATAAATTTATATGATATTATTATATAATTATAAAACTATTATATATAAATATACCATGTTAAAATGGAAATATTGGTATTGTAGACCAATCTTATAACCTTACACCTTCATTATCTCATCTACACTAGATAGGTTAACTTATGAGCAAAATTTTCATCATATCCACTAACCTTAAAAACTTATATCCAATATGAAAATGTATTAAAGGTCTTTTTTGCTTAGTTTTATCATTATTTACACCATTAGGACTTTTAGTGATAGGTCAACTTGTATGACCAATTTATCACCCATGAGGTCTATAAAATACTTATAAACCATTATAGACATAAAATATAAGTCCCAATATTTTTCCTCCATCTATTTATAAACATTGATTTGGTCAACTTTGACTGCTACAACAAATCTCTAAGAAATAAGGCCTTTTTTATAGGGTTCACTCATTCACCTAACAAACCAATCACATTTGGAGGTGCCTGGTAAAGTTTAATAAAACCTAAAATCACTTTAATATCCATAAAAATCCATTATGATTACTTTATAAAAATATATTCAACATTGGGTCATTATGGGTTTCAGAGAGGGTTAACACTATTTCTAGTGTTAATGATTATTCATAAAGGACTACCCATCATTTATAAAACCAATTCCTATAAATATTAGATATTACCCTTACCAATATATCCTCAATATATCAAGTTACCATATATAGGTTACAGATTCCAATGATCACTTGAAAGTCCTTCTCAGATTGAGAACTCTTCATTCTATACAAATGAGAGACCTCAAAATAATTATTTTTGCCTTAACCTTAAAATTTTGACATGAAACATGGTAAAAATACTTGGGAAAAATTGACATACCTATCAAAACACTCACCTATCCATAGTTTATTTAGAAATAGAACCTTATACCCCATTAGGTCAAGCTCTCTCTTTGATATCTAGGTCTTGATCTACAAGTCACATTATGTCTTAAAACTAGAATTTTAACCATTTTTTAAGCTCTCAAAACCTCATATACAAACTCAAGAAACATTTATAATTATAAAACACTTATTTACATCCTTCATAGGCCTTGAAAATTCCTCATGACTCCTCATTAGGTAAAGTAGGGTCTAGAACTAGCCTAGTTGCATGTTAGGTCTGTAGGTCTTACCCCTGTAGGCTCACTCTAATATTATAATGAGTAATCCAATACATAATATGCATGATAAAAAAACCTTATAAATCCTCTATACATCCATATTAATATTCCACCAATATCATATCTTCTCAAAATATTTCTTCATGTAATGACCAGTGTCATGACTAGGCTTCTCAAGCACTTGAAGCTTGACAACTAACCTTGAAACACTCCTTGATACTTATACACATTACTCACCTGAATTTCATGTTCCTTTATATATTATAATACCTATTAACATACATATTCATTCTCATCATGTACATGCTCATGATATGACTATGCTTGTTATGATTAGGCTTCTCAAGACACCTTGTACTCAAGGACTAGTACTCAATCATTCTTACCTTGACTTGAATCTTGACATCAACCTCAAAATAATAATTTTTTTGCCTTAAAATTATCTCTAAATAGATATACATTAGGTATCATTAAAATTACCTCTTGTTACATGTCTTCTTTATCACATTAAACACACAAGCTCATACATCATAATACACTCATCATGCATCTTCATCAGATGCACCTTGACATCAATGACATTAGCTTTGACATCAATGAAAACACTTCTCAACATATCTAAATCCTTGTTTTTTTAATTTTATATTCCTTATTATCATCTCCATGATGTTCATCATGTTCTTGATCATGCTCAATCTTATCCTTGTTAGGACACTTGGATGCAAAGTGACCGATCTTGCCATAGTTAAAACTTTTGAAGGGAAACTTACCCTTGTACTTACTAGATCCAAAACTTAATTTATTTATAAACATGGCTATTAGTTTATCATCATCAACATATCATCATTCCTCATTCTTGAGCTTTTTTAATTTTGAATTCTTCTCAACTTTGAATGTTGTTTCCTTCTTGGGAGGATTTCTTTCATTTATTCTCATCTCATAGGTAGTTAAGATGCCATAAAGCCCATATATTTACAATTTGTCCAAATATTTCATCTCTTCTAATAGATAAACCTTATAATTAAACTTATGAGTTAGTGATTTCAATACCTTTTGAACAATGATAGACTCTTTCAATTCTTCTATTAATCCTCTAATGACATTGACAACTTCATCAAACTTCAAAATGTAGGATGCAATGGTTTCATATTTAGAGTTTCAAATTGTCTCCTATGGGTCTACAACTTGGAAATATTCACCTTATTGTCTCCTTCATAGATATATTTTAATTTTTCCCATATCACCTTGGTTTACTCATAATGTATCACATTCACAAACTCTACCTTTGATAGGCCACACAGAATGGCATTCATTGCCTTAGAAATTCTCTCACTTTCTTTCTTGCCTATTACATTAGTTGGTGGTGTAAGATCTAGAGTATATCCATCCACAAATGATTTCAATATGTCATGGACCATTGACATAATATATGTCCTCATTTTGATTCTCTAAAAGTCATAATTAGTACCATTGAAAAAAATATCATTATTTGTAAATAAACCACCTTGTGTTTGTTGAATATTCATCCAATCTCATTTAGGCTATTAGGCCTACTTAAAAGGACTATATCTGATACCAAATGTTGGAATCAAAATGATTTGGGGGGTGAATAATTATTCAAAGCTTTTCCTATCAGTTTCACTTAAACAATCATGAACCATTAAAATAAACACACAAATCTAGTAAGCATAAGCACCTATCCACATAAGCATGAAACACATTAACACATCACATATATGGGAAACCATCAAGGGAAACATAACCCATTGATATCTACAAATTAACTATATTCCTATAAGAAAAACACCAAATTTAGTGAAGTACCCACCTCACATGGAGAACTAACCCCAACTAGCTAAGCCCCAACTTATCTAGGCTTTAAAAAACACCAACTTACAAGAAGGAATTGACCCCATAGATGAATCAACACAAACTTAGAAACCTAATTTCCTTGATCACCTTTAGGAAACTTTGTTTCTCAAGTAATTGATGATGACCACCTCTTTATTTCTCTGCACTCTTATCCCTATTAAACTACCTTATAAGTCTCTTTCCTCAATCAGGTCTCTTCAAGCCTGATTAGGTTATATGACCTTAATTCTCATACATAGATCCTCTATCAAATATTCATGACTGATCCTATACACTCCTCTAATGGTCTATAAGACTTTCTTTTGCTCAATAAATTATTATCTTATTCACTTAATCTCTTGACACATAAATAGACCTAAAACTACCATGTATATATAAAATCCTATTTCTCATATACCTCTTAGTTGGTCATATACACTTACACACTTGGATTAGTTATTTATATCTAATTTTTTCATTTTCCTTAGTGTGAAAATACATAAACTAGAAAAGGGGTGTGTAGAAGAATACTTGTTGAATGTGTATGTGTGTGTTGACTCCTAAATTTATGAGAAAACCTCTTTCATTTAGGAGGATGACCTATAACTAAGAAAACGCTACCACAAAACTGGTTTGTTAGACAAGTAATTGGGTGGATCACCTAGCATGAGCTAGATCCTAGAAGTGAAAGCTTTCTAAGAGGTTGTCAATCCACCTACTTTTAAACACTTAAGTTTACAAATAAAAATGAAATAAAATTATATTTAAAAATAAAAAACTAAAATTAAATACAAAAAATAATATAAAATTAATTAATAAAATTAAATTCTTTGTTAAGATAGCTAAAATAAAACAACTAGTTTGATTAATATTAATGTTGAAAATGAGTTGAAGCAAAGAGGTGGTTTTGGTTTGGTAATTTGGAAAGGGTTAAAAGATGGATTGGTTGGGGTTTGTAAATGGTTGAGATGGTAAAGGGTAATGTTTTTAAGAAGGCAAGAGGGATAAATGGTCAAGAAGGGACAAAGAATGCCGAGGGGAAAATGGTCAAAAAGAGGCCAAGAAGGTAAAGGGGTAAATGGTCAAAAAGAGGCCAAGAAGGAAAAGGGATAAATGGTGATCAAGAAGGCAAAGAAATATGGGAAAGAGGGTAAAATAGAAAGAGTTTAAGGAAGAAATCAAGTGAAATAATAATATCAAATGGAAATAAATAAAGAAATTGAAATAACTAAATAACAAGGTTACCTCAATGCTTGAAGATGTTTGTTGATGAAGATTGACTTATTGAAGATTGTTGATGATGTTGTTGTTAATGAAGATGTCTTGTAATTTTGATAGAGATTCAAGGATTTGAATCCTTTCACCTCCAAGATGATGACCTCTTCCAAAATTATCAAACCTATAAATTTAATGCTTCCACCAAAAACTAACTTAATCATGGGCAAAGGGGGAGGGTCATATTTATAACATTTGATGTCAAGAAACATGACAAAGGAGTAGAATAGTGAAATGTGGCCCCACTTTCCAAGAATTATCATAATTGGTCATGAAATACAAATGGGTGATATTCCCACTTAAATAATAGGTCTCTCATTTGGTTTATTTGTCTCCCAACTTGATAAAGAGTCCAAAATGGGGTGGGGATCATGCACATGGACCCAAATGAGTCCAAAAGACTTTTCATCACCTTTTTCTATTTTATAATAAGTAATTAAAGAGTTTCCCCATAAAATTTGGCACTATTTTCCAAGTGGTCTCATAAGTGGTCATGAAATACAAAGGGGTGAGATTCCTACTTAGCTAATAGGTATCCCACTTGGTTGGTTTGTCTCCCAAGTATCTAAAGAGTCCAAAATGGAGTGGGGATCATGCACATGGGCTCATATGGGTCCAAAATACTTTCCACCACTCACTTCCATATTTTCCCAAATAACTGACAAGGATCCCCACATACCTTAGTGTCACTCTCATGCATGGGGATAAAGGATGATGTTTAAAGGTGGCCCCTTACAGATAAATTTACCACATAGTGGAAGGGGAATATGGTGCTTAATGAGGTCATTAAGTACCTTGGAGAAGGATCCCAAGTGGGTTATGGTTTCCCACTTCAATCCACCTCATTTCCAAGCCATGTCACTTGTCATATCATTATTGAGTCACTTACCATGTCACCATGAATAGTGTCATGCCATGTCATCATGAATAGTGATAATGAATAGTGATTTGGAATAGTGACTTGTTTAGGTTAATATGGGTTGGGTTAAGGTTTAAGAAGGTTTAAGTGGTCTCTAGGGGGTGTCAAGGAATTCAAACATCTGGAACTATATGTGTGTAGTTTTCTAGTGTCTACATTTTCCCCCTTTTTATTATGCAACTTTGAATTAACAAGCTACAAAATAAAAATAGATCTCTTGGTTAAAGGTTAAGGTGCCCTGAGTATGGGAGGAATTTTTTCCCATAAAATGGAGAGTTGATGAGGTAAATAAAAATTGAGTGCAGGTTTCATAGGTGGTTGGTGTAATAAAGGTTGGGCATTTGAAATGCAAATGTGCACACAAAATGTGACTAAGTGTGATGGCCAAGGTCATACATGAATTAAAGTTTCCAATGTTGGTAAAATAAGGGTCAAATTCTAAGAGATAGGTGACCAATGTAACACATGACCATAACTATGGTTGGGCACATTGTTAGTTTCTTAGAGAAGGTCAGTGTTATTCATAGGTAGTTTATCTAGGAAGTGCTATCTTGAAAAACATAAATGGTCTGGTTGTGTATAAAGTGGTACACATTTAAATGTTCAACATGACAAGATTGGTCGATGTGGTCAAAAGTACCAAGGTAAGGTTGTCATAAAAATATGTAATATTTTAGGTCAAAATAGACAACATCAAGGTGGAGAAAGGTGAATGGGTGGGGCTAGGTTGGTGGGGGTGGCTGAGATGACTCCAAATACACTAGGCCAAATGGATTCTACCTACATAGTTCTATGGAGAAAATATCCAAAAGAACTTTATGCCCAATATAGTTCTTTAGTGGAGTTCAGATGGGTTTCCCCAATGAGATATACCACATGGTTAGGTTTGGGTTGATAGTTTGGTAATAATGAGGTGTCATGGTGTAGATTGGTGAATAATCACCATAATAATCCCACATGCATTAGGAGGAGAAAACATAGATGGGTAAAGTAGGATAAATAAGTGGGTAAAAAAAGGCTAAGCACCACAAATGGCTTGTGATGGAGCTAATCGAAAGAAGAGGTGACTTCATGAGGAGGTTATGCCTTTTAAAATTATGTGAGGGTGTAAGTATAGTGATGGAATTTATCACTATGGGATGATTTTTTAGAGATGGGCATCTATTAGGATCTTCATAGCCTTGTTGGTGAAGGATCATCATCACTATGAGCTAAGTTATAAGGGTATTAGAAATTTGATGACCTACAAATAATTTCTTTGATAGCTAATTAGATTCTACGAGGTAGAAAATCAATAACATGGTGAGTGATAGAGGATGAACTATGCCTTACTCAAGAGTTGCATAGCCAGTATGTGAAAAAGGTGTCTATGTCTACATCTTCTATCCCATTACCTCAAAACTAATGACTTTGGGTTATACTTAGGAGAGGCACACTAGTAGGGAACTACATGGTCTAGGATATTGGTTATACAACTAGATAAGATGGATGTTCACCTATGATGGATGATTTGTTAGGTGGCATAAAAGAAAATACTACCATGTTCAAAAATCATAAGTTTAGGATATAGAATATTAGGCTTATAGAGGCAAGTATTTGGAAGTTTTCACCATTAGAAATAGTGGTAGTTTGGAAGGTGTGACCATTATAGTGGCCCATGGTTGGAAGCCAATTTACATCAACTAGGGGAAAGGTGACAATGATGCAAATGACCACTAGGCCCACAAGGACCACAAGATGACAAAGCAAGTAAAGACATCAGATGTAGATTAGATGATAAGGGTAATAAAAAGACATCATGATAGTGCATAATGACTTTATCAAGATGACTAGTTGGATTAAGAGATATTTGTCCACATGAAAAGGTAAGTAAACATGACCATTTTAAATGAGAAGACTATTTAAGGGAATTAATGATGCCATAGGACCCTTACCATTGATGGAATGGATAATCATGTTGGTGAGGAAGAATGGTTAGGTATTTTATTTAAATAATTATGATATAGATGAATGTATATCATGAAGTTATTTTGTTTTGTAGGTTGTAGATAGTGCAGAGAACTACACAAGGTTGAAGATGGTAAATAATGGGAATAATGGTGAAGACAATAAATAACCCATATGACCTAAAATAATTAATATGGTGAATGTGAATATCTACTAAATAATGCAACATGTAATAGTGATAATAGAAGTACTATTAAGCCAAAACCAAGAGGAAAGGCACCCACAACCTAAGCTTGAGTCTAAATTCTTACCTCCTTGGTAGTGAAGAAGGTGAGAATTTCACTATGCAAGATATAGGGTTGGGGAACATGACTATCAACCTATCTATTGAGGGAACCCTCACTTTCAAAGGGTATGTTCATTGAGGCAATAAGAGCAGTACATATGTAAGTAGAATAACCAAAGCAAAGGGATGTAATGGCTACAATGGTCAAGTAGGGTAAAACACCTAGAGTGAAATATGATTCTCTCCCTATGGGGATGAATGTGAAAGAGGAGAACAAAGTACACCATTTAGTGACTATTGATATAGGGAACATTATAGATGTTAGTTTAAGGATCAATCAAGTAGAAGGATGGATAAACACAAATCTAGAGTCACCAGATAATCAACCTAATGCTTAGGTAGGAAAATAATATATGTAAATGCCTTAGGTGAGGTGTGTATAGTTTTAAAACTTTGTATGTGCCATGTAACTCCTTGCATCCTAAATAAAATATTGCATAGTTTGTTGTAAACATGTATAAAATGTGTTGGATTTTGTTGTTTTAATGTTATTATGCTTAGGGTTATGTGGATACTCATGAATGTTATGATTATGGTTATTATTTTTGTAATCTCACTTAAGGTAAAGCAAATGAGTTAAGTTAAAGAAAAACACTAAAGTGAATAATATAATCAAGATACAAATGTCATAATGAAAATATCAACCAAGCACATTGGGATAAGAAGAGGGTAAAATTTTTATTCTTTGAAAAGGATGAAAAATAGACCTAGAGTGGGATTGGCTTAATGAACAATATCTCTACAAATGCATCACATGAGCATGTTTTGAATGATAAAAAAAGATGTGTTGATCATACTTTGTCAAGTACACTCAAAACATGTAGAGGATTTAAATGGAGAAGAGGTGACGGAAAGGGTGAAGGGAGTATTTTGAGAGGTACAAAAGGAGCACCCATGCATAATAGACAAATACATTGAAGGAAGAAATGGATGCCCTAAATTAGTGAAAATGACCATATTTCATGCATTAAAGAAAGAGAGTAGAGGACACGAAGAAGAAAACATGTATATGCATGTATAAGCAATATGACTAGAGACCACACTCTAATGAGTGAGAAGCTAGAGTGCCAATGGGAGAAAATAAAGGAGATCCAATAAGGGATAAGGTGAATGTAAACCAAGATATAGATGAAGAGATAGGTAGAGAAGATAATGAGGTCACTGATAAAGATGAATATGGAGAAGGATGAAAGGAACCAAACATGGATATGGAGGAGGAAAAAAATAAGGTCAAGAAGAACAAGGAATCTCATAAAGGGAGATGATAAAAATGAAATGAAATAGAGAAAGGAGAAGAAAAATAAAAGGTATAAGATGGGGGTTTAAGGAATGTACTAAAAAATGATAGATTGGATAATTGAAAAGGATGGGGAGAGGAGTGTAAAAATCATGAAGGGTAAGGGGAGGATGAGAAATATGGTAGGCCATGACATAATTGAAAAGTGGTCTAAAATAGACCAAAGATAAAATAGTTTTGTGATGAGAATGAAAAACAAAGAAACACATGGAAGAAAAGGAAATAGGAGGAAAAAGGAGTGAAATGAGGACACAAAAAGGATGATAGGAGATTGAAGAAATAGGTGATGACATGACCAAGTAATTATGGATGTTGATAGGAAAGGAGAGGAACAAAAAATAAAATTAGATAGTGGTGTTAGAGATGAGAATGGGATGGAAAATGGGAAAGGGGTTTAAAAAAATGAGGGAAAGAAAAGGATAGGTGGATAAGAAGCTGAAGAGATAAGGTATGTTGTAATCAGCTTGTTAGAAGAGATTGACAAGTTGAATGGGTGATTAGAATATATTGACAAGATTAACAAGTGGTGAGGTGGTGAATAAATAAGGGGACTCAATGACATGAAAATAAGGGATGAAGATCAGGGATGATAAGAAGAAGAATGAAGCAAGGATATAAAGCGTAGATACTCACACATATGCAAAAGATAAGTGAGTATTGAGATGGAAAGATGAAAAGGGGAATGTAAAGTGCAAAAGGTGAGAATAGATAAGAATAAAAGGGCCATTATGGAAGGCTTCTCAAAGGATAAAGACCTAGTTAGAAGCTAGTTATGGAGATAAAAAATGGAAAAGGTGGGAATAATGGCAAATTGATAGATAGTGTTGGCACATGTAAGAAAAATAGGATGCTAGAAGAAACATAAGAAATAGAAATCATGCCAGATTGAAAAGATGGGAAAGAGGAAAAAAAAGCCAAGAATTGGAATGAAGGTGGTTTAGAAGTAGTGAAGAGTAGTAAGAAGGTGGTTGCAAAGAAGAGGAGGTAACAGTGTCCATCAATGTGCAAAGGAATAGGATGATGTTGAATTGGTGAGGAAAAGAGAGTGATGAAGAGCATATGATAAATTTCCAAAGGTAAGGGGAAATGATGAGGATGGTGAAAGAAGATAAAGGAGATAAATGGAATGTTGGTAAGAAGTGGAGAGAGAGACAAAAAATGGAAAAAAAGGGTGGGAAAGTGAGCCATAAAACATGCACAAGGAAAGGTGATTGGGAGGCCAACAAAGCGAGGTGGATAGTGGATTTATGAGAGATAAAAGAGGTAAATGAGGAAGGCTATCAAACCTTGCATTAAAAGAGATTGATAAGCTGGATGTAGGGATTAGTGAAGATATAGATAGAGAAGTGGAAGAAGAGATTTTATGGGAGAAGGGAAAATAAAATAAGGGATGCAGCTGAGCTGACTTTAGTAATTGAGCACTACCTACATAGTCCAAAAAGACCTCAGGCTAATGTAGTTCTCCCAAAAATGGGGAAAAATAAAAAATAAGTATTATATGATGTTAAAATACAAGGATGATAGGAAAAATACAAAGCTTTCCTGATATAGGATGTCCTAAACAAGAGGTCACTATTAGTAGTAGAAATTAATGAGAAGAAAAAGGGGATGGTAATTAGTTGTTAGTAGTTGAGCTACCCTTCAAAGTCAAGTAGTGCCTACATAGTCTATGACATCAGGCCAATAGAGTTCAAAAAGGTTTTGAGAGTGGTGCTCAAATGGGTTGTAATTTTAGGAACCACATGGTCTAGTTTTATTAAAGGTTTACAAAGAAAGGGTGTACACCAAAGGTGGGTTAAGGTTATAGAGAAAGGTATATTTAAAAGGTAGGTTGATTGATCATAAATAGGTATTTGACATTAATTTTATTCTAATGTTATTCATGGTTAGGTTTATGATTATTTAATGGATGATAGTGGTGGCACATAAGTAGGTTAGATAACCATACTAGATGAAAAATCATGAGACATGGATCTAATAGAATACATGACTCAATGATGTGAGAATAATAAATGAGGTACAATACCTATTTATTGATAAAGACAAAACAAAACAAAACTTGAAGTTGTACTAGCTTAAGGATAATCCTTTCTAATGTTTCACATTAGCATGCATGGGTTGATAACACAAGTTTTTTGATCACAGTGTGTTAAGAAAGCTCTAAATCACCTAATTTATAGATAGTATACAAGGAAGATGGGTAATAAGTGGTATGAAGTATAATGGGTGATGTGTATGGTAACCTTATGTGGGTTAGTTTTCCCCTTCTATAGGTGGCCTAAGAATGGTAATAGATAATTCCATGTCGTATGCTAGATGTAGACTGATCAATGTGGGAAGTCTACATGTGAAATCTGATTGTAGCTTCCAGCTTATTATGTTGCTTGAGATCTGATTGTAGCTTTCACCTTATTATGTTTCTTGAGATCTGATTGTGGCTTTAGATTTCATTGTGGTAGTGGGTCTTTTTTATTGTTGTATGTGGGAAGTTGATCAATATGGGAAGCTTCCAAGAAATTTCTCTTCTTTTGACAAAGTTAACTTAGCCATCCTTCAAGTGAGTAGTATAAGTTTATTATCTTTGTTTAATGCTCTTTATAGTTATCCTTCAAGGGAGAAATCTACCTTATATTTGGAAAATTTTATTTTATTTTTGGGTAGTTATCCTTTAAGGGAGTAGTCTACAATGCTTAAGATATTGACCCAAGTAATATTTTGGTATCAAGATTGTTTTTGGATGTGATGTTTTTATACATGGAAAAGTCTAATTAGGTTCAGAGGTTTACAATTATGAGGGAAAAACTTTAACATAAGAAGGTTAATGATATGTGAAGAGGTGTGGCTTTGAGAGACAATGACCATGGGATTCTATCTTATTAGAGATGAAAAGTATCCATGAGAACCCTGCTATGGGTAGAGCCATGGTACCCATATTTAAGATTAGGTTATGACTGTGATGGTTAATCACATGGTTCTATGTTGTAATCAATTATCCTCAATATGAGAGGAGGAAGATGGGTGAAGGTTAAAATCTCATAATTAGGGGATGAGCTTAAGTTAGACAAAAGGAGTGAGATTGATCCTTATTTAACATAAAATTTGGGTGTAAATGTGAAGCTTTAAGAGGCTCAAGTTCTGGTTTACCTTCAAGAGATGAAAAATGATAACTCCTGATCTATACTTATGGGTAATGATGTAGGGTCCAAGCTAATTCAAATAAACCTTGCCTCATTTACTTTTATCCATGTTGGTCATATGTTAGTTTTCCTTTAGGATGAGTTCTATGATATTGAAGTCCCATTGTTTGAGGTGATTGTTATAAACATGTTTGATATGCTATTGATAGATATGTAGGTGGGTGAGGGATATTAAATGATGCTCGTGAAGTAGCTCAAATTGAGTTAAATGGTACTAAGGATAATCTTCATTAGAAATAAGATCTTGTAAAGATATGTAAAGAGAGGGAATTTGGACTTTAAGAGGCAAGACTACCTCTACTTAGAGGATTAAAGAGAAAGGGGTAGCACCCATAGAGGCTCACATACTAGTGCAATTGGCCCATATAGAAAATGGGATGTGCAAGTGCCAATCCTAACCTGAAGCACTAATGACTTTGGTTAGCATTTTGTTAAGGATTTTGGTAGAGGCTTAAATTTTTTGATTTGCTTATGGATGGTAAGGTGAGGAAAATATTAATTTGATGACAAATGCATCACATAGACCTTAGACTTGCTTGTTTTTTAAATATTTTCCATTATCAATGATGATCTTATGAGGAACACCGAAGTGATAGATGATATGATGGTTGATAAAGTTGACAATCTTCTCCACTTTCATCAAGATAAGACAAATAAATTCCACCCACTTGGTGAAATATTTAGTGGTTGTGATGATGTAACTATGCCTCTATGAATAATGGGTGTTGATTTCACCAATGATATCGAGCCCCCATTATGACAAAGGCCAAAAATCCTTAGATACCTAGAGGATATTGATTGGCATCTGATGTAAACTAACATGTTGTTGACATTTAACACACCTTTTTACATAATCAAAACAATCTTGGTTGAGGGTGGGTAAGTAGTATCCAAGGCAAATGATACGTTTAGTGACTACTAGACCGCTAAAGTGTCCCCCATAGATCCCATCATGCATTTCCCTAATGGCATAAGAAGCTTCATGGATGCATAGGTAATGAAGAAGGATACCATCAAAACCATATTTGTAAAGGATTCCCCCTAGTATGGTGTAACAAGAGGTACTCTAAACAAAGGTTCTTTAGGCATTCTTAGAGAGGTTGGGAGGAATGATGCCTAGGTTAAGGTAGTTAAAAGTTTGGTCATACCAAACATTAGATGGGCATACCTTCACATTACAAATGGTAGGGAGGTTATATTTGTTATAAGAGGGTGTGGTAAAATGATGAATGGTGATAAAGATTTTGGAATTGGAAGGTTGAGAAGGGATATGGGAAGAAAGGTAAGTCATTGTATCGATGAACTTATTGGTAGATCAAGGAATAGATTGGACTAGGTAATGTTTGAATGATTATAAAAGTTTATCAACTAAAAGTTTTTATTTTTGTAAGACATTATTCATGAATTGATAAGATACATTGACCTAGTTGACCACAAGTTGGGAATCACCAAAGACATTGATTGTCTTAATTCCCAAGGCTAGAGTGGTTTGGAGATGTATGACTAGGGCTTCATACTCAACCATATTGTTGGTTCATTTAAAATCAAGTTTAAAGGATAGAGGAAGGGGTTAACCTTCAAATGGGATAAGGATGATACCAAATCCCCCACCATGTTGACACTTTGACTCATCAAAGAACATATTCATTCGGTAGGTTATGCCCTTTTGACAAAAAGTAGTGATGGATTCATTTGGTAATTCAAGATGAGGTTGGTGATATGTCAAAGGTACTTCAACCAATAGGTCGGCAACGAACTGCCCTTTAATTTACTTTTTTTTAAGGAACTCAAGATCAAACTTTGCTAAGAGAATAAGCCTCTTGGCCATATATTGGTTTTGGTATGGCTTGGAATGCATGTACTTGAGTGATTTGGTGTTGGTTATGACATAGGTTCTATGGTTAAGAAGGTAGTGGTGGAGTTTGGTGGTAATGAAATTCAAGGCTAAGTAGATTTTCTCTATATGGGTATATCAACTCTCATATTATACAAGCATGTGACTAGTGTAGTATATGGATTAATCGCTATGTTCATCTCAGTGAGCTAACATTTCCCTAAGGGAATGGTTCATGGTAGAGATATATAGGAAAAAGTGTTGTTCATCCTTAGGAGGGGTGAGGACAAGTTGTGACAAAAGATACTATTTGATCTAACCAAAGGATTTTTGATAATCATTATTCCATTTGAAAGAGACATCCTTCTTCAGAAGGTGATGGAAAGGTTGACACTAGTCTGAAAGCTAGGAAATGAAATGGTGAATGGATTAAATCTTTCCCTATATGTTATGGAGTTACTTAAATTTGGTAAAAGGAGGCATCTCCAAGATTGCTTTATGGTAGGGTCTACTTAAATTCCTTGAAGAGAGATGATAAATCCAAGAAGCTTTCTTGAAAGGACCCTAAAAACACATTTATTAGGGTTGAGTCTAACATGGAAATGGATTAGGCATTCAAAATTACTACCGAGAACTTTTAGATAATCTTTGAAAGATTTAGATTTTCTCAAGAGATCATTAACATAGTCCTCTATGATGGTGTGGATGAGGTCATGGAAGATGTAGGTCATGGCTCACTAGTAGGTTAAACTAATGTTATTTAACCCAAAAGGCATGACTCTATAGCAAAAATCTTTCCAACTGGTGGTAAAGGTAGTTTTATGTTGATATTTAGGAGTAATCAAGATCTTATTGTTACTTGAAAACTCATCCATGGGAGATAACATCTCAGGATCAGTTTTAAGATAAATAAGCTAGTAAATACTAGGTAGAGTAAAGTCATCCTTGGGGAAAGTGAGGTTGAGGTCACAAAAGTTCACAAAAATACATAGACCCTTAGTGGCTTTGGTGATAGGTATGATATTTAAAACCCTTTAGGGGTGGTTAATGGGTTGAATGAAGTTTAAAGATAGGAGATGATAAAGCTCTTCTTTAATGAGAAGGGATATGTGAGGATGCATGCATCAAATTTTCTATGTAACAAGCTTAGCATCATGATGAGTGACTATGTTATGAGTAGCAATGGTGGGGTCAATCTTAGGCATATCACTGTAAGACCAAGTGAATGATATGCTATAGTCTTGGAGGAAAGAGGAGAAGTCTTGAAGTTCTTTAGCATTTTGTAATTGGCCAAATTTGATAATGCGAGGGATGTCTAGAGTTCCCAAGTTAATATTCATGGTGGATTCATTCAACATGGTCAAGGTTTTAGGAAGAAGGGATTTATGGATTGAATAAGTATAGGCACTAAGGTAGGTGAGAATAGAATCATTGTCTTGATGTTACATGGTGTTGATGGTATGAGAATCATTTTCTATGATTTTGAGAAGAATGAGAGGAAGATTTTTAGTTTTTCCATCTTTTTGATAGGTCAGAGGGCCGAAACTAATAGTATTGACCAAAAAAATAGGAAAAATGATGCCAAAATCCCTAGACTTTAAATGAGGTTGGGTGGGTGAGGATGGGATGTCTTCCTCAATGGTGTCAATAGGTTTGAGTGAATTTGTAGGTTTTTTAGGTGGTAAAAACCCAAGGCCAAATGACTCATGAGGTTTTTGGGTTTTTTTAAAGGTAACTCATGAGGTACTTATTCATATCAGCTAAGGCTAAATCCCTTCTAGGCATAATTATGAAGGTATAATTTAGTGAATGTTGTTTTATCAAGGTAGGAAAAGTTAGAAGTGAATGGTCAGATGGAATATGTAGTGGTAGGATCAAGAAGTGATCGATCAAGTCCCCCATATATTAAGTTCATTTGATGATTGAGGGGATTGAAAAGGATGATGTTTTTGATGTTAGGGTCATAATAGGTTTCATGTTTGAGGTTCCCATATTTTTGAGGAGTAGGAAAAGCATCCAACGCTAGAAGGTAATAATCCCATAATGAGAATCATTAGAACATAGATCCCAAGGGCTCCTCTATAAGGATTTGTGAAGAAGGGATGGATGAACTAGTTGACATTTCATCGATGGTTGGTGGTTAGGGTATAATTATTGAAGTTACATTATATGGGTGTATGATGACATCATTAGGGTGATAGGTCATGTTGCATGTTGAGAAAGGATTTGGGTCTGCTTAAATATTGATGGTCTAGTCCTCATGCTCAAACTTAATGCATCAATGGAGGGTAGAGGGAAAAAATTCCATGGAGAAAATCCAAGGTCATCCCAATAATATATTGTATTTTAATTCTCATTTCATAATATAGAAAAGTTTAAGGAGTGTGTGGGGCTATACACAGATATGAAGGATGATGGTTCCCAAGGTAGTGGTCATAGTGTCATTAAAAGATCGAAGGATCATTGTGGATTTTGACATGATATTATTTGGTAAGTTGAGTTGGTTGTAATCATAAGAGGATATGATGTTAATACTATCTCCCACATCAATCATCACCCTTTTGACATGGGTTTGGTTGATGTAAGTGGTAATAAAGAGTGGGGGATCTAGTCCTCAGGGTCGTTGGAAGGTATTTATAAACTCTTAAAGGTGACAAGGTTGGAAGTTTGAAGGGCACCAAAAAATGTGGCTATAGGTTGAGGGTCATTAGGTTGGAACTCAATGGATTGTAAGGCTCATATGAGTACTTAAAGGTGATGGGGAGAAGTAAAAATCAACTCATATAAGCTCATTTTTGTCAGGGTCTAGTGAAGCTGCTTAAGGATATATTTTCAAATAGATATTGCATATGGGTTGGATTGTGAAGGGTTAGATTATGTGGCACCTAAGATATACACCTTAGGTTTTCTTAAAGATGGAGATGGTCAGGTGTGTTTTGATTGACATTTTGAAGAGGGTTATGTCTAAAGAATGGACATCTTAGCCTTCCCATTATCCTTTTGTTGTGATCTAGTGACCACATTGATAGTATGGATAAAAGGAGAGGGTGAGGTAGTAGAGTGGTTAGAATCATCTTCATTATTAGGTGAGAATGGAGGAGTGGGTAAGTATTGGGTAGGTATGGTTGTTATTTGGGTTAGTATGGGTGATATAGGAGGTTTTTCCATAGATAGATAATCCTCATTATAAAGGTGGTGGATGAGAGTTTGGACAGCTTTGCAATTCTCCATATCATGGTCAAGTGTCCTATAGTATAAAAAAATCAAATTGTTATTGAACCATGATGGTTTAGGACATGAAGGGTCAAAGGGTTTGATGGTTGGTAAGCTCAAGGAAGAGGTTTTTAATAACCATTGAAGAATGGTTAAGTAAGACTCAGTTAAAGGTGGTAAAGGTTTAGTGGTTTTTATTTTGGTTGTTGAGGTTGAAGTGTTTTTAGAAGTAGGCTTGGTGATAGGTGTCTTAGGTAAGGTTGTACACTTGGTTGATGGTTTTAGTTTAGGAAAGATGGTTGATAAGCTAGAGTTAGAGGATGAAAAGCTAATTAACTTAGGTATTGTTAGTGCAGTAAAAAGAGGTGTGTTAGAAGGCAAATGTGAAGGTGTAACAAATAGAGGTGGTGGGGTTTTGGTAAAAATAATTGGCTTCATGCTCAAGGTAGAGGGATGAGGATCCAAAATGGAGGGAAATGTTGAGGGAGGTAAAATTTAAGTCTTTAGGCCTTTGGGTAGTTTTACCTCTTTATTTATTTTATTTTTTGGTTTTGAAGGGGGTTTGTTTACTTGGGTTTTAATTGGCTTAGATGGTTAAGGGTTGGTTAGTTTGGTGGAGGTTTTGGTTGGTTGGGAAGATGTTTTGGTTGGTTGGTTATTATAAGTGATAGTTTGGTCTACCAAAGAAGGGGTTGGAGGTTCTAGTTTGGTAACATAAGGGAGACCTAATTTTTTCCAAAAGGTGGTTTGATCCATGTTAGGGTTGGGGACAAATTCCAATTTTTTCACTAGCTTTGAGAAAGGTTTGATTCCCTGAATGGTGGATCTAAAGGATAATCTAGTACATGGAGACATAGGTATGGTAACCTTGTCCTCTTCATCAATCAAAGGATGAAAGGTTGGGATAGATGGTGCTTCTATGGAAGGAGTAGATAGGGGCATTTCCTTCTCAGGAATGATTTCTATAGGAGGGTAGAGTTGCATGGTAATTGGTGAGGAAGGTAATATGGGTATCTGGTCTAGTGTTTAGTCAAAGTGGAAGTTCTAAATTATACTACCTTAATGAATGAGGAAGGAGGAAGAGCTAATTCCTTTGTTTGGGTTTTCAAAAGTGTAGAATGTAAATCTACTACTTCAATAAGTAGAGAGGGATTGGTATATTGGTGAGCAGGTTCATTATTAATGAGTGTGTCAAAAACCATGTTAACGGTATGGGTATTAGGAGAGTAATTGACATTATTACTCTCATTTTTAGTAGATTCATGGTTTCGAAAAGGTTTCCTAAATATGTCAAGGGCTTGGTTGGGTGGTGCATTAGGTTTGTCCAATGTAAGTTCCCCCTTGTCAATGAGGGATTGGACAAGGTATTTGAAGGTATTGCACCTATTGATAACATGTCCCATGACTTGATGAAAGGCACAATGGTCATTCTCATTATACCAACCCAGTACAGGGTGAGAAGTATCAAAATATTGGGTAGTTTAATTGGTGGAAATTGGATGATATTAGATCTTAATAACATTTCCAAAATAGAATAATAGGGATGCCTAAGTGGAGTTAATTGCTTCTGGTTGTTCCAAGTTTGGTTCCTTGGGTTTTGGTTTGAAGAATTAAAGGAGTCGGAGGTTTAGTTCCTTAGGTTTTCTTGGTTGGTATATGGTGGAGGTACAACTTTCAGGATAATATCATTTGAGGTTCCTTTATTATTGGTGTTGGTATTGGGATGGTTGCTTGACTTGGAGGAAGAAGCCTCATTGGTTTTATAGGTTGAGTTCATATTTTTGAGTTTAAGATTTCCTTCATTAATGGCTCAATTCTTTAGTTTATGAGCCATGGTAAAATATTCATCAAAGTTTAGGAAGCTTTGGACATGTAATATAGATGAGATATCTTTGGCACATGCTCAAGAAAAGAGCTCTATAAGTTGAAGTTAAGATAAGGAAAATGAAAATTGGTTAATTAGGCTCTTCAAACAAGCCATAAAATTGGTAATATATTCATCCTCAAAATTTTGGATGGAGTAAAGGTTGGTTATAGAAACTATCTTGGATATATTTATCAAAAAGTGATCCAATAAATTTTAGGCTAGTTGGGTGAAAGAGAATATGGAAGGTTTGGGTAAGGCAATATACCAATCTAAGGTTGGACCAATTAGAGACATGAAGAAAGTGTGGAGAAGAAGGGAATAATTGTAGGAGATGAGATAACAAGCATACCTAAATTTCCTAAGGTGTTTTTGGGGATCCTCCTTGCTTTGTAATTTAGAGAACTTGGGAAGTTCCCATTGGGGAGGATATGGCTTAATGGGTATGGATGGGTGGATGGGCTCAATGTAAATTTGGTCATAGGATAAGATATTTTTATCACCCAAGATGGATGACTCTAAGGTGGAAATATTTTTCATGATCATCTTCATGAAGTCTACTTTGGGTTGATCACCTAGGAGGTTGTAGGATGCATATTGAGGTGGTGGCTAAGAAACATGTTGATAATGAGTAGAATGTTGAGAGGTTTCCACTTATTGGTATGTGGATGCCAATGGTTGGGTAGAAGATACATATTAATGTGTGGATTCTAGTGGTTGGGTAGAAGATATATGTTGGTATGTGGATGTTAATAGTTGGGTAGAGGTAGGTGATTAGGTAGTGGGCATATGCCTTTGTGGGTTATGGAGATAACTAAAGGTTTCTTATTGGGTAGGAGTGGTAGTTAATTTGGTGGTTGATACAAGGGTGGTGACCCTTGTAATAATTAGTGGTAACATAGAGGGTATGGACACCATAAGGATTTGAATCAGAATAGTGTTCGATATATTGGAGGTAACTAGAGGGAAATGGGTAGTGCTAGTGATAGGCACTTCTATTACAGAGGAGAGATTGGTAAGATGTATAAGGGTAGTGGTATTTTGGGTCAATTGGTTTTTAATGGTAGTTTCAATGGGGTTGTTGGTTGATGGTAAGGCTTGGGTAACTAAAGGTTGAGTAGTAGCCATGGTAGTGGAGGTACCCCCCATGAGGTGGGGATACATGCCATAAGGAAGATCTATAGGTGGGGTCAAAACTAGGATTTGGAAAGATGTAGTTATAATGTAATGTTGTAAGGTTTCATGATTTTTGTTTAAGAAAGTGTTGAAATATACATCTCCTAAGACTACCTAAGTAGGACTTCCTAGAGAGTGAGGGGATTCCATGGGTTCAGAAACATTTTCCATGGATATAGAGGTGGAAGAGTTTGGTTGATTTGGTGGTGAGTTTTATTCCTCAAGGTCCCTTCATTGTTGGAAAGTAAGAACCATATGAGAAAATAGTAAAGGAATGATATGTTCTTACACATAAAAAAATAGTAATCAAATAAGATTCGAGGCAAATAATGCATTCACTAAGAGTGTGTTAAGTCCTAGGATTCTTTTTTATCTCTCTTTTGGTTTATGCCTTAAAAATGTGTGAAGAGTAAATTGACTTAAATAGGTCCTAAAAAGGTAGTCTATATTTTTTTTTTAGGTTACATTTAGGTGCTCAAATATATGTTTGTATTTGATTGAGTACATGGCTTATTACTTGGGGATTGATCCCCTCACATCACAATTCTATAGCCAGTGTGGGTGCTTATCTAATATACCAATTACCAAAGCTTATACCCAGCTAGAGAACTAAGTTGGTTATCTCTTTAGTGATTAAATCCAAGCAAATTAACCAAATTAGGGGAAGGTGATCCACTAGGTGATGAAATCCTAGTCAGGCCTTCTCTCAAGTGTGTTTTGATTTTTTATTGTGCAAGTGGTTTAGTTTGTGTAACATTTGTGGTACTATGATTTTTTTTAATTAATCTAGGTAAACTAAGTCAAGTAAGCAAAAAATGTATGCAGTTCATTTTAACCCAAAAATAAATTTTTGATTTATTTCCAATGAAAACAAAAATAACTAAAAATCACCTAAATGTAAAATTAAAATGCAATCCTAATCCTAGGATTAGTTATCCTTTTGATTTAAAAAATGCAAGAAAAAAAGAATTATATATATATATATATATATAATTTTTAAAAAGAAAAAGAGACTAAAATTTGTGTTTTTGAAAGCAAAAAAAGAATGTTTAAATAAAAAAAATGAAATGTGAGACTAAATGACATTTTAATAATGCAACTAAATTTCCTAAAACAACTATGAACCCATGAAAACTCAAGGGTCCCACCGGGTGTGCCAAAATATTTCTATCTAATTTTTGTTTTTTCCTTAGTATGAAAAGAAAGAACTAGTAAAGGAGTGTGTAGAAGAATATATATTGAATGTGTGTGTGTGTGTTGACTCTAAAATTTTTTAGAACTCATATTTGGTTTTGGAGGATGAACTATAAATTATAAAATACTACCACAAAACTAGTTTGTTAGACAAGTAATTGGGTGGATCACCTAGCGTGAGCTAGATCCTAGAAGCAAAAGCTTTCTTGGAGACTATTGATCCACCTAATTTTAAACAATTAAGTTTTAAAATATAAATTAAATATACTTATATTTTAAAAAAAAAACTTAAATTAAATACAACAAATAATATAAAATTAAATGCTTTGTTAAGATAGCTAAAATAACTAAACTAGTTCGATTATTACTAACGCTGAAAATTAGCTGAAGCAAAGTGGTGGTTTTGGTTTGGTAATTTGGAAAGGATAAAAATATAAATTGGTTTGGGTTGGTAAATTTTTTATATGGAAAAGGGAAATATGTTAAAGAAGCCAATAGGGATAAATGGTCAAGAAGTGACCAAGAAGGCAAAGGGGTAAATGGTCAAAAGGAGGACAAAAAGGCAAAGGGGTAAATGGTCTAAAAGAGGCCAAGAAGGTAAAGGAATATGGGAGAGAGGACAAAATGGTAAGAGGGTAAGTAATAAATCAAGTGAAATAAGAATAAAAAATGGAAATAAATAAATAACAAGGTAATCTCAATGCTTGAAGATGTTTGTTGATAAAGATTGGCTTGTTAAAGATTGTTGATGATGTTGTTGTTGATGAACATGGCTTGAAATTTTGGTAGAGATTTGGGGATTTAACTCCTTTCACCTATAATATGATGACCTCCCCCAAAATTATAAAACCTAAAAATTTAATTCTTCTACCAAAAAATAAATTAACCATGGGTGAAGGGGGAGGGTCATATTTATAACATTTGATGTCAAGAAACATCCCAAAAGAGTGGAATAGTGAAATGTGGTGCCATTTTCCAAGTGGGCTCATAATTAGTCATGAAATACAAGGGGGTGATATTCCAACTTAGCTAATATGTCTCTCATTTTATTGATTTGTCTCCCAACTTGCTAAAGAGTCCAAAATGGGGTGGGGATCATGCACATGGACCCAAATGAGTCCAAAAGACTTTTCATCACCTTTTTATATTTTATGATAAGTACTTAAGGAGGCACCCCACAAAATGTGGTGCCATTTTCCAAGTGGTCTCATAAGTGGTCATGAAAGACAAGGGGGTGAGATTTCTACTTAGCTAATAGGTCTCCCACTTCATTGGTTTATCTCCTAACTTGCTAAAGAGTCCAAAATGGAGTGGGGATCATGCACATGGGCTCATATGGGTCCAAAATACTTTCCACCACTCACTTTCATATTTTACCAAGTACTTGACAAGGAGCCCCACATACTTTAGTGTCACTCTCATACATGGGGACAAAGGATGATGTTTAATGGTAGCCCCTTATTGATAAATTCACCAAATTTTTTGGGGGGGGGCTATGGTGATTAATGAGGTCATTAAGTACCTTGGATATGGTGTCCCACTTCAAGCCACCTCATTTTCAAACCATGTCACTTTCCATATCATTGTTGAGTCACTTACCATGTCACTCGCCATGTCACCATGAATAGTAACATTCCATGTCATCATGAATAGTGTGAGTGAATAGTGGTTTGGAATAGTGACTTTTTTAGGTTAAGAGGGGTTGGGTTAAGGGTTGATAAGGTTTAAGTTGTCTCTATGGGTTATTAAGTAATTTAGACATTCAAAACTATGTGTACAATTTTCTAGTGTCTACATTAGCCTTTAAATAGGTCTTATAAAATGTTTCATACATGAATCAAACATTTTACTATGTTGATCATGGTATATAGGACTAAAAACTCTTTTAGGCCTTAAAGAGACCTAATTCAATTAGGACTTTATTATCACACATTACCCTTTGATCTTCTTGGAAAACTTTAAAACTCCACAAATGGAAGGAACACTTCATATTCCACTCTAATAGACCTATACTAATATCATTTTAGGTCCATGAAACTTTTTAACTCTAAACACCACTTGAAGCATGCCATTAGTACTATTCACAACTAGGCCTTTGCATACCCAAAGGGTCTATCTTGATCTAATGAAGATAAAAACCCAATTTATAAAAAAACAATGGCACTAAATCACATATTCAAAAACCTCATGACCTTAGGGTCATCACAAAATTCATTAGATACTTCAACTCAGGATATTATTTCTCTTGATTTTTGCTTATTTATTAATTTTGTAAGAATATAAGAAATTAGTAATAAGGTTATGGTACAAATAATTGGTTTATTATGCATGCATAATATAGATGAAGATTCATAACTTCTCTTTATCTTGAAAGGAATAACCTGTAGATAAGAAAAAACTAGCAAAGGGGTTGTTAGCAAGATAGTTGGGTGGACTGCCTAGCATGAGTTAGATCTAAGAAGCATGAGCTTGTTATGAGAATATCAATCCACTTTTGATAAAAATCAAGTTGAAAATAATAAAATTAAGGTACTTACATAAAGTAAATGAAATGAAATATAAGAATAAAGTAGAATGTTTGTTAAAGAAAATATTAAACATAGGAAAAGTGGGTGAAGTTAGGTTCGAAAAATTAGAAAAGGGTCTATGAATAGGTAAGAACATATAAAGTTAGGTTTGGTTGGGGTTAAGGTGATGAAAATAACTTTATTTTATTTTCTACCATAGTGGCCATCAACGATTGGGTTAACCATCGATGGTTAAGCTAATTATCAACAATTGGGTAACCATCGATGGTTGGGGCGACCATTAACAGTTGTGCTAACCATCAATGGTTACTTGTGGATTTATAAAGGTACTTAAAAAAGAGTTGTAAAATAGGTGAATGGTATAATAATGGTTCTATTAAGGATCTATAAGTTGGAAAATAAGGTAAAAATAGGTCTGATTAGGTTAGGGGGTTATAAATCCAATAAAATAAAGAACAAGTAAAATATACCAATAGCTTGTTATATAGCTTATGGTTGAAGGTTAGAGTAATTTTGTTAGAGTAATAGTAATTTGGCCTCAAAAGAAAATTTGGTAGAGGTTTAGGTCTCATTTTTTATTGTTGACTTGCTAAAGGAAGATTGGATGTTAGAAAGCTTGAATATCTATGTGAAATAATGCTTGTGATGATGGACCTTATTTCACCTCCTACTCCCCTCCTTTTATAGGAAAAGAGAGATGGAGGATAGAAGGTTCCCTAGAGGGTAAGGCTACTAATTTTGATACATGGGAGTTAATTAGCACCACATAAGCAAAACATATTAAATTATACCTTGTTATCTCACACATAACAAGTGATGTGTTAAGAAGGTAAAGACCTATCCATTGATGATCAGGCTAACCATTGATGGTTAAGATGACTATCAATGATTGAGTGTCTAGAGGAAAAGGGGTCAAGTAATGGGTTAAAATGTTTGGTTAATGTTCAAGTTAGTAAGCTATTGAGTTTATTTAGCTAAGTAGCTAACTAGACTCAAGGTCCAATAGGGTTAAGAAGGGTCCCAAAGAATTTCAACACCTATTACAGTTTTATAGTGTCTACATTTTGCCCCTTTTTATTATGCATCTTTGTATTAATAAGTTTCAAAGCAAAATATGAATTGTTTTGTCAAAGGTTTGTTTTCCCTAAGTATGGGAGGAATTGTTCCCCCTCAAACTAGGAGTTGATGAGGTGAAACTAAAATCAAGTTAGAGTTTGATAAATGGTATATGGTGAGTCATGAGGTTGGTGATAAAAATATGGGGTTTGGAATTTTAGACACAAACATGAACAAAAAATGTGACTAAGTGTAATATTCAAGATCACACAAAGACTAAGATTGCCAATGTTGGTAAAAATAAGGTTGGTTCTAGAAGTATGAGTGATAAGGTAACCAGTCCATGGCATTGGTCATAGATGATTGGGTTAATATATAAATATTATAAATAGGGTCTATGTTTTTATAGGTATCTAAGGTAAGAAGTACTCCCTTGAAAAACACAAATGGTCTGATCATGCATGAGGTGGTGAAAATTCAAATGCTCAACATGGCAAGGATGGTTAATATAGTTTAAAAAGACCAATGAAAGTTCATTACTAAATATGTGATTGTTAATGTTAAAATGGACAACATCAAAATGTATGTGGTCTAATGGTTGGTTAGAGAAGGGTAATCTTCAAAAGTTCAAGTTGTGGTTTGGGGGAGATTAGGTGATCTCCAAAATTTTGACACCTCGGTTGGGTGCTTAAAAATTTAAAAAGTGATACCCTAATCATTTACAGTCAAGGTTTCTAAGGTTAACCATTGATGGTTACCCTAACCATTAACAATAAAACTAAAAACATAAAAACATGGAATATAAAAAGTGAAAATCAAATTTCAATTTTACTTTTGACATTTTGACCTTCATGCTTTTGTGCATTTTAGCAATTTGGTACATTGGAATTTTATTGTGAGAATTGACTAGGCATTTGGGTGAGGTGTCAATTTTTGATTAGTGAAAGGCATGTGTTGAGGTGATTTGCAAGGACAAATGATGTAGGGTGGATGAGGGCATGACCAAGCAATAGGGCATAGGCTTTATCCTCAATAGTGGTTGAAGAATAAAGTATGGGTGTTTTAAATTTGTAGTTTAGTTGATTAGGTATTTATTTTGTTAAATTGGTTATTTTGTGTGGATTTGATATGGTTATAGGGGTTTGAACTAAGTTTATGTTTTGGGTAAAATTGGAAAAATTAACCAGTGAAATTTGAAATTAAGGGAATATTTGGGTTAGGGGTAGAATATAAGATAAGATCAGGTAGTTATTTCATTAAATGTGTCTTATTTTTATTGAGTTTGAGGAGGTAGGTCAATGTTTTTTCCACTAGAAGTCACACACAGTGACCACCAATGGTTTGACCTAACCATTGATGATTATACTTGACCATTGATGGTCAACCATCGAGGAATAAAGGGTGATTGGACTATCAACGATCATAGTGACTATTGATGGTTGAGTTATTTGGGGAAGGTGGGTGAATAAAAAGATTAGTAAAAAGGTTTTTAAAGGTTTTTAATGGTTAATAATGTTTTAAAAGGTGTTGAATGGGTAACATGTCAAGTTTAGGTAAAGATATAATAATGTCCAAGTAAGATGGAGATGTTAGAATGGTTGGTGGGTAGAGTTAGGTATTGGTTAGATAGGTTTAGGGAAGGTGTTTTAAAAAATTTATTAGGGTAGGGTAGATGTTTGTGATAGAATCATTAGGTTAAAATGTTTATTAGATGGGAATAGTTTGATTTATGTGTGTTTAAGTTGATAGAGAGGTCAAGTTAGGTAGCATGAATGAAGTGAATGGAAGTAAGTAATGGCAATGGAAAACTAAGTGTGTGTGTTAACTTGATTGTTTGGCAATCTTGAGACCAAATCTAAATGAGGGATTGGGTTCCCAAAATCTTTACGAAGAGCCATGAGGGGATGATTGGGGATGAGTGGATACACATGGAAGAGATCAGCCTTGGAGCCATGGTTCACTATCAACACTTGCCATGAGATGTGGCTATGATCATGGCCCTCATCAAGAGATGGGACCCAGCCATGAACACATTTTTATTATCAATAGGAGAGATTACCATACTATTAGAGGATGTGTATATAATTACATAACTAACCATTTAGGTAGAGATAATTTACCACATTAAGAGTGAGGAGAGAGATTACCATATGGAGCTGCTATATGGTGAGGATAGGGTTCATGGCAGGTGGCATTCTGGTGGCTTTATCTATAGGCCTTTACACTAGAGGGCTTCATGGGACTGATGTTTGATGACTATGATGATGTTGTAAGTGTTCTATTTTGTTTTGATTGATTTGAGTAGTGGATGATTTCCTTATTTACTACTGAGAGTGTTGGTAGAGATGTTGTTAGATAGGACAATGTTTAGGTGGGTGTTATTTTGTTAGTCTAGATTTATAGGAATCTCTAGGAATTTCAAGCTCATCAGTGATATGTGATCAGTGTTGGGTTTGTCTTCCATTTCTAGGCATATGAGAATATTATTATGTTAAAGCTATTAGGCTTACCATGGGAGGGATACAACTAGGTACACTGCATAATGATATTTATTTAGTGGAGGGGAGATTAGCCATTGACTGGAGTAAGTGGAGGTGCAAGGGACATTGTCTAATTTTGAGATGTATTGGAGGGTTTGGTTGTGGGTTATGTGATCTAGAGGCCATATGTGGGCTAGCCTAGGTGGGACCACTATAGCTATCACATTTTATCTTTGTAGAGATATAGGTGGATCTATGGGAGGAGAGAGGGTGAGACTGAGCTCATCCCATTTGGTAGAGTTTAGAGGTAATATAGCCTTATGTAGGAGATGATTACTCCTTTTTCAAGATACAAGAGGGAAGATGTGGAGTTTATACTTCTATAGTTACAACTGCAAGATGTAGTGTTAGATCATGAGGAGCTACAAATCAGAGCAATGATAGATGATGTTTGTTTTATTGATGGATATGTAGCATGGCATCAGGCCATTTATGCAACAGTTGATTTTGTATGGGATGATGAAGGTCAACAAGCCATAGATGTGGATCCAAATGGGGCATAGGTGTAGGGTGGTGGTTAAGATAGATAGGAAATGATAGCACTAATAGCTATCCACACTCAGATTATAGGTTTATAAGGATAGGTGACCATATTGTAGGGCCAAATTGTCACTTTATAGGGTCAGGTTACCACCATTATAGTGGAGAGAAATAAGGTGAGGACCTCAATGGGATTAGTGATGCATGAGAGGGATACTCTAAGGTACGGGGTAGGAGTAGTAGAAACACTAGTAGGAGAGCCATCAGGTATGATTGCTATGACATGATATTTGGCCACAGTTGAGTAATTGAGATATTATGAGACCATAATGTTGGCATAGTGTCTAGAGTAGCCAAGATGGGGAGAGCACAGGGCTAGTTTAGCAAGTGGACTAGTTATGGCAACTCTAGGGTAGTGGGCCTATATAATGAGTGAACATATAGGCATCTTGTGAGGACTAGCACCAGATGGTAGTGTATGTGCAGGAGTGGATAGTGGTAGTAGTACCTTAGGGGCATAATATTATATGTTTTGATATGTTGTATGCACCTAATTTTGGTAATGGCCTACGCGTTGATGATGCAAGATGTACATGAGAGAGAGTGATTTATACATTTTTTGATGGACATGATGTACATGATGATTATGTTTTATGATTTTAATTTTTACATAAATGATGTATAGAGTTATTATTGTGATCAGTTTATGGTTTATGTTTATGCTTATGAGATGTGGAGTCTTTAGCTTAGGCATGTGATGATGTTGGATGATGTTTTTTTTGGTTTATAGATATGATGCTTATTATTATAGATGGTTTTATTATGGTTATTTTGATTTTGTTTTATGATTTAATGTTATATGATGAATTATTGTGATGTTATGGTAAATGGATAAGATGATACGATAGATAGATAGTTGACGTATGATGTGGTTTAAGATGTTTTGATCATAATGTTGTGTTCATCATTGATGATTTTTTTCATGATGATAGAGATGTATTTTGATTATGGTTAAGGATGTAATAAAAACACATAAATTAAGTTAGATAACAAACTAAATATAAGAAAAAGAAAGAATCATGAGACATTTGTCTACATGAACCAATGATAAGAGGGTACAGAAAAAGCACAATGCCTTTTCATTGGTAAAGGCCTAACAAACACAAAGTTAGATTGGCTTAAGTAACTTAAGCCTTTTGAATGCTTCATATTATCATCTCATAAAAAAGGGTGTCTTTATCATGTTGTGTCAAGTAAGCTTATAATCCCTTGATTAAAAGATGTTATAAAGGGGGATAGGTGATGGGTGAAAATGTGGATGGGTTTATAGGTAAGGTAACCTTATGTGGGTTATTTTCCCTCTTCTATAGGTGACCTAAGAACCAAATTAGATAAGTCCATGTCTTAATTTTAGGTGTAGACTGATCGATGTGAGAAGTCTACTCATGCTATGTATGAAAGCTGATTATAGCTTTCTTGGGATAATTTATTCTAATTTGATTTAGGGTCTTTTATTGCTTTTGTTTTTGATAGGTTTGTGAATTTTATTGATGTTGGAACCTTCAAATTATTTCTTTTAACCCATTCGACTTATCCATCCTTCAAGGGAGTGGTCTATGTTTGGGTTTGTATATTTGGTAGCTGTCCATCAAGTGAGTAGTCTATCTTTTAAGCAATTTAATTTTATACAACTATCCTTCAAAGGAGTAGTCTACCATGCTAGATATATGTGACCTAAGTGGTATTTTGGTATATCAATTATCTTGATGTGAGGTTTTATACATGGACAAGTCTAATTAGGCTTAGATGTTTACTTTTATGAGGGAAATTTTTTTTAGCATAATAAGGTGAATAATAAGTAAAAGGGGTGATTTTGAGAGATAAATTACCATGGGATTCTATCTGATTAGAGATGAAAATTATCCATGATATCCATGCCATGGGTAGAGTTGTGGTACCCATATTTATGATTAGGATATGATTATGATGGTTAAACACATGGTTCCGATGTTGTAATCCATTATCCTCAAAGGGAGAGGGAGAGGAAGGTTTGAGAATGAAAATATTGTAAATCAAAGGATGACCTTAAGGTAGATACAAGGTGAGTTTGATCCTTATTTAACAAAATAAATGATGCAAATACAGAGCATTGAGTGGCTTAGGTTCTGATTTGCCTTTGAGAAATGATAAATGGTAAGATCTTGATCCATAATTATGGGTTATGATGTAGGGTCCAAGCCAATTGAAAGAAAACTTGCCTCTTTTTCTTTTCTCCATATTGGTTACATGTCAATTTTCCTTTAAGATGAGGTATCTGATATTGAATTCTTATTATTTTAGTTATTTTTTATAGGCACACTTGATTTGTTCTTGGTAGACATGGAAATGGTTAAGTGTTGTGAGACAATGCTCATTAAGTAACTCAAGTCATGCTAGATGTTCTTGAAGATAGTCTCTCTAAAAAATGATCTCCTACAAAGATATGCAAAAAGAGGTAATTTGGAATTCGAGAGGAAAAATTATCTCTAATCTAAAGACTAGAGAGAAAGGGGTAGAACCCATAAAGGTTAGAATGCTAGTGTAATAGGCCCATAAATTTAAAGGGACAAATGCCAATACTGACTTGAGACACTAACTACTTTGGTCAATATTTTGTTAAGGGTTTTTTTAGAGGCTTCTACCTATCCATTTTTTTGTGGATGGAAAGGTGAGGAAAATCTTAACTTCATGACAAATGCATCATAGAGACCTTGGACTTGATTATTCTTGAAATATTTATCATTATCAGTGATGATATTATAAGTAACACCAAAATTACATATGATATGATGGTTGATGAAGTTGACTATCTTTTTATCTTTAGTTGAAATGAGAGGAATAGCTTCCACCCACTTGGTGAAATATTCAGTGGTGGTAATGATGGATTAGTGTCATTTTGAAGAATGAAGATTGGTCTCCCCAAATAGATTGAGTCCCCATTATGAGAAGGGCCAATAGTCTTTGGATACTTGAATACCATGGGTAGGTGCATGATGTAAATTGGTGTACTATTAACATTCAACACACTCCTTTACATAATCATAGTAGTCCTAGTTGAGGGTGGGCCAATAGTAGCCAAGGTGAAGGATACATTTAGCAACAACTAAACTACTAAAGTGTCCCCCATAGATTTTATCATGTGTTTTCTTGATATCATGGGAATCTTCATGAATATATAGATAATGGAGAAGGAGGCTATCAAAGATACATTTGTAAAGTATTCCCCCTAGTATGGTGTAACAAAAGGTACTCTAAAAAAAGGATTTTTGGGCATTCCTAGAGAGATTGGGAGGAATTATGCTAAGGTTGATGAAGTCAAAGTTGTATTCATACCATATGTCAGATGGATATTGATCTATATTACAAATAGTAGGAAGGATGGAATGGATATAAGAAGGTGTCATAAAATGGTGGATAGTAAGAAAGAGTTTAGACTCGATAGGTTGAGATGGGATTTGGGAAGTAAGACAAGCCATTGTATCCATGAATTTGTTGGTAGATCATGGAAGAGACTAGTGAAATTAATGATTGAATGATGCTAAGAGTACATCTATGAGTTGTTTTTACTTTTACAAGACATAATTTTTACATTGGTAAGATCCATTAACCTATTTGACCATAAGTTGGGACTCAACAAAGACACTAATGGTCTTGATTCCCAAGGATAAAGCAATTTGGAGACCTATGATTAGAGCTCCATACTCAGCCACATTATTGGTGTAGATACCAGAATTATGTATACTATAGTTATGATTATCAAAACACACCTAGGCCTTCTTGAACCAATAACTAACCCATTAGTCCTTGAGTCTAACTCATTAACCTACTAACTTAACCTTTAACCTAACCTTTTTAATCCATTTTTGACCCCTTTTGTTTAGACACTCGATTGCTAACAGTCAGCTTAACCATCTATAGTTATCTTGACTATCAATGGTCAGGTCCTCACCTTCTTAACACATAACTAACTATGTATGAGATAATGAGGCACAATTTATTATGTTTACCTTATGCAGTGCTAAAAAACTCCCAAGCATTGAAATTGGCATACCAACCTACTAGGGAACCTTTTATCCTCCATCTCTCTTTGCTTATAAAATAAGGGGAGTAAGAGGTGAAATGATCGATCATCACAAGTATTCTTGCACATAGGTATTCAAGTTCTCTAACATCCAGTTTTCCTTCAACAACTCAATAATAGAAAATGAGAGATGAACCTCTACCAAATTTTCTTTTGAGGCAAAATTACTATTACTATATCAAAATTTCTCTAGCCATAAACCATCATCTATCTAGCAACCTATAGGTTATTCCTTCTTATCCAAAGAGGAGTTCTCCATCTTCATTTGGTTTATGTGTGCATCACCAACTAGGTATTTTCTATCACACCCTTATTACTAGTTTCTTATCTTCTTCCAAAATTAAAAAATGATAAAAAATTAAGAAAAACATTTTGGCATACCCGGTGGGACCTAGTTACCTCTAGTCCCTTTTTCTTCTTTATTTTATCCTCATACAACGAAACTAAAAATTTCCTTTGAGTATAAAATTAAGTACATAAATTGATTTCTTGCATGTTTAGCTCACTTAGTTAAATTAAAGTAAATTAATCAATCATATCTTCACCTCTTTATCACACACATACCAAACCACTTATCAATCAACATATCTTAACACTTGACATAAGGCTTGACTAGGATTTCATCACCTAGTGATAAACCTTCACCCTTTGGTTATCTTAGCTACCAATAAGAAAAACCAAAACTCAGCTCTTTAGTTGAGTCTAAAATCTAAAAATCAATATATCTCAGCTATACACCTAATACCCTTATCATTGTAGTGTGTGAAGTGAGGGTGTAGGCCCCAACATCAAGCCACATACTGACTTTCAATACAAATTTTGAGAGACATAACTAGCCTAAAACCAACCATAGACTTATCTCCTAGTACCCACTCTAAAATCCAAGTCTTAAAACATTCTTTCTTACTTAAGGCATAAGCCAAGAGAGAGACTAAAAATAACCCTAAGAGGTAATGCACTTTAGTGTGTGTTTTCCTTTTTGAATTTTTCTTGTCTAATTTTTACTTTGAGTTGTGAAAATCCTAATTTCCACCATCTTGCCTCCATTGTCTTCTCTAATGGGATACTAGCCTATCTTCTCTCCTAGAGATCCTAACTTTGCTATGATCTTGGAAACCATAATCTCACCTTAGAGTGATACCTTGCATCATGAGCCACTTATGCTCCTAACCTTACCTATAACCAACCTAAACTCATCAACAACCAACCTAACCTCACCCAAAATCAATCAAACCTTACCTATCACCTATCAAACCTCAACTAAAACCAACCAAAAAACTATCAACTACCACCGGATCTAGTTATAATGTTAATGGATTAGATGATCAAGTTAGATACATCTATTTCTAATATCCATGATCAATCAAACCCCACCTAAAACCAATCAAATATCAACTACAACCAACCCAAAAACCTATCACCTACCATTTAACCATCATCATAATCAACCAACAACCCATCAACACTAACCTAATTTATTATCATAACCAGCGTAAACTTCAACCTATCCAACCTCATCAACCATTGGGTCACCTACCCTAGCCATCATATCAACTACCCCAACCTACTTTGAGGCAACCCTATTTATCTTAACAATGATATTTGGTCTATCCTCTTTTCTATCCAACTAAAAACTATCAAACCAACTTATCAACCTTACCTAACCTATCAAACTAGCCTGTTATTTCCTAAAATTTAGGCTATATTTGGTATTGAGGTCAATGTTAAAGTCATTTTGTTCTCATACATTCCTTAGGAAGGTTAACACAAAAGTTCCAAAGGAATTATTTATTTTGAAAGGGATGTCAAGTCTTATTTTCTTCAGACTTTTTATCCATAACAAAAAGTTTGAAGGGTGCTTGCCTTTTGGTTGTTTTACCCCAATAAAAAGTCTAAAGGAATTATGTACTTCAGCCAAGTCATTTTAAAGAATTTTGAAGGAAACTTTCACAAGTTCCAAAGGGTATTTATATAGGTAAAAGGATAATTTCAACATTTTTAAATAATAACTCAAAGGGCATAGGACACTTTAAAGATTTTAGGGGACCTTTCCAAGATTTTTTAATGGTATTTTCAACTTTTGGAAGGCACTCCCAGGGAGTATCAAGGGTCATTTCTCAAAATTTTATTTTAGGTCATGCACTCTCATAGTAAATGAAGTCTCTTTTAAGGGTTGAAGAATGTTGCACTCCTCCTTAGGTTAGTTAATGGTTCAAAGGTAAAGGATAGCTAAAGGCCTAATCGAGTGTCTATGATGGACACTTGGTAACATCCTAGAGTGTTTTTGATTTTGGGTCTTTTTCAAAGTTGTCACTTGTGTTTTACTACCAAAGGTGTAGGTATTTATCAAAGTTTGAACTCCTCAAATCATGCCACATGGTAGTCTCTTAGTGGTTTTAGTTTTTGGACCCTTTTAGATAAATGCCTCATTTCAAAAAGGGGAGGATGTGTAGTGAGTCCCTAAGGATTAGGACATTAGGGTGGTCAAGTAGGATCATGAAACGTGATACTCTTCTGAGAGTTTAGAGTATATTATACCAAGGCACTAAGGGAAATAAAGTGAGACATTACAAATGTCCCCAACACCCTGAGTACTTAGATTTTTGACACTTATCAAAATTGTTTATCCAAAGGAAAATTTGGGGCATGTAACATCTCCTCACAAATATGAGGGGTGAGGAGGTGAAAAGGTTCTTGATGACCCATTAAATGTCAGAGGTGGATTTTCACTTTTATGATGCCACATGTCATAGGGAATATTGTTTAGCTAAAAAGGGAACCACCATTAGATTTCCCTCCTTTTCTCTTTTTGAATAATGCTTGAAGGTATTTTTGTGGTAGATGAAGATTAGGTGTTATGCACCAAGACTTATCTACTAACCCTAATTTTAAAATGGGGTGATTATAAATAAGTATTTTCCTTCATTTTAATCCACCCTTCACAATTGGAGCTCATACTTGTATTTTTAAGCAATTTATGAACCAGAGTGATGTGAGATGAGAATAGCAATTACATTCTAATTTTTAGAACTTTTCTGCATCCAAGTGTGTGATAATTAGCATGATTACAAGTAGGTATTATTTGGATTATTAACTTGGTGATTTTAAAGGTGAAATTTGAAAGATTTATCGAACTAACCACTGAGAAAGGGTGTTTTTTAGTCTGAGTGAAGGTAATGTCACATTGGTCATGTAAAAATGACTTATAATTCTACCCCTTTAAAAATTAGCATTACCTCAATTCTTGATGGGATTAGGGACACTGATGTACAAGGTCTAAATTTTTTTAACCCTATAAAATATTTTGTAAGGACCTTATCTCCCTAAGGTAGTGGATAATTTGGATATGATTTATATGGTTCCTCTAGAAACTTTTCCACTAGTAGCCCCATATCTATATTTGGTCATTACATATGTAAAGGTATATCATAAAGATATAAGAACTATGATTGATAGGAGCCAATTAGTTTTCTATTCATTCACCCCTTAATATATTAATGCCATGCTCAAGATACCACCACAACCTAAGGTAATTGTTTTGACAATAAAGGAATGTTAGGCATACACTGACAAGAATTATAGTTTCATTTAGAAAATTGTAAACACTTGTTGGCTCACCAAGAAGAGAACTAAGGTTTCTAGATTGACTAGAAACCTTAAGTTAGTAGAGTTTAAGGAGTTTCCATGGTATGTCATCTCCATGACTACTAGGGTTTATAAGATACCCATGGTAGAGAATTTTGAGCCATGGATGTTTTCCATCATTATTTGTGTGTTGGAGGGTAAGAATTAGTTGGACTGGGCCTCAATTTTGAGTAAAAACCTACACAACCAAATAATGTAGTTATGGGTGGCCATATCTTCCAAGGAAGCATTTACTGGTACATTTTACATGACTTCCTACCTCATGTATATCTTAATACATAACAAGGATTTCCATAGACTCACTAGGAATCCCTCCAGTCTCAGAATTTATGAGTTGTATCCTAAAACGACTTTGGAAGATTTCAAGAACAACTGGGCCAAGGTCTATAATTATTTTTCTAATACCATTATAAGTGTCTTTTATCCTCTAAGGATATTAAATAAAATGACCAAGGTGGCCAGGGAGGTGATTGATAATTTCAGTGTGATGTACATTTAATTTTGCACTTTTACGTACATCTATGTGAATGGTTATTTAGGGATGCCCTGCAAGCTACCTAGGTATGTTGATAATAAGATAGCACTCATGGAATTGTGTAAAAAAAATAGTTCCCCTACATGATATGATTATGGTAAATAATATCAACAACCCCTTCAAGTTCCTTATATCGATAAGATATTATACATGTCCTACTCTAGCCAAAGCAAAGGGGTTAGAATAAGAAATGGGGTGATTTTAGATGGACAAGATGCCTCTATGGTCAAAGTAAAACATAAGGTGGTTGGTTAAAAATAATATGGGTGTAATTAGGGAACTAGGCACACTATAAGGAAATTTGGTCAGAATGCATAATAGAGGAGTAGGTGAGAAAAATTGATTACCTAAGGCTCACTATTTAATAGATTATTGTATATGGCATTATTCGCATTCTTAAGAATATGGTTGATCATAAAGCTACAATATCATCAACATACACTAATGATAATATAGATATAAAACTTATATCCCATGTAGATTTCACAATCTTAGAGGATGATTCAATTACAAGGAGGGTGCATCATATAATGAAAAGAACATTCAGGTGGTTAAAGTCCCAAGGTGTGGACCTTAGTGCACATGATACCCCTACTTTTAGGGAGATCATAACTATACAAGAACTCAAGGTGATTGTTCCCCCTCACACTAGAAATTTAGCAAGCCCTCATGTGGAGGCCAAAGGTAAAGGTAAGAGGTTGGCAAGCGATATCAGTTTCACTAAGCCAATCAATGTTGATGAGATTATAGTAGCACGGTCCAAGTCTAGACTATCTTTCACAAAATTGACTAGACTTTTTGAAAGTTTGACTTGGATTGATATGGTGAAAGTGTATCTTGCAAGTGATTCTCCCATTTTGATCATTATTGTAGGATCTCTTACCACTTTAGGTAGACCAACCATTGTACCAGCCCCTTAGCCTATGTAATCGCCAAATCCCATTTCACCCCAAAAATATACATAAGGAAAAGGGGAGAGGAAGAGCAAGAAGAGTAGCTAAAGACCAAAAGGAAGAAGAAGGTGTTGCAACCTCCACCTACAATCCCTAGGAAAGGGAAAGAGGTCATACATCTAGATGTACCATCTTAGCATGAAACTATTGAATCCCAAGGAGAAAGGTCTTCATATGCCCAAAGATTAAGGGATATAAGTGACAAAGAAGACTCATATTATGATAGACCTATTACAAAAATATTAAAGTGACCAAAGGCATTTACTCCTTCCCCAACGAGGATCACCCAAAGAACTTTAATGGAAAGGCCATAGACTCTTGTCAAGGTTCCAACAATGGGATTGTTTGGACCACAAACACCCTTGAGAGAAGAAGACAAAGGTAATGAGGAGACTATGTTGGCGTTGAATGAAAATTTGTCCTTCAAAGATGTGACACAAGTAGGTGTTGATGTGACCATGCAAGCCTAAGCTCCACCCTAGAAATAAACTATCTCATTAGACATAGAAGCATTTGTCTAGGCTATGATCACCTAGCCATCAGGACAAGAGGTGGAGGGTGAGACAAAATGTATGCAAAGACCTAGGGAGAAAATTGAAAATAAGTTGCGGCTAGAAGAGAAAGCCCCCACCAATAGTGAAAAGGTAGAGGCTCAAGTAAAATAATAGCCAAATTTTATGGTAGTTGTAGAGATAGCCCCATAGGACTATCCCTCTCTAGTATATACAAGTTAAATGCAAGAAGGATAGGTTGCACCTAAATGAGATAATGGATCAATCCTAAAAATGGGTACCCCTATGACTTCAAATATAAATAAGGAGGTAGATTCATGTGATGAAGTTCCAAGTGAGGGACCCTCAAGAGGAACTACTTATTTTGAAGTACCTTTGGGGATCCTTCCTCAATAAAGGTCCATGATCATACCAGACACAAGAGATTTTATGCCATGATTGGTGATGAGCCACCTAAGGGAAATAAGGAAGACACCATAGCCTTTTTCTAGATTTATCAACCAATTACACAATCTAAGATAGGATAGGAGAGTGCCATTGATAGACTAATTTTAGGGTCCCAAAATCAATCTGAGGTAGTTATCAAGGTCCTAGAGTAGGTTGACCTAGGCAAAGAGGGAGAGTAGGGAGTTAGAAGGAAAGAGGTAAATTTTGAAAGTGATGAGGATATAGATTAGATGATAATAGGCTCACACCTAACCCATATCACTCTCCCTCTAACTAATATTATAGCCACACCACCATTCAATGTGTCTTAGTTAGCCTTGAGGTCCACAACTCTAATGGGTTTTTAGACTAGGCCCCTCTTATGGGTTAAAGAAAAGGTTAAGGAAAAGTGGGGCATTAAAATTAAATTAGAGGATATAGACATAGTAAAGATTACCCAATCATACAAGGTGAAACCTTCCAAGAAATCCAAAGCACTCTCAAGAACTAATTTCACTAATACTAGGGAAAGAACATAAGAGATAGTTGTTCCCCCATAGAGTGTTATAAAGAAGGATGCTCCCCTTGAGAGCTATCTAGTATATAGATATGATGTAGGAGAGGCTTCAAAAAATGAGATCAAATATAGCTCATAGGTTTGGGTGAGCATGGTGGTTCATCATATGGATAAGGACAAAGCATTGATGGAGGAGTTAAAGATATAGAACTAGGCAATGATCTAGTACTTGGAAAAGTTATTGAGCAAACCTAAGGTACTGACCCCAACTATTAGTAGAGCCTTGAGCACACTCATTCCCTCCTAGGATACACTTGACTTCAGCCTTAGTGAGTATTTAAATACTAGAGGGTGGGAAATAAAAGACTACTAGCAAGACTTGATGGTCTGATCTAGGAAGTCATCTATGCAGAATTAAAATGGCTCGATGATGTAATAGATAAATAAGAGGCATGAAAATCCTCAAAATTGGTTTAAAAACTAGATATCAAGAGCTAGGAGTAACTTGGGCCCAAGTTAGATGAGTTGTGTAGTGTGGGCAAGGATACCTTGATTGTAGAAAAGGTCATCACCTCAAATGATCCTAAAATACCCAGAGACTGCAAACTAGCCATAAAACATAGGTTAGCAATGCTTAATTATGGCACATTCAATATAAAAAGGGAAGAGTAGTCTCTCAAGGATATTATTATGGAAATTGAGGCCACCTTGAGGGGAATGGTGAAGCTTGATGATATAGTCAACATGACAAAAGAATTATCAGAGGGTGCCTTGAAGAGTCTTATCAATGTGCCCTATGGAAGCTTTGATGCCCAAAAAATAAGGGAGTTGGTGCAAATTGAAAAATGTTGTGATGAATTGAAGGCACTCATGAAAAATAAATATAAAACACTCTAGGGGACTACCAAGTGGTTAGACAAATATGAGGTCATATTTAAATACCGGGTGGGACCATACAAGAAAATCCTCACCACCATGATCAAGAAGTTTATTGCTTACAAGAATAGGTTGACACAGAGCTCAATCATCAATGTTGATTCCATGACATGACCAAATAATTTATTTTTTCCTCAATTGATGTAAATTTTCTTCTCTCCTCTCTTTTCCTTCTCTCTTTTTCCTTTTGTCTTTGTAATGTACCCATTAGTGGCATGTCTCTCATAGGAATATTGTTTGGAGAAAGGGATATTTTGGTTTGATTAAGCAAGTGGTCAATGGTTGTTTTATCCCTTTCTATGGTTTTCTTTATGTGGCATATGGAGAGTGTCCCATTGGATGAGATATAAAACATGTCATTTTCATCAAAGCACGTGCATTATCTCAGGAATCTTTTTGTTACAACTGATGATCTCTAAGCCTACAAATGATTCTTCCAACTAGATCATCTCATTAGGATATGCCACATATTGGTTTAAAAATTATATAAGTAAAGGAGTTTTGTTCCTTTAAAAAGTTTGGTCAATAAAAAAAAAATTAGAAAAAGAGCTATCACTCTAGAAAATTTCTTGTTGTGTAAACTCTTTGGTGTCAAATTGATTTCTTGTGTAAAACCATTGACAAGCTCTGAGATCATATTGAAATGTTCCCTTGTTACAAAGATGATTTTCATAATGTATATCTTGTGGAATTTCCACTACATACTATATGTATTTGAGATTCAGATGGATAATGGAATATACTTGTGTTTTGCTACTCTGTCTTGTTGTTGAAATCTAATGCGTTATTTTAAGTTATTAATATATTGGTATTCTCACTCTATCCTTTTATGGTATTCATCTAGGAAATGTGTTGAGATTATAAAATCCTTTTCGTTATAGAAATCAAAGTGAATTATTAATAGTCTTTTAAGGGTATTCCTAGGCTCATAGATTCAACAAGGGGTTCTTGAATGATTACTTATAGGTTTGCTTGTGATTATTTCAAGGAACTATGAAGTATGGTCTCATTCAATTTGTTTTGAAGGTTCTAAAATAGTTATTTGTGGAAATGACATGATATTTCTATGAGTTTTCCATCTCTCTTTTGATACGCATCTAAATCTTTGTTCAAAATCAACCCATTGTCTTACCCTACTTTTAACACACCATTTACATATCACAAGTGTTACTTGCATCATAAATACATGAAATCTTGATTATTTTAAGTGTATTTGCATTTTTTTTCTTAAAATATTAAAGCTACAATTTCCAATGTAGTTCTTATTATTGAGCAATTTATAAAATGGAGATTACAACCATCCTTTCATCTATCTCTAGTAGCTTATATATGACTTAAAGCATTTTTGCATTTCATGTGACAACCCTTATAGATGAAGCATTTAAACTTGGTTATTATTTGGTCATTTTCCCTTTATGTTCTAAGAATCCTCATGGAGATTGAAGTGTGAAATCCCTCCATCTGAGTAAGCTACCCCATAGGTTTGCTCACCTTGGTCTAGGTAGAGACAAAAGTAGCAAGGAGTTAAACATACCCTTTATATGTGTCTCTCAGTCATTGTCCATGTTCAGTTCTTTATATGATGCTAACCCCTTCCCTAACTATAATTACATATTGATGGTTTTTAATCTTTGTTTACCATTTTTTAAAGAGTGTAAAGTTGAGCATATGAGGTGTACAACTGGGAACCAACACATTTTTAGTACTGTTGCCAAAGACTTTTTGCAAAAGACTTTGGTTACTTTTGATTGTTTTTTGCCCACCTATGGTATGTGGGAGTTATGTGTTGGAAGGTGTTTAAGCCCTTTTGAGCATCATCTTTCATATTGGATTTTTGTCTCTTGTTTTTTATAAATCTATTTCTAGTGATGAATCTGAGTTGTTTGTATTTTGGTTATTACAAGACCATTGCTTATTATATCTTTCACCTTCCTAAGCTTCCATTTTGAGTATCCCATAATTTGAAAAGATGGAAGGATTGATATCATCCTTTAACACTGACCTTTCAAAGAATTTTTTCCATCTATTATGTACTCCTACAAGAAAAAGGGGATTAGCCTAGAGACCTATTAGAGGTCTTGTTTTTGTCATTGAGATTCATCTTGGTGCTACTAATCTTCAAAAATATATAGATAAACCTTTTGTTGAAGATTACCATAGCTATTCTAGTACTTCTAAGCCTTATAGCCTATTTACTATCCCACTCCATCCCCACCAAATCAATCCCCTCTTGAATCTGACCTAGCTAGTCCTCCTCATTCCCCTCCTCACATCCCATTGCCAGTGATTCTTGAACCCAAACATATCCCAATCATGAGGCATAGAGACTGGGGGAAAATGAACACCCTACTTTCTATGTTCCCATATTTAAACCTATAAATTTTTGGGAGATGGAGGGTTTTCCTATTGAAGTTTCTAATGAAATAAGGAAAAGGCTCCCAATATTTTAGGGGAAAAATGTTGTGATCAATGATCAACATTTGAAGGCCTTCTAGAATGTTATTGAGGATTATGACATCAAGAATGAGGATGTCTACATTAAGTTATTTGTGTATACATTAGAGGATGATGCTAAATATTGGTTAAACTCCCTCCCCAATAGATGCATTGACTCATGGGAAGAGATACATAATGTCTTTAGGATTCAGTATGGAGAAAGGCTAGATATGAGGTTCCTCTTGGTTGATTTTGAAAATATCAAGAAAAATCCTAACAAGTGTGTGAAGGATTTTAATACCCATTTCAATAAGGCCATGATGTGTTTAAATAAATAAATTAGGACTAATGATAATGCTTGTCTGATAAAATACTATGATGCTTTTAAAAATAAGGCTACATACTACTTGAGAAACAAGAATCCACCAAACCTTAAGATGGAATTTAATATGGCCATATAAATTGAGAACAATATTAAAGCTATGGGAAAGCCTATGAATAATAGGGCTGATGTGAAGATGGTAAATCTTGAAAAGCCATGGTCTACCAAGGCCACCAACTTGGAAGAAACTATCAAGACTTTGGTCTCCATTGTTAAAGAGATGGCATACAATTTGGCTAGGGCAGAAAAGGGCATTCCACATGTATCTTCTAGCCATGATAGGGCCCTAAATATATATCAATCTCAATGAGGCCCTCCATTCCATAATTGAGAAGTCAACAATGAAAAGAGGCCTGCATGTGATGACCGACCATAAAGGAATCAAGGTAGGGCTATTGGGAATGAAATATTAGATCCTTTACATGCTAAGGTAAATGATATGAGCTCTAATATAGACATTTATCGGTATGATAGATACTTCCTGCCCCACTCACCTTGTGATATTATTATGGTAGTGGATCAAGAACCAGATGAACTAGAGGATGCACTATTTTATTATGGAGGTTTTATGTTTGACTTTCATGATCCTTTGACTGAAGTAGTGACTCCCATAGGGATGCCTACTAAAACCATGACTAGTGAGCTTTGGGGTACTATTATATTATAAAGTGTCCCTATTTTTGATTTTGTATGTGATTTTAATGTAGCCCAAGCATATGAGTTGCTTGTGCATAATTTTTATCATCTATTTTCTATGATGATCAAGAAGTATCCAGAGGGTAATCCATGAGAAGAAGACTAAAGACCCTTGATTAATATAGTAGTTACCTAGAGAAGCGAGATTAACTTGAGGAGTAGGTAAGTAGGTATTATCCCTTAAGGCACTACTCATTTTGATCCAAAGGTGAGGGATATAGGCAAAGAGACAAAAAAATTTGTATTTCTCCTAAAATCCTCAAAGAGGGCACCTATTTCTCAAGTTGTTAAACCCAGAGAGGTTCTTGCTAAGAACAATAAGATGCCTATGTTTTCTAGTATCCCCAAGGGTACTAATGAGACTAAGCAAAACACACCACTAAAAGTTCCCACAAATAATAATAATCCCCCTCAACCTAATCCACTTCATATGTTGTCAAAGCGTATCTCCATTGAAGATATCACCACCCTCCCACCAGACACGCCTCTCCCTTAGTATAGTGTATATGATTTGGCCTAGCTATTGAGTCAAATAAATATCATTGCTCTACTCATTGAGTTGTTATGAATCCCTAAACATAGAAAGAGAACTTTTGAATATTTGGAGTTTGGTAAGGGATCAGATACTAATGAGTTTGAAATGTCCCAAGTGCTATTAAAAGATCAAGAATGAAAGGATATTTATGAGCCTTCTCCTGAAGTCTATCTAGGGAATGCATTGGTGGAGAGTCAGTTAGACATGGAGCCCTTTTTTATAGCATTGATGATTAATGTTATGATTTTCCACAATTGTATGTTTGATTCTAGTGCATCTTGCAATGTTATGCCTTTATGTGTTTTAAATGAACTCAATGTAAAGATAATGTCTAATTCTGGAAAATGTTATGCTATGGACTCATGAGAGGTCCTAGTTATGGGATAGGTCAAAGGACTGATTGTGTAATTGGTACTCCACCCAAGTAAATTTTTTAATATGGATGTGGTAGTTGTAGATTGTCCTCCCAAATAGTGAATGCTTCTATCATGAAAATGGGATAATAGAATGGGAGGAAGTGTGCAAATGGAACTTTCTTATGCTACCATCCCCTTGGAAGGTAAGATGGTCAAACTTCATAGAGAGCTTAAGATGTTTCATATAATTGAAGATCCAAATCATGCTCTGAATTAAGTAATGTACACCGATGTTGAGCCAAGTGTTTTTGTTGGTATTGTTGATATGGATGAATAACCTCTTGTTCTTGAAGCAAAGCCTGATATAAAGGTTTTTATTTAGGAATTTTTATTTATTGGGGCCTACTCTAATGTTAGGAACAAGGCTAGAGTAATTATAAATGATCCTAGTGAAAAGAGGTATACTTTTTATTTCCACCTTGCTTTTAGTTGTACTAACAATGTTGATGAGTATGAAGCACTCTTACTTGGTCTAAGGATTGCATGTAAACATGGCATCAAGTGTCTCTCTATCAAAGGGGGCTTAGAATTAGTGGTGAATCAAATTTTTAATGCATATGACACTAAGTGTAAAATATTAATGCAGTAATGAAACATTGTATGGGATTTAATTAAAGGTTTTAATGCATTCAACATCTCTTATCATGATAGGGAATTTAATCAAGAAGATAAAAAATTTGCTAAGGAAGGATCTCAATTTGATATTTCAAGCATGAGCCCATATTCTCAATATTAAGAGGAGGTGCTTGCTTGACCCTCAGTCTTAGACAACATCTATCATTGGTAGGTGTTCAAGGATGATAACCAAATCAGAAGGTTCTTGAATTTTGAATCAAAATTTCATGGTCAACTTGTGGACCTAGAATTTATGGTTCAAACTTGTGATGGAAAAGACACATTATTTGGGAAAGAAGTCATTCAAATCAAAGTAAACACTATCCCTATGTGGTTGGTCAGCTTATAAGCATATTTTAATGGAGTAGATAGAATGAGGTCAAGAGAAAAATTTGTCTTAAAGGATGCTATTAAATATGATTTGGGTTCCCCTCAAAATCCAAGAAAAGAATGGCTAGGTACTTGTCTCAACACTGAAGAGAAAAGAGATTATGTACAACTACTAAGGAAATATTAGGACTACTTGGCATGGTATTATTTAGAGCTTAAAAGGTATAGAGAGGACTTGTTCTAACATGTCATCCCAATCCAGTCAAATAGTAAGCTATTTAGGTAGAAGCAGAGGCCTATCAATCCCATTTTGGCCACCAAGATACATGATGAGTTGAAGAAGTTAGGAGATGGTGGTATTGTTTATCTTATTAGGTACTCATCTTAGGTGGCTAATTTGGTCCCTCTACACAATAATAATAGTGATATCCACCTCTACATAGATTTACACAATCTAAATAAGGCCTCCCTAAAATATAATTATCCCTTACCCAACATGGACAATCTATTGTAATATGTTACTAGGTTTCAAATGTTGTCTAATCTAGATGGCTTCTCTGGCTATAACTAGGTTGATGTTAAGGAATTTGAGAGGTTTAAGACTAAATTCACCACACCATGGGGAACTCATGTGTATATGCATATGCCTTTTGGGATAATGAATGTTGGTGTAACATTTTAGCATGCCATGGATGTTGATTTTATAGGGATGATTAATCATTTTATTATTGTGTATCAAGATAATGTCACTATATACTCCAAGAGGAGGGATGAGCATTTGAAATAATTGAAAAAGGTATTAATTAGATGTAAGGATTTTGGTATCTCCCTTAATCCTAAAAAGTGTCATTTTAGAGTTTAGAAGGCTAAACTATTAAGACATATAGTGTCCAAAGAGGGTGTTATGATTGATCTTGAGAGAGTTGAGGCCATTGGCAAGGTGCCCATCCCATAGTCAAAGAAAGGAATTTAATATTTACTTGGAAAAATTAATTTTGTGAGAATATTTATGTCTAAATTTGTAGAAATCACCTTGCCTATTACTTCTATGTCGAGGAAGGATCAAGTTATTAAATGGGATGAAAGGGTTGTGCAAGCATTCAATGATGTCAAAGGAGATTTGAAGTGTACTCCTAATTTATCCAATCCTAATTACACCAAGCCATTTCAAATTTTCTCCTTTGTGTCACCCCATACCATTGTTATTGTGTTATTATAAAAGAATGATGATGGTCATGAGTAACCCATAGCTTTCTTTAAAAAATATATGCAAGGGTATGAGTTGAATTACACCCTTATAGAGAAACAAGTTTTTGCTTTACTAAAAGTGGTTAAAACATTTATATCTTAAATATTGAGTTTAAAGATTATTGCTTATACCCCTCACACCATGGTGAATGATATCTTGACTTAGACTGATGTCTCCAATAAAAGGTGTAGATGGGTAAATAAGTTATTAGAATATGATATGGACATCCAAACCACTAAATTAGTGGAGGAATGGGCTAGGCTAGGCTTATGACTGAGATGAATTTGTAAGTAGTTAAAGTGAAAAACATTATTTCCAACACCAATAGTGCTTTGGATCAGTTTAGTACATCCCAGTGGTATAAGGACATTGTTTATTATCTATAGATTGTGTGTTGTCCTCCCCACTTGGACAAAAACTAGAGGACTCTCAAATTAATCTCCCAAAATCACCTCCTGACTGAAAATGGATTAGCATGGAAAAACCTTGATGGGGTCCTTTTGAAGTGTGTGTTAGAAAACCAAGTTGATGCTCTAATTAAATATTTTCACAATGGAGTGTATGGTGGCCATTTTTTTCTTAAAGTTACTTCTCATAAAATTCATAGAGTTTGTTATTGGTGGCCATGACTATTCAAGGATATTGCTCTAATAGTTAGGAAATGTGAAAAGTGTCAATGTTTTGTAGGTAGATTAAAGGCATTTGGTTCTTTCCCTTTACAACTAATTACTATTGAAGCTCTATTCAGGTAATGGGGAATGGATTTCATTGGTGAGATTAGTAAGGCTTCAAGTTATAGGAATAAATGGATATTTCTTGTAATATATTATTTCACCAAGTGGGTGGAAGTAGTCCCCACTAAGAAGGCAACACACCAAGTTGTGATGGACTTCCTATCGAATTAGATTATCTATAAGTTTGGTGTGCTAGTCAAGATTATTGGTGATATTGAAATGAGTTTCAAATTTAAGCCTTTAGATTTGATGTGTAAATATTATGGGATTGAGCTCAATTATATTTCCAATTACAATCCTCAAGGGAATGGGTGAGTGGAATCAAGTATCAAAAACTTGCTCAAGATTATGAGAAGGACATTGGAAGTCAACAAGAAGAGGTGGGGTGAACATTTGAAATTTACCCTATGGGTTGATAGGATTACTCCTAAAAGAGCCACAGGAAGGAGTCCTTTTGATCTCATCTATGGAACTCAAGAAAATTTTCCCATAAATCTATAACTTCCTACCTATAGTTCCATGTAGCAACTTAGAGACGATGAATAAATTGATCACTATGAAGAAAGAATGAACTAGATTTTGGAATTGGATGAGTCATGTAGGTTAGCCCATGAGAAGCACCTCAAGTTTAAGGAGAAGTTAAAGTGAATATTTGATAGGAAGGTCACTCCTATAACTTTTCAAGTAGGTTATCTAGTTCTACTTTGGGATAACAATAATGAGGAGAAAGGTAAACATGACAAGATTGATGATTTGTGGATGGGTCCTTCCTCTATCAACTATAGGATTGGGGTACACACTTTTTTCCTTAGAGATCTAGATGAAGAGACATTGGAGTTGCTTGTCAATGGCAGGCATCTAAAACACTTTTTGGATTGAGTCCATTTGTAATTATGTACCATATTATACAATGTTTTATTGATTTGCTTCCTTGTTGTTTTCTCACCCTTTTGTTTTGGGTCTTGTTTGTATAGTCCCTCCCATTGTGTTTTTATTATGTGTTCATTTTTAAATCCTCTTGATCTATGTTTTTATAGGGCTACTATGTTTTGTTCACCTTTATTATTTTCTAGAGGTCACTTTGTCCGGACTCCATAGCCCAATGGATTGGCACCTGGTCTTGTGTTTTGTGGTTATTTACACAACCATAGGGGGTATGCATCCTTGAGTGAGATCCTATCTTAGTGGCCAAAATTGAATTAGTTAAATTGGACACTTTTTAGTTGAGAATGCCTAAAAATTAGGCTATATTTGGTATTGAGGTCAACGTTAAAGTATTTTTGTTCTCATACATTCATTGGGAAGGTTAACACAAAAGTTTTGAAGGTATTATTTATTTCAGAAGGGGTGTTGAGTCTTATTTGTTTCATACTTTTTGTCCACTACAAAAATTATGAAGGGTGCTTGCCTTTTGGGTGTTTTGCCCCTATAAAAATCCCAAAGGAATTATGTACTTTGGCCAAGTAATTTTCAATAATCTTGAAGGATAATTTCACAATTTTAAGGGGTATTTCTATAGGAAAAGGGATAATGTCAACATTTTTAAAGAACAACTCAAAGGGCACATGATACTTTGGAGATTTTGAGGGACCTTTCCAAGGTTTTTGAAGGGTATGTTCAACTTTCAGAGGGCACTCATAGGTGGTATCAAGAGATATTCCTCAAGGGTCATTTCTTAAAAGTTTCTTTTAGGTCATTCACTCTCATAGTAAATGAAAGCTTTTTGAAGGGTGAAAGAATGTTGCAATCCTCCTCAAGTTAGTTAATGGTTCAAAGGTAAGGGATATCCAAAGGCCCAAGTGAGTTTCTATAATGGACACTTGGTAGCATCTCAAAGTGTTTTTGGTTTCGAGTCTTTTTCAAAGTTGTCACTTGTGTTTTGCTACCAAAGGTGCAAGTATTTTCCAAAATCCTAAATCCTAAAATCATGTCATGTGGTAGTCTCTTAGGGGCTTTAGTTTTTAGTCCCTTTTAGATAAATGCCTGATCTAAAAAAGGGGAGGAGGTGCAATGAGTCCTTGGGGATTGGGACATTGGGGTGGCTGAGTAAGATCATGACATGTGGCACTCTTATGAGAGCTTAGAGTATATTGCACCAAGGAAAAAGAAAGTCAGACATTGCAAATGTCCCCAACACCTTGAGTACCCAAATTTTTGACACTTATCAAAATTGTTTATCTAAAGAAAAATTTGGGGTATGTAGCATATCCTCATAAATATGAGGTGTGAAGAGGTGAAAAGGTTCTTGATGACCTATTAAATACCAAAGGGAGAGTTTTACTTTTATGATGCCATGTGTCATAAAGAAGAATGTTTATCTAAAAAGGGAAGTGTCATCAACTTTCCCTCCTTTTTTTATTTTTTAATAATGCTTGAAGGTATTAATGTGGTAGATGAAGGTTAGTTTTTCCAGACCAAGGATTAGCCACTAACCCTAATTTCAAAATGGTGTGATTATAACTAAGTATTTTCCTTCATTTTAATCCTCCCTTTATAATTTGAGCTCATACTTGTATTTTCAAGTGATTTGCAAACCAAAGTAGTGTGAGATGAGAATAATAATTGTAGTCCAATTTTTGTAACTTTTCTTCATCCAACTGTGTAATAGTCAACATGATTACAAGTAGGTATTCTATGGGTTATTAACTTGGTGATTTTAAAGGTGAAATTTGAAAGAGTTATAGAACTAACCATCGGTAAAGGGTGTTTTTAGTCTAAATAAAGGTAGTGTCATATTAGTCACATAAAATGGATTCTTATTCTTCTATCCCTTTGAAAAGTAGAATTACCTCAATTATTAATGGGATTAGGGACATTGATGTCTAAGGTCTAGATTTTTCTGCCCTATCAAATATTTTGCAAAAACCTAATTCCCCTAAGGTAGTGGATAATTTAGGTATGAGTTATATGGTTCCTCTAGAAGCTTTTCCACTAGAAACCCCATACCTAAAGCTTGTCATTACATGTGTAAAGGTATATCATGAAGATATAATAATTATGCCTGATGGGAGCTAATAAATTATTTGTTCATTCACCCCTCAATCTCTTAGTGTCATGATTGAGATATCACCCCAACCTAAGGTAATTGTTTTAAATATGAAGGAATGCCAAGAGTATGATAATGAGAATGATAGTTTCATTTGGGAAATTATAAGCACTTACTAGCTCACCAAGAAGAGAACTAAGGTTTTCAAATTGACTAGTCATCACCATGGATACTAGGGTTTAAAAGATACCCAAGACAAATAAGTTTGATCTATGGATGTTTTCCATCCTTATTTGTGTGTTGGAAGGTAAGAAGCAACTGGAATGGGCCTCAATTTTGAGTAACAACCTACACATCTAAATAATGTAGTTATAAGTGGCCATCTCTTCCAAAGAAGCATTTATTGGTACATTTTACATGAATTCCTACCTCATGTATAGATTATTATATAATATGGATTTCCTGAAACTCACTAAGAATCCCTCCAATCTTAGAATTTATGAGTTGTATCCTAAAATGACTTTGGAAGGTTTCAGGAACAATTGGGCCAAGGTCTATAATTATTTTTTAATACCATGATAAGTGTCTTCTATCTTCTAAGGAGCTTAAATAGAATCACCAAGGTGGATATGGAGGTGATTAACAGGTTCGACATGGTGTACATTCAATTCTACACTTTTACATACATCTAGGTGAGTGGTTATTCAAGGGTGCACTGTAAGCTACCTAGGTATGTTGATGACAAGGTAACACTCATGGAATTGTGTAGACAAATGGTTCCCCCACATGAGATGATTATGGTAAATAATATCAATAACCCCTTCAAGTTCCTTATACAGATAAGATATTATACATGTCCTACTCTAGTTAAAGCAAAGGGGTTGGAACAAGAAATAGGGTGGTTTCAGATGGACAAGATGACTCCATAGTCCAATTATAGCATAAGGTGTTTGGTTGAAAATGTTATAGGTGTAATTATGCACTAGACACACTATGAGGATATTTGGTTAGAATGCATAATAGAGGAGTAGGTGAGAAAAATTGATTACCTAAATCTCATTGTTCAAGAGATTATTACATATGGCATTATCTCCATTCTCAAGAATATGGCATATGATAAAGCTATAATATCATTAGCAGACACTAAGGAAGAATATAGAGATGCAACCTATAGCTAAAGTGGATTTCATAATCTCAAAGGATGATTCAATTGTAGGGAGGGTACATTATATAATGAAAAGAACATTCATGTGGCTAAAGTCCTAAGGTGTAGAACTTAGTGCACATGATACCCCTACTCTCAAGGAGCTCAAAACTGTACATGAGCTCAAGGAAATTATTTCCCCTCATGTTAGACATTTAACAAGGCCTCATGTGGAGGTGAAAGGTAAAGGGAAGAGGTTGGTAGGAGATATCAGTTTCACCAAGCTGGTCAATGTTGATGAGATTATGGTAGCAAGGTCCAAGTCTAGACTATCTTTCATAAAATTTACTAGCCTTGCTAGAAGTTGGAATTAGATTGCCATGGGGGAAGTATAGCTTATAAGTGATTCTCCCATTTTGATAACTACTAAAGGATCTCCTACCAATTTAGCTATACCAACCATTGCACTAGCCATTTAGCCTGTGCAATCACTAGAGTCCATTCCACCCCTAAAAATGTACATAAAGAAAAGGGGAGGGGAGGATCAAGTAGAGTAGATAGAGACAAAAAGGAACAAGAAGGTGCTTTAACCTCTACCTAAAACCCATAATAAAATAAAATAGGTCATACATCAAGAAGGACCCTCTCAGCATGAAGTTACTGAATCCCAAGGAGAAAAGTCCTTGTATGCCCAAAGATTAAGGGATATAAGTGATGAAGAAGACTCAAATGATGAGAGGCCTATTTTAGAAATAGTAAAGTGACTCGAGGCATTAACTCCTTCCCTAATGAGGATCACTTTAATAAATCTAAGGGAAATGCTATAGTATCCTATTAAAGTTTCAACAATGGGATTCTTTAAATGACAAGCACCCTTGAGAGAAGAAGACAAAGGTAATGAGGAGACTGTGTTGTCCTCAAATGACCCTTTGTACTTTAAATATGTGACATAAGTAGGTGTCAAGGTAGCCATGCAAGCCCAAGCTCTACCCCAAAAAGAAACTATCTCATTAAACATAGAAGCATTTGTCCAATCTATAATCATTGAGCAATTGGGACAAAAGGTGGAAGGTGAGAAAAAATGTATGTAAGGACCTAGGGAGAAACTTGAAAATGATTTGAGGATAGAAGATCAAGCCCCTACCAATAGTGAAAAGGAAGAGGCTCAAGGAAAATATTAGTTAGATGTTATGGTGGCTATGAAAATAGCCCCACAAGACCATCCCTCTCTAGTGCATACAAGTTTAATACAAGAAGGAGAGGCTACACTTAAAAGAGACAAGGGATCAAGCTTGAAAATGGGTACCCCTATGCCTTTAGATATAAATAAGGAGGTAGATCCAGGTGATGAAGTTCCAAGTGAGGGACCCTAAATAGGTACTATTTCATTTGAAGTACCAAGGGGGCTCCTTCATTAAATAAAGGTCCATGATCCTACTGGGCAAAAGAATTTTGAGGCCATGATTGGTGATGAGCTACATAAGGGTGACAAGGAATACACCATAGCCTTTTCCTAGATTTACCAACCAATTACACAATCTAATCTGGAAGTAAGACCACCTCCTCAGCCCATAAGATAGGAGAGTGCCATTGATAGACTACTTTTGGTGTCCCAAAAGTAATCTAAGGTAGTTATCAAGGTCATGGAGTAGGTTAACCTAGGAAAAGAGGGTGAGCAAGAAGTTGGAAGGAAAGAGGTAGAGTTGGAAAGTGATGAGGATGTAGAGTAGATAATAATAGGCTCACACCCAACCCCTATCACTCTCCCTCTGAATACTATTCTATCCACGCCACCATGTAGTGTAGCTAGGTTGGTCTCGAGGTCCATAACTCCAATGGGTTTTCAAACTAGACCCCTCTTATGGGTCAAAGAATAGGTTAAGGAGAAGTGGGGCATTGAAATTAAATTGGGAGATATATATGTAGTAAATATTGCCAATTCCTTTAGGGTGAAACCTCCCAAGAATGCCAAATAACTCTCCCTAACTACTTTCAATAATACTAGGGAGAGAACATAAGCGATAGTTATTCCCCCATAGGGTGTTTCAAATAATGATGTTCCTCTTGATAGCTATATAGTATATAGATATGATCTAGGAGAGCCTTAAAGAAATGAGATAAAGCATAGCTCATAGGTTCTAGTGAGCATGGTGGCTCATCAAATGGACAAGGACAAAGCATTGATGGATGAGCTAAAGATGTAGAACTAGGTAATGATCTAGTACTTACAAAAGTTACTGAGTGAGCCTAAGGTAATGACTCCAACTGCTAGTATATCTCTAAGTACACCCATTCCCTCTTAAGATACACTTGAATTCATCCTTGATGAGGATTTAAATAACAAAGGGTGGGCAACAAAAGACTGGCAACAAGACCTAATGTTTTGAGCCAGGGAAGTCATCTATGCAGCATTAAAATGACTCGATGATGCAATAGATAAATAAGAGGTGTTTAAATCCTTGACATTGGTTTATGAACTAGATATTAAGAGCTGGGAAGAACTTAGGCCCAAGGTAGATGAGTTGTGCAATTTGGTCAAGGATACCTTGATTGCATGAAAGGTCATCACCTTAGATGATCCTAAAATACCTAGAGACTACCAGCTAGCCATAAAACATAGGTTAGCAATTTTTAAGGATGGTACCTTTGATATAAAAAGGGGAGAGTAGTCTCTCAAGGTTTCTATGATGGAAATTTAGGCCACCCTAAGGGGAATGGTAAAGCTTGATGGTATAGTTGATATGACAAAATAATTGTTAGAGGGTGCCTTGAAGAGTCTTATTGATGCACCCTATGGATGTTTTGATGGCCAAAAAATAAGGGAGTTAGTGAAAATTTAAAAAAATATGATCAATTGAAGGCATTGGTCAAAAAGAAACAAAAAAAACTCTAGGGGAATACCAAGTGGTTAGGGGAATATGAGGTTGGATTCAAATACTAGGTGGGTCCAGACAAGAAAATCCTCACCACCATGATCAAGAAGTTTGTTGCTTACAAGAACAAGCAGGCACATGGATCAATTATCAATGTTGATTCCATGACATGACCAAATCATTTCTATTTTTCCTTGATTGATTTAAATTTTCTTCTCTCCTCTCTTTTTGCTTTTGTCTTTATACTGTACCCATTTGTGGCACGTCTCTCATAAGAATATTCTTTAGAGAAACAGACATTTTGGTTTGATTAAGCAAGTGGACAAAGGTTGTTTTGTCCCTTGTTGGGGTTTACTTTATGTGGTGTATGGAGAGCATCCCACCAAGATGAGATATCAAACATGTCATTTTCATTAGAGCAAGTGCATTATCCTAGGAATCTTTTTATTGCAACTAACAAGCTCCAAGCTTATGAATGATTTTTCCAGTTGGAGCATCTCATTGGGATATGCCACTTATTGGTTTGAAAATTGTGTAAGTAAAATAGGTTTATTCCTTTAAAAAGTTTTATCAATAAAAAAAAATTGATAAAAAGAGATATTGCTCTGGATAAGTTCTTCTTGTGTAAACTATTTAGTGTCAAATTGGTTTCTTGTGTAAAACCATTGACAAGCTTTGAGATCATATTGAAATGTTCCCCTATTACAAAGATGATTTTCACAATGTACATGTTATATAATTTCCACAAAATACTATATGTATTTAAGATTTAGATAGATAATGGAATATACTTATGTTTTTCTTCTCTATCTTGTTGTTGAAATCTAATGTGTGATTCAGTGAGAAGGAGTTCTTGAATTATTACTTATAGGTTTTCTTGTGATTATTTCAAGGAACTAAAAAGTATGGTTTCATTCAATTTGTTTTGAAGGTTCTAAAATAATTGTTTGTGGAAATGACATGATAGTTTAGTGAGTTTTCCCACTCTCTTCTAGCACCCATCCAAATATTTGTTCAAAATCAACCCACTTTGTCTTACCGTATTCTTAACACACCATTTGCATATCAAAAGTATTACTTGCATTGTAAATACATGAGATCTTGCATATTTGAAGTGTATTTCCATTTTTGTGCTTAAAATCTTAACGCTATAGCTTCCTATCCAATTCTTATTGTTGAACATTTCATAAAACAAAGATTTTAGACATCCTTTCATCTATTTATGGTATATTTTATATGACATAAATCATTTATGAGTTTCATGTGACAACCCTTATAGATGAAGTGTTAAAACTTGGCTATGCTTTGGTCATTTTCCCCTTATGTGCTAAGAATCCTCATGGATATTGTAGTGTGAAATCCCTCCATCTAAGCAAGCCACCCCATAGGTTCTCTCACCTTGGTTTAGGTAGAGCCAAAATTAGTAGGGATTTAACCATACCCTTTATACATGTCTCTTAGTCATTGTCCATGTTCGGTTCTTTTTATGATTCTAACCCCTTCCTCAGCTATAATGACATATTGATGGGTTTTCATATTAATTTTTCATTTTATGTAAAGTGTGCCAAGTTGATCATATGAGGTGTACAACTGTGAACCAACACAACCCAACTTATCAACCTTACCCAAGCAATCAAACCTATCAAACTAACTAACCTCATAAAACTAATTGATTAGCTCACAAAATCAAGAGTAATCCATCATTAAACCTCTTTTTTCACCCATTATTATGCACACCAATAACCAAAGCCCTCAACATAATGAGGCCCATCCATTAGATTTGGTTCTTAGTCAATATATAACTAAGGAAACCATAGTCAAACCCTTAACTAAGACACTTTTTAACCAAGTGGATCCTTCTCAACTTTCCTTAAAAATCACAATCAAAGAACCAACCAATCAACCTTTTCCACTAACCCATATGGAACCAACCAACCAACCTCTTCCACTCACCCATGTGGAACCAACATACCAACCTTTTCGACTCACTCATGTGAAACCATCTAACCAAAATTTTACACTCACCCATGTGGAACCAACCAACCAACCAACCTTTTCCACTCACCCATGTAGAACCAACCAACCTATCTCTTCTACTTACTAATTTTGTAGAACCTACTATCAACCCTACCTTACTTATCATCAACTTTACCTTACCTATCATCAACCCAACCTTACCTCAACCTACCTTATCAACCTTAGCTAACTTATCTAATAGCCCAAACCAATATCAACCCATCAAACCTACCAAACCTACCCTAACCTACCTAAATTAGATCCAACTACATTTTCCTAGCATTGGTATAATAAAAGAAATCCCACCTAAACCACCACCTACAAATTTGAACTACTAACCACTAACAAATAAAAACTAACAACCCTTTTTAATATGTATTAAGTCATCTTCACCCCTCATAAACCCTCTTATTAACCAATGCCTCACCTTGGGTTCATTTTCCTATCCTCAACCATCCATGGAAAGAGTGAACTAGAGGAACTTTCCCTCCATAAGGCTTTGACCATTTATCAACCCAAACGATACCTTAATAATTAACCAAATTAACCCTTGGAATTTTTACCTTAACATATGAACCAACTAACCTTGAACTATTATATATTTCCTTTGTCCTTCACCTAACCAATCTTATTGGAGAATCACCTTCTCCCCCAACCTATTTGGGAGTCAACTTCTCCCCAACCTTTAGAGGGTACCTTCTCCATCAACCCAACCTAAACTATGTGGTATACTAAATTAGGGAAACCCATTTGGATACCATCCAACCTATTTAGGAGTCACCCTCTCCCCAAACCATTGGATATTACCCTTATCCACCAACCTATTTGGGAATCATCCTCTCCCCCAACCATTGGATATTACCCTTCTCCACTAACCTATTTGAGATTCATCTTCTCCCCTAACCATTGGAGATTAACCTTCACCAAATTATTTAGGAGTCACCCTCTCCCCTAACCATTAGATATTACCCATCTCCACCAACATATCTAGGAGTCATCCTCTCCCCCAACCATTGGGTATTACCCTTCTCTACCAACATATTTTGGAGTCACCTGCTCCCCCAACCATTGGAGATTAGCCTTCTCCACCAACCTATTTGGGAGTCAATATCTCCCCAAACCATTGGAGATTACCCTTCTCTACTAACCTATTTAAGAGTCACCCTATCCCCCAACCATTAGACATTACCATTCTCCACCAATGTATTTGAGAGTCACATTCTCCCCCAAAAATTAGAGATTACCCTTCTCCACTAACCTATTTGAGAGTCACCTTATCCCCCAGCCATTAAATATTACCCTTCTCCACCAACCTATTTGAGAGTCACCTTCTCCCCCAACAATTAAATATTACCCTTCTTCACCATAATATTTTGGAGTCACCCTTTACCCCAACCATTGGATATTACCCTTATCCACCAACCTATTTGAGAGTCACCTTCTCCTCCAACCATTTGGATATTACCCTTTTCCACTACCCAATGAACCATTGGAGATTACCCTTCTCCATAAAACTATCACCTAACTAACCTCACCTTTTTTTCAACCCAAATCTCTTCCAAATCTAATAAAGTGTAATAAATTAATTGGGGGACATCTACTCTCCTAATTGACATCAACCATTTATGCAAGCATGGATCTGGGGTATATCAGATCTTCAAACTCCTCAAATGTGTTTGTATTTTTGCACTAGTTATTTGGTTAAACCAAGATCCTAGTCATCTTGTGTCTAAATTAAGTTCATCCATTGTTTTAAATCACCTTCATCTCCTTATATTTAAATACAATCGATTAAAAATAGGATCATGTGATTATCCATCATAACTTAGCCTAATCCTAAGCATGTATACCATGGCTCTAACCATGGCATGATGCTCATATTACTTTATAACCTTTATATTATGGATTCCCATGGTCATTATCACTTAAACCACCTCTTTTACCCACCATCAATCTCTTTGTGTTATGGCTTTGCCTCCATAAGAGAAAACCTTAGGTCTATATACACAGTCCATGTCTAAATTAGCATATAAACAATTTTGGATACCAAACTATAACTTGGATCAATACCTCTACCATGTAGACTATTCCATTGAAGGATATATGTTCAAAAATAGAAATAAATTAAACTTAAGGTAGACCACTCCCTTGAATAATAACTATCAAACATGAATAAATATAAACTTAGACCACTCCTTTGAAGGATGGCTAAGTTAACTTTGTCAAAAGAAATCATTTGAAGCTTTCAACATTGATAAACTTCCCAAACCTATCAAATAGAGTAATAATAGACCCTTTATCAAAATAAAAAATAATCAATCCCAATAAAGATACAATTAGCTATCACAATAGCATCAATAAAATTCTTGCATCGATCAATCTACACCTAGCATACAACATGGACTTATATATCATAGTTATTAGGTCACATATAGAATTGGAAAACTATCCCCATAATAAGGTTACCCTACCTATTACATGACACATATCACCCATTACCTATCATCCATCTTCCCTTTTGTCCTCCATAAATCAAGGGATTTTTGAGCTTACTTGACACCATGTGATCAAGCTACCTTTTTTAACCATCTAGCTAACAATAAATAAAAATCATGATAGAGGTTTATGTTCATAAACCCACCCATTTTTACATCATGGCATTTGTCAATTAGATTATTTAGCCTCCTTCTTATACTTTCATGACCACATAGGAAGACATCTCTCCCCCCTTTTGAGTCATTGAAACTAACCAATTAACCAAACCATCAAACCTTGGAGAGCACCTTCTTCACCAAACCACACCCAAACTTTGGATATTACCTTTCTCCAACCTACCCTTACCTTAAGCATGAAACATTAAATAGTACCTTCTTCATCAACCCCAACTATTGGAGATTACCCTTCTTCCCAACTGAACCAAGTGGTACATCAAAATGGGGAAACCCATTTTAACACCACTAACCAACCTTCAAAAATCATCTATTCTCCATAAACCAAACATGAACCATTGAAGAACACCCTCTTCAACTAACCAACCAACCATCCGACCATGTCCACCTTGATATTGGCCCATTTTAGCCCAAAATATTCACATATTTTGTGATGACCTTACCTTGGTCCTTTTGATAAGTGACTAACCTTACCATGTTGAACATTTATATTTGTACCACCTCATGCACAACCAAACCATTTATGTTTTTTTAAGGGATAACTTCTTACCTCAGATACCTTCAAAAACATTGACCCTATCTAGAATACTTATAGAGTAACTTGATTATCTCTAACCAATGTTGTGGACTAGTTACTCTATCACTTGTCCTTCTATAACTAACCTTATTTTTACCAAAATTAGAAATCTTAGTCTTTACATAATCTTGAATATAAAACTTAGTCACATTTTGTGTGCATGTTTATGTTTTAAATTCCTAACCACCCTTGTTTGCATCAACCTTGTGACTCACCATATACCACTTATCAAACCCTAACCTAATTTTAGTTTCACCTCATCGACTCTTAGTTTGAGGGGGAAAACTTCATCATATACTTTGGGAAACCAAACCTTTGACCATCAATTTGTTTTTTTTTCAAATTTTTAATTAATCATTTTTTTTATAACTTGTTAATCAAATCTACATAACAAAAAGGTGCAAAATGTAGACACTAAAATTCTACACACTACAGTTTTGATTATCAAAACACCCCTAGGTCTTCTTAAACCACTAACCAACCCATCAAACCCTGAGTCTAGTTGACCGCCTAGTTAGCTAAACTCATCAACCTACTAACTTAACCTTTAACCAAACATTTTAAACCCCTTTTTGACCCCTTTTCTTTTAAACAGTTGACCATCAATGGCTAGTTTAATCATTGATGGTTAGCTTGATCATCAATGGTTAGGTCCTCACCTTATTAACACATCACTAGTTGTGTGTAAGTTAACAAGGCACACTTTAATATGTTTGCCTTATGTCATACTAGCAAACTCCCAAGCATTTAAATTAACACACCAACTGATTAGGGAACCTTCTATCCTTCATCTCGGTTTGCCTATAAAATAAGGGGAGTAAGAGGTGAAATGATTAATCATCACAAGTCTTCTTACACATAGGTATTCAATCTCTCCAACATCCAATCTTCCTTCAAAAACTCAATAATAGCAAAATAAACCCAAACCTTTGTTGTATTTTCTTTTGAGGCCAAACTATTGTTACTCTAGAAAATTTCTCTAGCCATCAACCATCAACCATCTAGAAAGCTATGATTATTGCTTCCTAGCTAAATATGAATTATCCATATTCATCTAGATTATGAATGCATCACCAACTAGGTATTTATAGCACACCCTTATTACTAGCTCCCTATCTTCTTTCAAAATTAAAAAATGATCAAAAATTAAGAGGAATATCTAGTACACTCAAAATCAAGTTTAAAGGAGAGAGGAAGAGGTTCACCACCAAGTGGAATGAGGATAACTCTAGCACCCCCACCATGATGGCATTTAGAGCCCAAATAACATGGTAATTTGGTAGGTGGGGTCTTATTAAGAAAGAGTCAAGATGGACTCATCAAGAAATGTAAGAGGAAGTGAATGGTTGTCTAGTATAGGAGCTTAAACCAATTTTTTGGTACTGACTTTCCCTTTAATTGACTTTTTTTTAAGGAAGTCAAGGTCAAACTTAGCTAAAAACATGAGCCACTTATCCATACATTGGTTTTGGTATGGTTTAGAATACATGTACTTGAGTGGATTGATATTAGTGTTGAAAAAGGTTTTGTGATTAAGTAAGGTAATGATGAATTTTTTAAGTCACAAAGACTAAGACAAGTCAACATTTCTCAAGGTGGGCGTACTGAGTCTCAAACTATACAAGCATTTGATTTATGTAATAGATAACTTTCTCTTTATGTTGGTTGTCATGGGGAATCGGCATTGCCCCTAGGGAATGGTTAGTGGTAGATATGTCAATATAGAAGGTTTGGTTCTCTTTAGGTGGGGTAAGATTAGGTGGAGAAAGAATGCATTCTTTGAGTGAATTAAAGGTTTGTTGGTAGTCCTTAGTCCACTTAAATGATGTATCTTTTTTAATAATATGTTGAAAGGGTTAACATCTATCAAATAAGTAAGAGATGAAGTGATATATGCATTAGATCTTCCCTTATAGGCTACAGAGTTGCTTGAGGTGGGATAGAGGGGGTATCTCTAAAATTACTCTGACTTTGGCAGGGTCTACTTTTATTCCTTGAAGAGAGATGATAAATCCAAGAAGATTTTCACAAGGAACCCCAAAAATACATTTCTTGGGGTTAAGTCTAACATGGAAATGGATTAGGAATTTGAATATGATGGTGAAAATAGCTAGGTGATCCTTGTGATGTTTGGATTTGCCAAGGAGATCATCTACATAGTCCTCTATGATTTTATGGATTAGATCATGGAAGATGTAGATTATTGCACACTGGTAGGTTACTCAAGTATTCTTTAGACCAAATGGAATGATATTGTAATGTAAGTTTGCCCATGGGGTCATGAAATAGGTTTTATGTTTATCTTTAGGGGTAATCAAGATTTGATTACATCTTGAGAAACTTTCCATTAGAGATAACATCTCATGGCCAACTGTAATATCAATAAGTTGGTCAAGTCTAGGCAAATAAAAGTCATCCTTTGAGAAATAAAGGTTAAGGTCATGAAATTTGATACAAAGGTGAAGTTCCCTTATGGGTCTGGTAATAGGAATGATATTAAAAACACATTGAGGATAATCGATGGGTTAGATGAAGTCAACAGATAAGAGGTATTGAGGTTATGTGAGGGTACATCATATGAAGCTTTTTATAAATAGGCTTAGAATTAGGATGGGTGACAATGTTATGGAGGGATATAAAAGGGTTTATTTTGAGCATATCCTAATAACACCAAGCAAATTCTATGCTTCAGTCATGAAAGAAAGAAAGGTAATTCTATTACTCTATGGGATCTAAGGATTGACCAATCTTGACCATGTGAGGTTTATCTTGAGTATCCAAGTTGACATCAATATTTTATTCATTCAACTTGGTTTGGTTTTTAGGATTAAGGGATTTGTGAATATAAGAATACCTTGTATTAAGGTAGGTGAGAATGGGATCATCATCCTAATGTTGGATGATGTTAATGGTAGGAGAATCATTTTCTACCATTTTAGGATAGATGAGAGGAAGAATTTTAGTTGAACCATAATTTTGATAAGTTATGGGGCCTAAACTAAAAATATTGATTAAAAAAAGTTAGGAGCAATGATATTATAATCCTCATACTTGTAAGGAGATGGGATTGGTGAGGATGGGATATCTTCATCAATAGTGGCGATGGGTTTAGGTGAAGTGGGTTCTTATGGTGGTATGAACCCAAGGCCAAGTAACTCATGAGGTTTTTGATTTTTTATTATGGGTAACTTGTGAGGTATATGCTCATAATGGCCTATGCCAAATACCTTCTAGGCACACCTATGAAATTATAGCTTGGCAAATGTTAGTTTGTCAAGATAAGATAAGTCAAAGGTAAATGGTCAGATGGTAGAGGCATCAGTGAAAACAAGAAGTGGATGATGAAATCCCCCATAGATTAAGTTGGTTTGATGGTTGGGATGATTGAAAGGGATGATGATTCTAATGATGGGGTTATAACTAGGATCATGGGTGAGGCTACCATACTCTTAAGTAGTAGGGAAAGCATCCAAGGCTAGAAGATGATACTCCCCCAATAAGAGATGTTGGAATGTGGTTTCCAAGGGGTACTCTATGAGGATTTTATAAGAAGGGATAAATAAGATATATGAAGCTTCTTCTATAGCAAGGGTAGAGGTGTTGGTGGTTTTGGTTGATGAGGTGGTGTTTTTGTTGGTTGGTGGTGAGGTAGATGAAGGAGGAAGAGGAAGGATAACATAATTTAGTCAATATGTCATGTTGCATGATGAAAAATGACTAGGGTCAGATCTTATGGTAACAACTTGACCTTTGTGTTCAAATTTGACACATCAATGTAAGGTAGAAGGGACAAAACTCATAACATAGATCCAAGGGAATATAAGTAAGATGTTGTATTCGAACTCACCCTATACAACATAAAAGAGTTTGGGAATGGTGTGAGGTCCCAAATAGATGTAGAGGACAATTATCCACAAGGTAGTGGTCATAGTGTCATTAAAGAGTGAAAGACCACTACTGTTTCTGACATGATGTTATTAGGCAATTTAAAATGGTCATAAGCATAAGAGGAGATAGTGTTGATGCTAGATCCTCCATCAATCATCACCCTTTTGATGTGGGTTTGATTAATGGATGTAGTACTGAAGAGAGGAGGATCATGATCTTCATAATAGATAGAAGGTATTTCTGAATCCTAGAAGTTGTTGAAGGTAGAAAGTTAAAGGGCTCTGATAAAGGATGCAAGAGGTTGAGGATCTTCTAGTTGAACCTATATTTATTATAAGTCCTCTATAAATTTTTGGAGGTGATGGGGTGAGGTGTTTTTTAGTTCATAAAGGCTCATCTTCACTAGTGTTTGGTGAAGTTATTTTAACAATACTCACTAGATAATTTTAGAAGGGTTAAAAAGAGAGGCACCCAAAATAGATATTTTTGGTTTTGGAGAAGGTGAAGGTAAAGGTGAGGGTTATTGGTTTTGCTTGGAATGTTGAGGGGTATAAGGGTAGATTCATGGTATGGACACTTTTTATTTTCACTTATCATTTTATTGGGCCTAAGATTGGGTAACCATATGGATAGTGTGGATTAAGGGAGGTGTTGGGCTAGATGGTTGCTTCGATTTGTCCTCACTTTAAAATTAAAGTGGAGGAGTATGTAAATTTTGGATGGGTTAAGTTGGTAATGGGCTCAAGGAAGCTTCATATGATAATAGATCATCCTCATCCCATAAGCTATGGATAAGTGTTTGGAGAGATTTACAATTCTCCGTATTATGTCCAAGAGTCCTATGGTATGAGAAAATGAAATTATCATTGGACCATGATGGTTTAAGACATGAAGGGTAAAAAGGTTTGATGGGTGGTAAGGTTAAGGAGGAGGTTTGAAATAACCTTTGTAGAATGGTCAAATAATATTCATTCAAAGGTGTTAAGGGTGTTGGGTTTTTGGTTTTAGGAGTGGGAATCTTCTTAGGAGTAGGCTTCTCCATATAAATTAGAGGAGGTGTAATGGTTTTGGTAGGTGGTTTTAGTTGGGATTTTTTGGCTATGGTTGTTTTGGAGGTGGAAGATTTATAGGTAGAGGGTGAAGGTTTGGTGATAGGTGGGAAGGTAGTGTTAGCTAGGTTAGTTAAGAATGATGGGGATTTTAGTGATACAGAGATAGGTGTGGGTAGAGTAAAATGGGAAGGTTTACTAGGTGAGGAATATGTAATAGTGATATTAGAGTTATAGGGTCCTAAGATGGAAGGCAGGTGGGAAGGAGGTGGTATAGGTATAGTTGTAGGTGGTAGTTTAGTTGGTTTCCAACTTCTTGGTTGGTTTGGTTGGGGTTTTATTTGGTGGACTAGATGGGGTTAAGTCCAACTTCAAAGATGGGTGAGCAAGGCTAGGTGTAGGAATTATTACTAGATTATTGATGGGTTTAGTTAGAGAGGAATAAGGTGATTTGAAAAATTTAGATAGAGGTGGTTTTGATGGTTCTCCTATGGTTTTGGATAAATACGTATTTGAGGATGGGGTTGAGGTAATGATAGGTTTGATAGTGGATGCAAGTGAGGTTATGGGTTCAAGTTTGTTTTGGTAAGGAAGGCCAAGATGATGCCAAAAAATGGCTCTATCTAGGTTGGCTTGAGAAGTAAACTCTATACTTTGGACTAATATAAAAAAAGTCTTGTAAACAAGTTTGATTCCTTGGTCATTGGTTTCAAAAGTTAATCCCATGGGTGGAGGTGAGGTAATAGTTTATTCATATATGTTCTTGATGGATGGTTTCAAGGTTTGGGAGGATGATTACTCTATGGAAGGTGTAGGTAAGGTGATCTATTATTTTGGGATGGTTCCTAAAGAGAGAATGGGAAGTTCTAAGATAGGTGAGGAAGGTGTGATAGCCTCAAGTGAAGGAATAGAGATGGCTTCTTCCTTTGTTTGGATGTCTAAAGGAATGGAGGGTAATTAAACCAATTAAATAGGTGGATTGTTTGAATAGGTGGTTAAATTAATGGTTACCTACTTTGGTATTTCTATCAAAGGAGATGCAGATAGATCCATGGTCTCAATATGTAAAGAAAGAGGGGTGGTTTCTTCCTCTATTTAAATGTCCAAGGGAATATAAGGTGAATCCATCACTTTAATGAGTGGAATGGAGGAAGGGGTAGATGAGGTAATGGTATCCTTAATGATAGGTTCACTAATAATGATGTTAATTGTATGGACCTCACGAGTGTGAGATGATTCTGGTTTACTATCATCATAGTTGGTAGAAGGGGCATGGTTGGGAAAAGGTTTACAAAGAATTTCAAGGGACTAATTTTGGGGTGCATTGAGAACATCAAACAAAAGTTCTCCCTTATTAATCATATTTTGGACAATAGTCTTAAAGGTATTACACCTACTAACATAATGTCTAATGACATGATGGAAAGTACAAATATCATTCTCATTGTACCAACTAGGTGTAGGGTGAGATGCATCAAATTGTTGGGGATGTTTTATTAGAGGAGGTTGTATGATGTTTTATTTGAGTATTTTATCCAAAATTGAAGCATAAGATTCCCATATCATATTATATTTTTTTGGGGCAACTCAATTTTTGTCTCAGTTTCATTGGTTAGAAGAGTTAAAGGAATTGGTTGGGTTGGGTTGGTTGACAGTTGGTGGTGGAGTGGTTTTAAGTATAAATAAGTTAGAGGATGCATTTGATTTTGTATCTAGATGTCTATGTTTATTGGTAGTTTTGGTGGAGGAAGGGTCATTGGATTTAAATCTATAATTTTTGTTCTACATTTTCAGTTTTCCCTCATTAATGGCTCAGATTTCTAATTTTCATGCCATGGTGAAAGCCTAATAAAAAGTTTGAAAATGTTGAACTTGAAGGGTAGGGTAAATATGTTTGGCACAACCCTAAGATAATATATCAATCAACTCAGGTTGGGGTAGGAAGAAATAAATTTGGTTGATGAGACCTCTCCATCTAGCTACAAAATCTGCAATTGATTCATCATCAAATTGTCTAATGGAATAGAGGTTAGTAATAGAGAGATTTTTAGATATATTGACTAAGAAATTATCTAAAAATACTTGGGAAATTTGAGAAAAGGAAAATATGGAGTGCTTAGTGAGATCACTATACCAATCCAAAGCTAGTCCTAATAAAGACATGAGGAAAGTACAAAGAAAAAAAGCATCGTCATATGCAATCAAATAACAAGAATTGAGAAATGCTCTCAAGTGTTGTTGGGGGTCCTCCTTGATTTGAAACTTGGAAAAATTAGGTAGTTACCATTAAGGAGGATATGATCAGATAGGGATAGATGGATAGATAGGTTTGTTGTAGATTTGATCATAAGATAAAAGGTTATGAACCCTGAAAATAGATGATTCAAGATTACATAGTTTATCCATCAATATCTTAACCAAATTTGTTTGAGGTTGGGGAGGTCCAAGATTTTATGGTATTTTTGGTTGAGGTTGGGTAGAAATAATGTATGGATAAGAGTTATATGGTTGAGAATATACCACATATTAGTATGTGATCATTGTTGGTTGGGATGGTGCCACATAAGGGTTGATGGGCATAAAAGGTTGGGTAGAAGGTGTTATGTATCCTTGTAGATTAGGAACATATTGGTAATATGTCATGGGGATTTGTTGTGAATTTTAGGTGGGTTTGTTTTTAGTTATGGATGGGTTGGTAGATGGTTTGGGTTGAATAGTAAATCTTGTGATAATAGGTGGAAGGGTAGGAGGTATGGAAAGTACCAAATTTTGAAGAGGGGTAGAAATTGGTTAGTTTTTGGTGATAAGAGGAATGGTTTAAATAGGGTTAGAAGATACCCCCATGGTGGATGGTGTATAGGTAACAAGAGGTAAGGTTACACATATATTGGAGGTGTTAGTTAGTGTAGGAGGTGTTTAGTTATTGGTTGGAATGTTGAATTGGATTTTGATGGTGGTAGTGGATGGAATATTGGTATAATAAGATGCTTGGGTGATCAAAGGTTGGGTAAAATTAACACCAACCATAAGAGGGGGAGGTATGCCATAAGGTGGATTTGTAGGAGGAACCAAAGTAATAGGGCTATGATGAGCTAAGGTGTTGATATAATGTTGGAGGGCCATGGGGTTGTTATCAAGGAATGTAGAGAAATCCACATCACCCTGAACAACTATCCAAGGCATGGTATGAGGAGGAGAAAGATGAGGATAACTCTCAACATCAAAAGTATACTCCATGGAAGAATAGCAAGAGGAAAATGGTGGTTTTTGGTGGATTTGAATACTCAATTACTGTCTAGTAAATACCATGAGAGGAATAGAAAAGAAATGATGAAAGCTCACACCTCAAACAAGAAGCAAGAAAAATGAAAAGAGTCTCAAGACAAACCAAACATACACTAGAAGTGTGTTTAAAACATAGGATTATTTTTGGATTGTTTTTTTCTTATGCCTTAGAAAGTTTGAAGAAGAAATTTGGCTTATAGATTAGGTACTAAAGAGGAAATATAAGGTTGGTTTTAGGTTATATTTAGGTGCTAAAAAAGAATAATCTATATTGAACTTTAGTATGTGGCTTGATATTGGGGCCTACCCCCTTACTTCACATATTTTTGGATTGATTTTTTCTTATGCCTTAGAAAGTTTGAAGAAGAAATTTGGCTTATAGATTAGGTACTAAAGAGGAAATATAAGGTTGGTTTTGGGTTATGTTTAGGTGCTCAAAAAGAAGAATCTATATTGAACTTTACTATGTGGCTTGATATTTGGGCCTACCCCCTCACTTCACATAAGGGTGATAGGTGCTTAGCCAAGATATACTAAATTTTAGAGTTTATACTCAACCAGAGAGCTGAGCTAGTTCTCCCCTTAGTAATGACCCCTAAGTAGGATTGTCAGGAAAGGGTAAGGTTTACCTCTAAGTGATAAAATCTTAGTTGAGCCTTGTCTCAATTTAATTTTGATGTATTTATTGATTATGTGTTTTGGTAAAGTGGGTGATAATAAGAGTTAAAACTATGATTGATTAATTTTACCTTTAAGTTAACTAGATAAATTAGAAGCAAGTAATCAAATAATGTATGTAAGGTATTTATTTTAATCCCAAAAAAAAATTTAGATATTTTTGGATGAACAAAGAATAAATAAAGAAATAAGGGGAACATATATTATGCTAGGGTACCAATGGGCCTACCTAAATGTTTATCTTAATTTCTACTCATTTCTTAATTTTAGAAGAAGATAAAAAAAACTAGTAATAAGGGTGCAGTAGAAATACCTAGTTGGTGATGCACATGTAATCTAGATGAAGATGGAGAACTCTTCTTTGGCTTGGAAGGAATAACCTATAGATAAGAAAGCACTAACAAAGGGGTTTTTAGTAAGATAGTTGGGTAGACTACCTAGCGTGAGCTACATCCAATAAGTGTGAGCTTGTTAGGAGGTTGTCAATCTACTTTTGATAAAAATCAAGTTGAAAATGATAAAATTAAGGTACTTAAATAAAGTAAATGAAATGAAATAAAAGAAGAAAGTATAATGTTTATTAAATAAAATGTCTAAACATAGCAAAAGTGGGTCAATACTCATGCTAAAGTAGGTGAAGTCAGTTTCAAAAAATTTGAAAGGGTCTATGAATAGGTAGGAACATAGAAAGTTAGGTTTGGTTGGGGTTAAGGGGCTAAAAATAACTTGTTATTTTATTCCATAGTGACCATTGTTGGTTGGGTAACCATCGATAGTTGGGGTGACCATCAATGATTATGCTAACCATCGGTAATTGCCTATAGATTTCTAAAGGTACTCAGAAAAGAGTTAAAAAAATGTGAATTGTCTAATAATGGTTTTGTTAAGGATATATAAGTTGGGAAATAAGGTATAGATATGTCTGATCAGGTTGAGGGGGTTATAAATCTAACAAAACAAATAATTTTTAGGATATACCTATATCTTGCTAGATAGCTGATGGTTAAAGTTTGGATCAATTTTTCTAGAGTAATAGTAATTTGGCCTCAAAAGCACATTCAATAGAGGTTTGGGTCTATTTTGTTGTTGTTGAGTTACTCAAGGAATATTGGATTCTAAAAAGATTGAATACATGTGTTCAAGAATTATTATGATGATAGATCATATTTCACCTCCTACTCCCCTCCTTTTATAGGCAAAGAGAGATGGAGAGTAGAAGTTTCCCTAGAGCATGAGGCTATTAATTTAAATTCTTGGGAGTTTGTTATCACTACATAAGGTGAACATATTAATTTTTTACTCATTATCTCAAAAAAATCTAGTGATGTTTTAATAAGGTGAGGACCTGATCATTGATGGTTAGGATAACCATCGATGGTTAAGCTAATCATCAGTGGTCAAGTGTCTAAAGGAAAAGGGTCAAAAAAGGGGTTAAAAGGTTTGGTTAATGTTCAAGTTATTAATTTAGTGAGTTTAATTAGATAAGTAGCTAAATATAATTAGGGTTTGATAGTTTTATGAAGGGTCCCAAGGAGTTTTGACACCTAATACATTTTTCTAGTGTCTATAGGGATATAGGCTTAAGCTCTTCTCTATAAAATGTTCACTCTGAACTACCAACTAGCCTCAAAACATAGTCATGAAAAATTAAAATTTTGATAGCTAAAAGAACACACTAAAATAATTATAATGTATGAAAATGGTCCTAAAAAATATTTATAACAACCTCAAATAAAAATATCATAATCTCTAATGGAAATTATTGGTCTTGTAAACTAATTTGTTGACCTTCTCTCTCCAATCAAGCCATTTTGTCTTCAATATTTTCACTAATTTAACTAAGTACAAAACCTTATAAAAATAATTTATAGTATATACAATTTAAAAATAGAATCACCATGTAAATTATATGATTTAAATCAGGGTAAAGATTCTCAAACTCATCACTGCAACTTGCTTACCTAGAAATGCTAGATTACCTTAAAGCACAATCATGGTGACAATGACCTTCAATCATCTATATGACCATTTATAAATAATATTGATGCATGTGGATGATATTATTATATAATTATACCATTATTGTATATAAATATAATAAATTAAAATGGAAATGTTGGTCTTGAATACCAATCTCATGACCTTGTATCTCAATGTCTCATATGAACTAGACAGGTCAACTTGTGAGCAACTTTTTCATCATATTCACTAACTACCAAAAATAATATCCAAAATTAAAATTTGTTAAAATTATTTAAAAACATATTAATTAACTTTATTTCATCCTTATTCCATGATAACATGTCGCTAATCAACTTCTCACTATTGCCTGGGTTTTTTACTATTTTCACCATAAGGCCTGTTAATGACTAGTCAATTTAGATGACTGATTTAGAAAACCTAAGGGTTTTAAAATGTATATAAAATATCATGTAAATTAAATACAAGTCTCATATTTATCCATATAATTATTTACATACTTTGACTTGGTCAAATCTGATTGTTATAGCAAATCTATAAGAAATTAGCACTTTTCTATAGGGTCTACTCATACACCTGACAAATCAATCACACTTGGAGATGCCTGGGAGAGTTTAATACATGATAATATATTTTTTATATTAATTTTATACCATTATAGGATATTTTTAACAAGATATTTCATATTGAGTCATTGTTAGGGTTCTTTGAAGGTTTAAACCATCTTCCATTATTAGCAATCATTCATAAATCTTATCTCCTCATTCCAAAAAATAATGCCTTTAAATTTGATATAGGAGCATTAAAAATCTACCATTAATATATTTTGTTCCCATGTATAGGTTACATGTGCAAATTAACATCTAAAATTCCTTCTTGGGTTTGCATGCCTTCATTCTATGTACTCAAGAGTACTCAAAACCATTTTTCATGATTTTTATTGCAAACCATGACCTCAAAATTTGTGAAAATTATTTAAAAAACATATCATACCTATGAAAACACTCACCTATCCATTATTTCCTTTTAAATATAACCTCATACCCCATTAGTCTTACATTCTCTTTCTAAACCATAATCTTCATACTTTACTAGGCCTTAAACTATCCTTCATGCCTTCTTTCATACTCTCAATACATCAATGTCATGATAAAAACCTCACTTTGATGAAATAAAACATATATAATTCTTAAAAATATCCAAACATCCTTCATATGTCTTGAAAATATCTCATGATCCCAGGATCATTAGGTCAAACAAGGTCTAGAGATGGTCTAAGTGCAGACTAGGTCTAAAGGTCCTATCCTTATAGGGTCACCCTAAGACTCTTATGAGTGATAAAATACATAAAATACATGTTAAATCAACCTAATATAACCTCTTATTACTTTTTTCATCCATTTCACCAAGCCACCATGCTCAAACTATCTTACTAGGACCTTACATACCATGACTAGTGTCATGACTAGGCTTTTCAAGCACTTGAAACTTGACAACTGACCTTGAAAAACTACTTGATTCTTATAAAAAAATTTCACATGATTTACATTATATTAAAATTATGTCATAACTATGCCCATACCTCTTCATTCTCACCATGCACATGCTCATGATATAAATATGCTTGTTATGACTAGGCTTCTTAAGACACCTTATACTCAAGGATTAACACTCAAACATATTTACCTTGTACTCAGTAGAAAACATTCTCACACTAGTAAAATAATATTTTATAATCAATATGATCTCATGACCTCGTATATACCTAGAGTCTCATAACCATTATTTTATTCTTACTTGATCATTAAACCTCTTTGTGACAATACTGACAATCATCAACCTGACCTAAATCATGACATTGAACTTGACATCAACCAACAAAATAATCATTAGTTTCCTTCAAATTCTCTCTCAATATATATATATTAGGTCTCCTTAAAATTATCTCAAACACAACTCACCATACATATTCACTAGATGCACCTTGAAATCAATCACATCAACCTTGACATTAATGACAAAATTTCTCAACACAAACATGTTTTGAGGTATGTATATATTAGGATAGCTGTGTTTATTTGAATATTTTATGTGTTTTTTCCCTAAATTATTTGATAATAGTGTATTTTTATTTATTTTTGTTTTGTGTGGTGTGAGTTTTAAGTCATTTTAAGGTATATTAGTTTTATATTTCAGTAGAAGAGTGACTCCATAGCCCAATAAAAGGAGAAGGCTACTAGTCCATGAGCATTATAAGCATGTTACCCTTATGAATCACCAAGAATGATGACTAAATTTTACCCCTAGTCATATTTAGGTCACCCCATATAGTTTAAACTTTAATGAAAGTGTATAATGTCTGTCATGGTATTATCATGGTCTGTAGTGGTCCTAAATGGTCTTATAAGGTCATATGTGTCTTTGTTTATCATTGTTCAAGTTCTGGTCTTAGGTTCACTTATTTAGTCCTATGATTAAGTACATGGTCAAACATATTAAAATGTATATTATGGTCTAAATTCATGTCAAAAGGTTAGTTTGATGTCATTTGTATCTTATTATCATTCCCTAACCTTTGTTTGTCTCCTACTTGTAAAAAATGTTAATTTGACCACCTTTTGACCCATGTAGAAGAGAAGGGTGTGCCAACTCAAGGATATAGCATTTTAGAAAGATAAAAAATGACCTTTGTGTTAGAAAAAAGTAATATAAGGATTAATAATGGTTATAATCTAACATAAGTTATAATTCAACTCCTAATCTTGGCAAAAGGATACTTTTCAAGCACTTGTATGGCCTTAAAAGATCAGTTTTAGTTATAAATGGTTTTTAAGTGACCCTTGGGATCCATCAAACCATTTTATATATTTTAACCAAGTTTTAGTTCTAAATGACACTCTAAATACATTTTCTCCTCCATCACTACTTTCACAATCTCAAGAAGGCAAATTTGCATTAAATGGGGTGAGGAGAGAGAAAGAGAGTTAACATTTTAAATTTTATCCATTTTTTATGGTATAAGTAATATGTAAATAAGGGTAATTATTTTTCATAATGTTAGCCTCTTATTTATGAACAATCACTAACAATGATAGTAGATCACTATGGCCTATGCTTCTGAGAGAGGTCTGTTCTTGTACATGTTTCTCTAATTGAAAAATAAATGGAGAGGAATTAATTTTATGGTTTTTTATATTGATATTTTATCTCCATTGTGTGGTGGTTTCATTTTCCAACTCATCTCCATGAGGTGATTTCAATTAGAGGAAGAAGTTTTTAGTATGCAGACTATTCCAATGGATTATTCTACAAGTCTCTATTTTATCTTCATGGTAGTGATTATTAGAGGTTTATATTGCTTCTTTGTTCATAGAGAATCCTTAAATTTCATGGATTAGTGGTTATTTTGTCTTAGATGTGTTATTACCGATACTCATCTTGTATGTTTGCTTTTTGAGACATTGTCAATGTTTAAGTAAATTTACTGGAGTCTGATTGTCAATTTTGGATCAGTAAATAGTGATACATCATGGTGCATAGTTATGAGATCATATTTTGATATTGGAATCATGAAATAATCAAGAAAAGAGCCCATAATACACTTTCAAAGTGGAGTTCATAGTTACTTCCTTCATATAATGTTGTATGGACTGTAAGGATAGGTAGGATATGATCAATATTCATAAAGAGGCCTAATTCATATCTCAATGCATTCAATGTCCTATAAAAACCTCATTGTTATCAACAAGTTGCTCAAAATTGACTCTTTGCTCCAATTACCTACACATAAAACTTATGTATATATAGTTGAATGTACTTGCAATCTATACAGACTAATGGGGTAAGTTTAAGATGAGAATTATTGTCTTAAGATTTGTGATACATGAAGGAGTGATAAGGAGGTGTAATGGTTTGATAGAGTTGAGATGTCTAGTAATTCATGAAATGGCTCTTGTAGTCCTAAATAGTCCAAAAGAAACCTACAAGACTCAATCCTATAGGTCTCATTTGGACCATGGACAACCTCAAACCAATCAATAAGTCTACAAACATGAATTTTAAACTCCATTGCAGGCAGAAAAGTGACATAAATCATAAAATAACACTAAGCTACTTTGAGAAGTCAAGAAATATAGGACCAAGTTGAGTTTATAGTCAAGTCTCAATCTACAGTAAAGGTGATATGGAATGTAAGGTGAGTTGAGAGTGACTTGAAGATTTGTTATAGACTATGTAATTCCTTTAAATAATATCATAAAGTAGATGATGTTGTTTTATAGTAATGACAAGTCTAAGAACTCAAGGAGTGTTTCTTTATAGCACTAAGGTAAATAAATGAGACCTGTACGCATTAGGCCTATAGGTCCACATTTTGGAACAACACTCATACCAAAGTCAACTTAAAATACATACTAGAATAAGATAAAACATCTAAGTTTAACCGTGATATAAGGAATTTTAAGACTGAGAAAAATTCAGTGGCATGAGGGTGAGATCTAGGCAAAGAACATAGTCATGAACCTTAATATGTAGATACAATCCTATTTGAGAGATAACTCAGTTACATATGTAAATATAATGGTAATTTGTGTTGATAAATGGTTCGAACCCTATTTTCAAACTTTATTCAAGTAAAAATCCATTGAAAAGGTAAATAATGTTAATGAGGACTAAGTTTCATAGGTGCAGTAAAGATAGCAAGGCACCTATAGGCTACTCCATCTATAAATTGACTATAGGCTAAAGAGAATGGAAAAGATGTGTGAGGTGATATGAAACCAATTGAGACTAAAATTCAATATTTTTTAAAAGGTCATTATGTATTAAATGAGATCTAAAAACTCAAATTTTAGTCAAATCCTTCATGGACACCTAACATAACCAAGTGACCTTAACATAGTCACCAATAGGCTATAAGGGCTCAATCATGTTCAAACCTAAAGGAGGAAACAAAGAATGTTTGAAAAGTGTTTTAAATTACTTTGATATCTCAAAAAAATTCATAGACCATTTAGTGGGTTAATACCATGAATGTGAGGTCTAAACTCACACAACATACAATCAAATGATCCTTGAGAATTGAAAGACATCTATAGGTTATAAAGTAATGTACTGATATCAGGCCTCAAAGTGAAAAAAGAGCATGATAATGGTGTTTTTTACCCAATTTGGATCTTAAAAAATGTTTTATAAAATTTATAAGGTCACTGAGGTGATAAGTTAAGGTCTAAACATCAAGGTATGTAGTCATGATACATGAAAAACACCTATAGGCTACATAAGGTAGGTTGACCTTAAAGCATTGAGAAAAATCCAACATGGTGAAAAGGAAATAATTAATATATTAGTAAGTATATAATTATAATAGGTTCATGTTGATACAAAATCAAATGACTATATAATATTGAACAAACTAGTTTTAAAACCCTACACACAATCAAGATGCTAAGAAACCCTACACATAAGCTACAACCTAGCTAGCCATGAGGTAATTTGATGTTGAGATATATACAGGCATGAAAATGAATTAAAAATTGGTGAAAATGGTGTTTTTTAGTTTAATGAGACATAAATTATCTCATTTAATTCATACCAATAGTGTACATGTCCACTATTTTGTCTCATACCTTACCCACTCTTTAGGCAAGGGAAACCCTGAGACCTAGAAGTGCACTTGAACACCAAAGGTATATATAAAGTTTTAAAATACAATGGAAGGTCTTATAGGTAGTAAAAAGTCATATAAATGGTCTTAGTACACTTTTAGGAGACACCAAACGTTAGGTTATAAATCAAGTGCCCTTGAGGGCTAGTAAAGAAAGACCAAGCTCTTAAACCCCAACATTCTAACAAGTGTACCCTGAGCATACATAGGTGTAATGAATACTTAAAGATAATGTATAATAATTAAGAGGTTTTTTGAGATATTTTTGAGCTATTAATAATATTTAGATGAATTTTTGAGACCCAAAATTCATGTGTGACCTCTCTCTAGCCTCAAGAATGCTAAGCAAACCACCCAAAGAGCAACTTCAGATGCTCGTACCATTGCTCACACTTTTCATGGGAGAATAAGATATTTTAGATCTTGTAATGGGTATAATATTATTTTCTCCAAGTGTAATGAGGTCATTTAATTATTTGTTCTTTATAAACAATCGGTAAGACCCTAAACAAGTCTAAAACCTCTCTTAAACCATGATAGTGACTAGTCATGTCAAAATGAGCTCAAAAGCACAAATTATGACATATTTTTATCATAAAACTTATTGTATGTTTTTTATTACTCCAATTAGGTTACCTCCATGAACTTTTATGCTTAATTCACTTGTATTAATTGGTAAAAATACCCTATTTTACATGTTTTTTGTGTTTTCTAGGTGTTATAAGAAGGGAAGATATTCCAAATCATGGGGTGCAGTCATTTGGTAATTTTTATATCTATCCAAGTCTATAATTGTTTACAATAGGTTTTATAGGTGATCAAACTAGGCCCATTTTTCAAGGTAGTCTCAAACAAGGTCAAAATAAGACTAGGTGGTAAGGCCATTTCTTGGTTTGCATACTTCTATAGGGATCAAGACCCTACATTTGACATGGAGGTTGGTGTTTGCATAGGTAAATTGAGTAACATTATTTTTGGTTATTTCACACATGTGGAAATTTTTTAGATAAATAAAAAGGTTCCAAATTAAGGAGGCCTAATTCAGGGCTAATTCAAGAGAGAGAAAGGCATAAAAAATAAGCTTCCACTTGGATTCTGAAGATTAAATTTGGTATAGAGTTGTAAGAAAATATAGGGTCCTAAAATATTCCATTATTTTTTTAATATATACATAAAACTCCCATACAATTATATTTTAATAAAAAGGATACAAATAAACTAGGCCTAGTGAAGGCTTAATGAGCAAAATGAGTTTTTGGGAGTTGGTCTAAGAAAAAAATGGTATTTTTTAGGCATAATAACATAATTTAATACCATAATATATTTTTTATTATTTTTATAATATTCACTTGATTTTTAGGCCACTTGGACCAAACTAGGTATAGGAAATAGAGAGTTATAAGACACTTATGCATATAACTGATGGAAAGGCAAGTCATATGAGTTTCCTAAGTCATTTAAGATGTTTATTAAGTTTTTTAAGATCATTTAAAGTATAATTAATTACATAAATGTCTATTTTTCACACCTTTTATGCAAATAAGGGTAGTTTATAAGGAGCTAGTCAAGGCGTCAAGTAAATTTTTAACCCCTACACGACTTGGAAGGTTAGAACTACTTCATGAGTGAGACACATGGCCTTATAGGTATTATGGAATATCTCATAAATCCTATTATTTTCTTATATCCCATTAAATTTTTTCAATCTTCTTCTATCACCTCTCTCTCTCTCTCTCTCTCTCTCTCTCTCTCTCTCTCTCTCTCTCTCTCTCTCTCTCTCTCTCTCTCTCTCTCTCTCTCTCTCTCTCTCTCTCTCTCTCTCTCTTCACCATTCTCTATAAGAGCAACCACTTTTGGATAAGTTTTTAAGATCCACACCTAGTATGTCAAAGCCCTACTAGTTTTAATACTATATTTTCCTTTGAATAAATATTTCCAATAATATTTTTAGTTCATAAATTATTTTCTAAGTGTGTGAAGTACTATATAGTGGAATGATAAGTGATAATCATCTATCCTTGTGTTCTCTTTATTCTTTCATGTTTGGTGTAAGTATTCTACTCTCTAGTAGGTCATATGAAGTGTAGTTAGTTTATTTTTCTATCTCTAAGTTTATTTAATAGCATTAGTGTCTAAAATTAGACCTCTTTTTCATTTACATTGAGAAGTGCAATACATGTCACCTTCATTTGTGAAACACTTATGTCAGAGCAATCTAAGATGTTGAAGCTAGTCTTATGAGTCATATTTCATAGTGTAAGTATATGGTAGTATTTTGGAGATAAATGTGGTGCATCACCTCATTAGAATATATTTCTCTAATGTTTACTTATATCTCTTTCCATCAAATAAAACTAGTATAGGTGATAAACTATCAAAGAAAAATCTAGGGAGTTATCCCTTCAATCTAGAAGTTTACCTCTATTATAGGAAACCCACAGGCCTAGAGGTAATTCAATATTTCACTCAATTTGGAGGAGGCTTTAAAAAAATCTTCAATGGTGAAAAATTGAGTGACAATAGTAAGTATCTCTAAATTTTGCTATTTCATTTGATAGATAGATATTTCACAAAGTAATATGTTTTAAATGCATATGTCCTTATATTAAATTTATACTTAAAATTATTATATTTATAGGGTCTTCTTTGCTTACCATATTCCACCTTAGGTGATCTAGGTCCCCATTTACCTACCAATCCCTTTATTAATTTTTTGTGTTAAACCAACCCACTTTATGCCATAATCTTTAGTGAGCACTAGATTAGTTTTATTTTATGTATTAGAATACCTATCTAGGGTCATTTCATAGTGTTGTTTGATTAGAGTCTTTTAAAACCTCTCCTTTAGTCTTTTATGAGAAGAGATCCCTTGGATAGGTTTAGAAAATATAATTTGGTCATGCCCCTGATATACAAAGTATAACAATAGATGTTAGTTGATTACCTACTCTGATCTTGGATTTAATAAGTAGGATAAATTATATATCTATCTTAATCTATTTCATACATTATGCATTTTGATTGCTTGAGTTATGAATAAATTGTTTACTTGTTTTGATATAATTCTACAAATGTTGTTGACTCAATCATTGAATTGAGTGTTAATGAAAATGGTTATGATTTACTTAGGTATTATGAACTCATTTTAAAGTAAAAAATTTGTATGATATTATAATAAATTGAAACAACAATGTGCATGGATTATTCTATTTTTATATTTTTATAATGAGTAAACAATAAGTAATGATTAATAAATAAAGGTCGATAGAGTTTTCATATTGTCAATCTATTTATGGAGGGTTATCACATTTTAGTGAACACCTTATAAGTGAGTATAATTAAGTATCAAATTAGTGTTCCAAAAGATATTTTTAATAACCATGGTTGTTGATGAATGGCGTACCCAGTTGTATCATTTTTTATGTTTTTTAAAATGTTGTGTTATGAAGATAATTATAATTAACTAAATTTCATTTGAAACATACCAAGATTGTCATTAGTAACTTAAGTAATAAATTTATAGTGTTAGTTGAATAAAAAATTACATCTAAATTCATTAATTATCATTAATATTGTTATAATGAAGTCTCATGTAAATTATTGGTATAAAGGTGGTTTGTTGTATGATGGTAATGGTACCCACATTGACTCAAGGACAAATACACATGAGATGAAAATATTATTTCATGGTTGTAGTAAATTCATTAATATTATTTTCTTTTTTGGAATTATATCATGAAGAATCTTAGTTAATTATACACAATTATATTAATATATTTACAATCTTGTATTGATATTTTTCTTATATAAGAATAACTATTAAGTTTAAAATATACTACTTAATAAAAAGGTTATATCAATTGAGTTTCTCACCAATAAATCATTAATAATTAAATATTTATAATTAATTTTCAATAAGTGTGATTCTTACTTTAATAATTAGATTATTTCATATTTGGAAATGGGATGATAAAATTTATAATAATATTGATATTGTGACCCAAGACCAGAGGATAAATACTATAATATTCATTAGGTATCATTGATAATTAATTTAATTGATCCCACTGCTTAGGATATGATCTTGTTTACTAATAGATTAAATTAACTAATTGTGTGCTAACCATGAAATAAAATTTTCAATAAATGGTAACTTATGTTTTACAGCATGTGAATAAATATGTGAAAATAAGTTAGAAACATTAAACATCAAGGAAGGTATGACTTTTCTTGCTTGTTGAAAGTGAAACCCAACTTGTTATAAGGATTATGAAAACTTAATTAGATATATATAATTATATCTATTGAATTATGATGCAGGAGCATCATAAACGAATTTCAAAATTATTGTATTTCCTCTAAAAGGTTGAAATTAAGGAGAAAGTGTAAAAAAATAAAAGTAAAAAAAAAAAAAAAAAAGAAAGAAAGAAAGTAAAAAGAAAATAGTTGGGGCTGTTGAGGGAATAATGGAGGAGTGGTTGAAATATTTTCAACCTTGGTAAATTGTTACAAATTGAAAACTGTATTTTGTTTTGTCAAAAGCCCAAGTTGGGCGCAGAGGTTAGAGAAGAGATTTTTTTTTGGTTTATAAAAAGAAAAAAAAGAACAGTCATTAAGGGGCAAGAGAGAGGAAGAGGAGTACGTAGAAGAGAGAGGAAAAAGGCTCTCTCATTCAAGACATCAAAGAAGAAGGTAGAAATGAAGAAGAGAAGGAGAGGGGACAGAAGGATGTAAAGAGAAGAACAGAGGTGTAGAAAGAAGACAGACAGTATAGAAGACACAAAGCATGTAATCTCTGGTATATGTCATTACAGGTGTGTATTTATTTTGATTTATAAATGAATGTGAGTTCTTTTTGAGATTGTTCAAGTTGCTGGGCATATGATTTCTGGCCATGCGTTGAAATTAATAGAAATCTGGGCTGCTTAATGTTATTCTGGGCATTTCAACATATTAAATACAGCTTGGGCACCCAATGAGTGAGCCGAACAAATACTTGTTTTCATCATTCGCCACATATCTTGTTGGCTGGGCATGTTTTATATTAAAAAAATTGATAGAAATTCTGATTGATTTTAATTTTGGGTGTGGCTATGTTGGCTGGGCCGCCCAACGCATTAACTACAACTTTGGCCATCTCAATGTTGCGCTGGACGTTCCTTTTAAGTGTGTGAAACAAAACAATTGTTCGATGCTGCTGTGTCCTAAAACAAATATAACTAGATGAACCCCTGTTTGCCATTTTAAATAAGTTTGCCTATCTATTTTGAAAGATTTGGGTATTCGTAATAAATGCGTTGGAAGTCTGTTTTGACTTTTCTGAATAGAATTGCAATTAGATTTGGCGTAGGATTATATTCAGCTAGAGGGTCGAGATGTCCTTTTATACAGCCTTTTGGACTGAGGACACAGAAGGGTCTGTATAGACATGCCGCCGAATGAAGTCTATTCCATTATTTTAGCTAATAAAGGTTGTAAGATTATGACAGTTGATAAGAGGAATGTGAAACTCAAAAGATAGTCCATCATTGCACAAGAGCAGGAAGCGAATGTTAACTGAAAGAAACTTGCTAAGGAAGCATTAAAATAGAAGTCAAGTGGGCGAATGAAAGAAATACGGGTGTTGAGGACAGGAAACAAAATAATAACAATGTGTCCAGGATATTCTTGTTATGCTTGATATTCTGGCTCAGTACCCAAACATAGTCATTGATGATTCTGTAGACCCTGACGAAAAGAAGAACTCAGAATTGCGCACCAAATCACTATGAAGAAATATTGCCGGTATCAAGTGACATTGAATCCACTAATGACATAAATAGCCAGAATTGTAGTGAGATGCGACTGAGGTAGCAGAAACCTCTTTGACTATTGATGGAATAAAATATGTTTTTGATTTGGGATTTTGAAAGCAGACATCATATAATCCTCCTACACAAGACATGGATTCCTTGATCATGACTCCAATTTTGAAAGCATCTGTTTTGCAAAGATCAGATAGAGCAGGAAGAATAGGGTTGGTAAATGCTTTCGTTTGTACACTGTTTGGTCATATCAAAAAAATTATTTACGCTATTTTTAAATTGTATAATGTAATAGACACAGGTCCTGATGTGCTGAAAGGACTTATGCGGGTTTGCTACTATTAAAATCAATAGCCAGTTTCTTTAGGCAGGGGTCGAGTCTGATAACAAGAGCATTCAAATTCCCCATTGCTCAAAGCTTTTAAGAAACTATGGACTCTGTGATTTAATTTTGATTTTGTATGAACATGAATTATAGTTAGAGGACAGTTGTATATGCATCATTTGGTATCAGAGCTTGAAGCTCTTGGGGATTTAGGAATGGATTATAAGTTGCTGCAGAATTTGGAATGGTTGTATTTGTGAATGATGTTACAGTTGTGATAGGAATTGGCAAGGATCAACAGGACAAGCACTAGAAGACTCTGCTGGAGAAAAGGTATGAGAAGTCTATGTTATTTGATTTGAGTTTATTTTGTTTAAAAAGCAACAGGTGAAGAGAAAGGCAGCCAAGCCATTGAGGCTTAAGAAGAGAAGAAGCCAAGGAAGGCTTATTGAAGAGCCAAGAGGAAGCTTGGATAGTTTGCCAAAAGACTAAGGTGAAACAGACTTAGGTGAGGTAAAGGATGAAGTTTTGAGAAGAGTGATAGAGGGACTGCCTAGAAGAAGAAGATCCAAAGCAAGGTAAGCTTGGATTTGTAATTTGTGTTTGATGAAGTGTTGTCTAAAGAATTGCTGCAGGATTGAGAGAAGAGGATCAAAAGACTAGGATGCAAAAGGCCTAGGTGAGATCACGTGGATTGTCAAAAGACCAGTCAAGGAGAAAAGGCTTGGGTGAGACAAGGGATCAAGAAACCAAGGTGGAAAAGACTTGGGTGAAGATCTCAGAGATGGAAGCATTGTCGAAGGCACTGCAGAGCAGCAAGGCACATGAGGGCAGCAAGAGGAAAGCAAGCATCAAAGGTATGACTAATGTTGATTTTAATAAAGAAATTGCTAGTTTGAAGAAAGAATTAGCTAAGGTTAAGGATGAGTATGAGTCTTGGATGCAGCTGAATAGACAAGCATGGGTATGGCCAATGAAGAAGAGATTGAAGTGGCCAATAGTTCTCTTAATGAAAAGGAGAAGAAGGCAAATGAAGATTTCCATAAAGAGGGAAGCCCAAAGAGGCAAGAAGATAAGAAGGTTGCCAAGTGAGCAGCAAGAAGAAGAAGTTGAGAAGAAGGTTCTCATTGAGGAGAACAAGAGAGAAGAAAAAAAAGAGGAAGTGCCAGGAAGAGCACTTGGAAAGATGAGAGTGTGGGTGAAGAGAGCACTCAAGGAGACATATTGGTCTCTTGTTTTTGTATCTAATGCTATTTTTGCATGGGTAAGTGCAGGTATGAGCAGCCTTATGAAGGTCAAGAGAAGGGCCTTGGAGAATGAAGAGATTGGTGCAGGAGAAGACACCAAGTGCACAAGTGAATGTGTAGGAAAGAGAAGAGAATTTGCTGCTATTGATAAAGTGCATTGGTTAATGCATGAGAGAGGAAAGGTAGAAGAAGAAGCTGAATTCCAAGATGCCATTGAATGCCAGGAAGAGGAAAGAGGACAGCCAAGCACAAAGGAAGATAAAGATTGCTCTGGAGAACAAGCTAACAAAGAGGTAAATGAAGTGTTAAGTGCTAATTTTGATTGTTATTGTGAGCATGAAGATATTAATACACAGGTTAGAAGAGGCAAGAGGAAGATGAAGTCCTCACACAAAGCAGTCAATCATGGCTACATAATGCCTAAGTGGATGGTGAAGCACAGAAGCAAGCAACAAGTAAGCAAGCAGGCAAGTTTACCTTATAAGATTGCTTTTTCTCATACTCCTAATATGAATGTAAGTGTGCAAGAAAATAAAAGGACAAACAAAGTTGGTTTTTCATGTATTGTCAAAAGACCATGGTTATAGGATGCCTAAATGGCTTGTGAAGTCAAATGGTAAGAAAGAGAAACAAGTATGGGTGCCTAAGAAGGCAAAGAGTGAAGAAGATGTGAGTGTTGAGATAACAACACCAAGAAATCAATGGGAAAAGGTGCAGGATGACACAAGTACATGGAAAGGTAAGACAATTGTTTGCAATGAAAGGGATAATGATTTGTTTGAATCATTTAATGATATTGTTATGAAAACTGAAGAATGGAAAGTGGCTATGAAAGCTAATATGTAGCAAGGAGAGACTTCCAAAGGGATGGATGATGAGAAAAGGAAAGAATATGCAGCAGAATAGACAAGATGGCTTCAAGCAAAGATTGAAGAAAGAAAGAAGACAGAAGGTATGAATACTGCAATTGTTTTTGATAATTATGTTGATATTGGTGAAGAAGCTGATTTGTATGAAGAAACTCTAAAGTGGATGAATATAATCATAGAGGATGAATGACAATCTGGTCCTAAATTTGACATAGGACATGAAGATTTGAATGAGTTTGTGTTGAGTGATGAAAGGAAGAGTAAGGCTAGTAAGGAACAAGTAATCCTGCAGGTTGATAAGCCCAAGTTTGATGAAGATTGTGAGATAGATGAGATCTCACTAAAGGTAGAGTTGAGAATGTTAGAGAAGCTGTTTGGTAATTCAAGAGAAATGAAGGAAGGTATAAGCTATGGTGAAGGCAGCATTGGAAAGAGTGGAACAAGACAAGAGCAAAGCAATGAGACCAACGTAGTTTTGGTCAAGAAACAAGAGCAGAAATGTGAAGGCAGCCAAGAGGCTTCATGGCCTCAATGTTTTTCTACTAAGGTTGCTTTTGATGTTTTGAATGCAGGTATGGAAGATGAAAACTTTAGAGACACATATGAAAATGAAACATGGAAGTGGGAGATTGTAGCTGAGAAGGAGATGAGAAGAAGAACATACCAGAAGAGGAAGAAAAGCAAGATGAAAGGCAAAGACTAGCAAAGACAAATTCAAGCATTATCATTGACAAGAAGACCGTGGGATCCAGGCGTACAGTAAAGACTAATGCATGGAGGCAGCGTTTCATTTGAACTAAGGTTCAAATTATTTATAGAGGGAGAGTATGATGCAGGAGCATCATAAATGAATTTCAAAATTATTGTATTTCCTCTAAAAGGTTGAAATTAAGGAGAAAGTGTAAAAAAAAAAAAGTAAAAAAAAAAAAAAAAAGTAAAAAGAAAATAGTTGGGGCTGTTGAGGGAATAATGGAGGAGTGGTTGAAATATTTTCAACCTTGGTAAATTGTTACAAATTGAAAACTGTATTTTGTTTTGTCAAAAGCCCAAGTTGGGCGCAGAGGTTAGAGAAGAGATTTTTTTTTGGTTTATAAAAAGAAAAAAAAGAACAGTCATTAAGGGGCAAGAGAGAGGAAGAGGAGTACGTAGAAGAGAGAGGAAAAAGGCTCTCTCATTCAAGACATCAAAGAAGAAGGTAGAAATGAAGAAGAGAAGGAGAGGGGACAGAAGGATGTAAAGAGAAGAACAGAGGTGTAGAAAGAAGACAGACAGTATAGAAGACACAAAGCATGTAATCTCTGGTATATGTCATTACAGGTGTGTATTTATTTTGATTTATAAATGAATGTGAGTTCTTTTTAAGATTGTTCAAGTTGCTGGGCGTATGATTTCTGGCCATGTGTTGAAATTAATAGAAATCTGGGCTGCTTAATGTTATTCTGGGCATTTCAACATATTAAATACAGCTTGGGCACCCAATGAGTGAGCCAAACAAATACTTGTTTTCATCATTCACCACATATCTTGTTGGCTGGGCATGTTTTATATTAAACAAATTGATAGAAATTCTGATTGATTTTAATTCTGGGTGTGGCTATGTTGGCTAGGCTGCCCAACGCATTAACTACAACTTTGGCCATCTCAATGTTATGCTGGACGTTCATTTTAAGTGTGTGAAACAAAACAATTGTTCGATGCTGCTATGTCCTAAAACAAATATAACTAGATGAACCCCTGTTTGCCATTTTAAATAAGTTTGCCTATCTATTTTGAAAGATTTGGGTATTCGTAATAAATGCGTTGGAAGTCTGTTTTGACTTTTCTGAATAGAATTGCAATTAGATTTGGCGTAGGATTATATTCGGCTAGAGGGTCAAGATGTCCTTTTATACAGCCTTTTGGACTGAGGACACAGAACGGTCTGTATAGACATGCCGCCGAATGAAGTCTCTTCCATTATTTTAGCTAATAAAGGTTGTAAGATTATGACAGTTGATAAGAGGAATGTGAAACTCAAAAGATAGTCCATCATTGCACAAGAGCAGGAAGTAAATGTTAACTGAAAGAAACTTGCTAAGGAAGCGTTAAAATAGAATTCAAGTGGGCGAATGAAAGAAATACGGGTGTTGAGGACAGGAAACAAAATAATAACAATGTGTCCAGGATATTCTTGTTATGCTTGATATTCTGGCTCAGTACCCAAACATAGTCATTGATGATTCTATAGACCCTGACGAAAAGAAGAACTCAAAATTGCGCACCAAATCACTATGAAGAAATATTGCCGGTATCAAGTGACATTGAATCCACTAATGACATAAATAGCCAGAATTGTAGTGAGATGCGACTGAGGTAGCAGAAACCTCTTTGACTATTGATGGAATAAAATATGTTTTTGATTTGGGATTTTGAAAGCAGACATCATATAATCCTCCTACACAAGACATGGAGTCCTTGATCGTGACTCCAATTTTGAAAGCATCTGTTCTGCAAAGATCAGATAGAGCAGGAAGAACAAGGTCGGTAAATGCTTTCATTTGTACACTGTTTGGTCATATCAAAAAAATTATTTACGCTGTTTTTAAATTGGATAATGTAATAGACACAGGTCCTGATGTGCTGAAAGGACTTATGCGGGTTTGCTACTATTAAAATCAATAGCCAGTTTCTTTAGGCAGGTGTCGAGTCTGATAACAAGAGCATTCAAATTCCCCATTGCTCAAAGCTTTTAAGAAACTATGGACTCTGTGATTTAATTTTGATTTTGTATGAACATGAATTATAGTTAGAGGACAGTTGTATATGCATCAAATTATTATATTCATATACATTTAGGACATTTTTAAAGTGTGTATGGTATATATTATACTATGTTCATAAATATAATTCATGATAGATTCTACTTGATGAAAGATTCAATTACCTGGTTATAAAATTGTGTAACAATTATCCTATATTGGAAGCAAAATCACTGAGACAGGGGTGAATCAGTGTCTTATAAATTTATTTCAATTCCTTCTTAGTATTCATGAACCATCACATCAATATGTAAATCAAACATTTCATAAACAATCACCCATACAAGTATGAAACAAGATTACACAGGAAAACACATCATATATATGGGAAACCCTTAAGGGGAATAAAACCCACTAATACCTACAAATTTTATATAGTCCCATAAATTAGGCCTTATTTCATCTTTATGTCTCATGGAGACCTAATCCCCATTAGGTCTACTTTATGAAACATTAAACTTTTCTTTTCTTGAAACACTTTTAAACTCCATTAATTTTAGTAACATATCATATAAAAATAAAAAAATACCTATTCTAATCTCATATAGTATCCATAACACATTTTATGTCTAATCACCACTTAAAGCACACCATTTGTACTGTTCACAATTTGGCCTTCTCATACACAAAAAGTTTATCTTGAACTACTAAAGATTAAGTACAAATTAGATAAAAATCATGGAAATAAAACATATATACATAAACTAAATTACCTCAAGGTCATCACCATATGTTTTATTATTCACAACTTAGGGTAAAAGGACTCAAAACCTTCTCTGTAAATATCCCACTCAAAACTGTGAGAACACTCTAAAACCCATTCATGAATAACTTAATCTTAAAAACCTAAAATAACACTTCCCATGACCACTGATAATTTCAAAAGATCCTTTGACATATATATTCCATTTTATAATAATAAAATAATAATGTCAAATGTCAAATATTAGTCTTGTAGACCAATCGTTTGACCTTAGAACACACAGTCTGACCAGAACTAGTCAAGTTATTTTGGATTCAACATTTCTCACTTATATACTTAAAAGATTCAAAAAATAATTATAATAACTTTAAATTCACAAATAACAACACCACATGCATTATATACATCAAGTAATGGCAGAGTCTCAAACTCATCACTACAACTTGTTTACCCAGAACTACCAATTTACCTCAAAGCATATTCATGGTAATAATGACTTTTAACACTTATATGACCACTTATAGAGACTTATTATGAAATTATATTATAATATTACATATATAAACCATCATAAATTTTAATCATCATATGGTCTAGTGTCAACTATTCATCTTACAGACCAATTTGTTGACCTTACTACACACATACCTCACTAAGTCAGACAAGGCAGCGTGTGAGAATTTTTTTTACCATATTAAATGACCTCTAAAATGTATACCAAACATGATCATGTGTTACAAGTTATAAAAAATTTATCCATGCACTTGGTTTCATCACTATTCCATGATAACACATTCCTAATCATCTTCTCACTATTGTTTAGGTTTCTCACTGTTTCCATCATTAGGCCTATTAGCAACTAGCTAACTTAGATGAAATATTTATCACACTTTATTACTATATTATATCCATAAACATTCATGTAAATGATACATGATTCTCAAAATTCATCCTCCATCCATTTACATACTTTGACTTGGTCAACTCTGATTGCTATGGCAAACCTCCAAGAAATGTACACTTTCTTGTAGGGTCTACTCATACACCTGACAGCTCAGTCATACTTATAGGTACATATGAGATTTAAATACATGATCCAATATTTTTTATATTAATTCAAGACCATTATAGTCTTTTTTTAAAAAGATCTTTCACATCGGGTCCTTGTTAGGGTTTTAGAGAGGTTAATCATAGGTTTTAGTATTAACAATTGTTTATAAAGGATTTCACCTTAAATCCAAAACCAATAATTATATATCTCTAAGACCCTTATCTATTTATCCTTAATATATTAATTTCCCATGTATAGGTTACACATTCTAATGAACACTTGAAATTCCTTCTTGGGTTTGCATGCCTTCATTCTACATACTCAAGAGACCTCAAAACCAATTTTCATGCCTTTTATTTCAAACCATGACCTAACAATTTGTTAAAATTATTTTTAAAAAAATATCATACCTCTTTAAATTTGATCATGACCCCTCATTGGGCCACACTCTCTCTCTTTTCTCTCTAGACCTTAACCTATACATCACATTAGGCCATGAAACTAACCTTCATGATTCTTTCCATGTGATTTCCAACTAAATAAATAAATAAATAAATTTATCTCATGATTAAATAGTGACGTACATCATTCCTAGGCCTTGACAACATATCATGATGCCTCATTAGGCTAGGCAGGGTCGAGGAGTGGTCTAGACACATACTTGATCTAAAGGTCTTACTCCTATAGGCTCACCCTGAGAATATAATGAGTGATCTAATGCCTCAAATTAAATCTCAATAAACTTTATACATCCATTCACTCTTGTGTGCACTCATCTCACCAAGCCACCAAGCTCATACCTTCTAACAAGGTCTCTTCATGTTATGACTATTGTCATGACTAGGCTTCTTAAGCACTTAAAACTTGACAACTAACCTTGAAACACTTTTGAAATTATCTAAACTTATCTTGTATGATCACATAATTCTAAAAAACCTCTCACAATATTGTGTTTACTTACTTCACCAAACTTCACTATGCAAATCTTCTCATAAGGTCTATAATAGGCTTCTCAAGACACCTTGTACTCAAAAACTAGTAATCAAACATGATTGATTCGATGTTATCAAACAAGAAAAATCATCATATATCACTATAACATAAATAAAATAATATTTACATAAACCAATAGAATAATCATTAGGTTTCCTTCAAATTATCTCTTAATAGAGAGACATTAGGTTGCCTTCAAATTATGAAGATGCACCTTGACAACAATGAAATAAACCTTGACATTAGTGACAACACTTCTCAAAAAACTCCCCCTTTGTCATTGATGGATTTTTTTTTAAAATCTGATCACTCTTCCTTCTTGAACTTTCTCACCCTTTGACATTAATGACAAAGGGTCATATATGTTGTAACTTCTAGAACCACTCTCCCTCTTTAGAAACTACTCTAAAAAACTCTTCTATGAAACTTGGAGCTTATGAATAATTTGAATATCTCCCACTCAAACAAAGCATCCATTATGTTTTTTCTAACTAATGAGTGTCTCCATGAAGCCTAAAGTACTAAAACAACACAGCCTTAGGAGATTCCCAGATCTCCATGCTCTCATCAGACTAAATATCCTTCAGGACCCTTTTAGGTTTGATTGGGACCTTAGGCCTGACCTCTTCATCAATCATTTTATCAATAATATGAGCTAATAATAGACATTCCTAACTTGATTTCACATCTAAAGCATGTTCTACCATAGAAACTAACCCACTTGGGATGTTAGATTGATCATGATTCACATTTATTGTCTTTGGTTTCCAAACATTCATTTGCCTTTTCTTTTTCACTCTATGGGATTCAAACCTCTTGTTTTGAATTGATGGAATTCAACCTCTATTAGGATAAAATCTTGTAATATGTCCCAAATTATGACAACTATATCAAACAACCTCATACATACTTCTTGACTGATGATTCCTTTCATAATCCCATGCATATTCATTTTTACAGGGTCTTATACACTCTCTTGTTCTATGACCAAACCAATTGAATTCATAACAATAACCATTGAATGAATTAACATACCTCATAGCATTAGGATGTCTGATTGGTCTTTTCATATTGACATTTTTATCTTCATTAGCCTTCTCCTTGACTTGAGATTCCCCCTTTTGGTCTTATTTGAAACCAATACCTATCTTATCACTTATAGACTTATGAATACTCAATATGTTATCAATATAATAAATACTCTTTTAAAACTTCATGAATGTCTTCAACTTGATAGATGTTTGATCCAACTCAACTTTCAAGCATTCCATTTCAGTTCCATGCCTAATGCATTCTTCCTAAAATCTTTCTTATTTTTGTTAGGCTTATAGACCTTCTTAGCATCTCCATGATGTTCATCATGTTCTTCATCATGCTTCATTTTATCTTTTTTAGGACACTTAGATGAAAAGTGACCAATCTTACCATTATTGAAAAATTTGAAAGGCAACTTACCCTTGTATTTACCATATCCAAACCTCAATTTCCTAGAAAACATGGTTATTAGTTCATCATCATCAATAGCTGAACATACCTCATCCTTGACCTTCTTGGATTTTGACTTATTTTCAACTTTGAATGTTATTTCCTTATTGGGAGGCCTTCTTTTATTTTTTCTCATCTCATAGGCAACCAAAATGCCATAAAGTCCATCCATCTCTAGCTTGTCCAAATCATACATCTCTTCTACTACAAACAAATTAGAATCAAACTTAGGAGTTAGTGATCTCAATACCTTTTGAACAACTATAGATTCTTTCACTTCTTCTCTTAATCCTCTAATTACATTTAAAACTTCATCAACCTTCAACAGGTAAGATGCAATGGTTTCATCTTCATTCATATTCAAACTTTTAAATTATCTTCGGTGGGTCTATAACTTAGCCATATTCACCTTTGTATCTCCTTCATATATAGTTTTCAATTTTTTACATATCACCTTGGTTGAATCATAGTGCATCACCTTCATAAACTATGCCTCTGATAGGCCACATAGAATGCCATTCATTGCATTGGAATTGCTCTCACTTTCCTTCTTTCTTGCTACATTAGTTGATGGTGTAGGAGGTGGAGTGTATCCATCCACAAATAACTACCATATGTCATGGCCCATTGACATAAGATATGTCCTAATTATAATTCTCCAAAAATCATAACTATTACAATTGATAAATATAGCCTTAGTAGTAGAGAAACCACCTTGAGCTTACTAACTAGTCATCCTTGCTTCTAGGATCTCCTTTAAGTTATTAGGTCTTATTAAAAGGACCTATTCTGATACCAAATTTTACAGTTAGAATCACTTAGAGGGGGATGTAAATTATATTTTTAAAACTTTAATTCAATTCCTTCTTATTATTCATGAACCATCACATCAACATGTATGTCAAATAATGCATAATCAATTACCCATACAAGTATGAAACAAGATTACACAAGAAAACACATCACATATGTGGGAAAAAATCAAGGGTAATAAAAAATTTATCCATAAAAATGGAATACAATATTATAATTCAAAATAAAAAATTTAGTGAAGCACCAAATTCACATGGATCACTAACCCCAACTAGCCAAGCACATACTTGACTAGGCTTCATCAAGCACCCACCTACAAGGAGGCACCAACCCCCTAGATGAATTATCACCAAATCATCCACCTAATAAATTTTATTACATTTATAACACATTATTTCTAAACCAATTTTTTAATTACCACCTCTTCATCTCTTCACACTCGTATCCCTCTCAAATTGTCTTCTAGGCTTCTTCGCTCAATTAGCCCTCTTCTTGACTTGATTAGGTCATATGACCTTGATTTTCATAAATAAAATGTCTATCAAATATCTATAATAGTTTATATACTATATTCATATTATATAAAATACCTCTTTATGCTTACCAATATGCTTTTTCACTTGTTTGCACTCAACACACATAAATAGGCCTAAAACTACCTTGTATATATACAAGCCTCTTGCTCATATTGCCACTTAGTCATCAAAAACCATTAACCTCTTAATTTAGACATATAATAGATCTCATGATATATAATAAACATTTTTTAGTCCCTTTATGTTTTACATATCTCAATTAGGCCTTATTTCATCTTTAGGTCTCATGGAGACCTAACCCCATTAGGTCTATTTTTGGACACATTACCCTTTGCCTTCCTTGAAACACTTTTAAAATCCACATAAAAAATTAAAATATCATATAAAAATAAAAAATACATCTAATAATCTCATCAGTATCCATAACACCTTTTATTTCCAATCACCATTTGTACTATTCACAATTAGGACTTCTCATACATAGAAAGTCTATCTTGAACTACTAAAGATTAAAAAGAAATTATTTAAACAAACATGGAAATTATATATATATATATATATATATATATATATATATATATATAATATATATATATATAATATATATATATATATATATATATAAACTAAATTACCTTATGGTCACCACCATATTATTTAGTCTTCACAACTTAGGGTAAAAAGACTCAAAACCTTCTCTGTAATATCTCACTCAGAATTGCTAGAACACTCCAAAACCTAGTCATGAACAACTTGATATTAAACACAAAAAAAAACTTCCTATGACTAATTATAATTTCAAAATATCCTTTTTCATCTCTATACCATTTTAAAATACAAAAATCATAAGTTATAATATCAAATATTGGTCTTATAGACCAATCTTTTGACCTTAGTACACACAGTCAAACCAGAACCAGTCAAGCCATTTTGGCTTCAACATTTATCCATCTTATACTAACTTAAAATATTTAATAAATAATTATAAACACCTTAAATTGAAAAATAAAAACAAAATATGCATTATATACATCAAATCATGGCATAGAGTTTCAAACTCATCAATGCAACTTGCTTACCCAAAACTACCAATTTACCTCAAAGCATATTCATGGTGATAATGAACATTAACACCTATATAACCACTTAAAAATAATTATTATGATATTATATTATCATATTACATATATAGACCATCCTCAAGTATAATAATCATATGGTTTAGTGGTAACTATTGGTCTTATAGACCAATATGTTGACCTTACTGCACACAGACCTCACTTAGTCAGACAAGCCAGCTTGTGAGAAAAATTTTCACCATATTCACTAACTTAAAAAACTTATAAAAAATTAAAATGTCTTAAAATTCCTAAAAAAAAATATACATTCACTTGGTTTCATCAATATTCTATGATAACACATTACTAATCATCTTCTCACTATTCCCTGGGTTTCTCACTATTTCCACCATTATGCCTATTAGTGACTAGCTAACTTAGATGAAAAATTTACAAAAATTAAGTAATATATTATATCCATAAATGTTCATGTAAATTAGGCATGAGTATCAAACTTTATCCTCCATCCATTTACATACTTTGAATCAGTCAACTTTGATTGTTACATTAAATTTTCAAGAAATGTGCACTTTCTTATAGGGTCTACTCATACCCTTGAAAATTAAATCACACTTGGAGGTACTTGGAATAATTTAATACATTATCCAATAGTTTTTATATTCATTTTAGACCATTCTAGGTTGTTTTGAACAAGATATTTCGTATTGAGTCATTGTTAGGGTTTTAGAGAGGTTAATAATAAGTTTTGGTGTTAATGATTGTTCACAAAGGATTTCCCCTTAAATACAAAAACAATTCATATATATTATATAATACCCTTCCCCATCTCTTATTAATATCTTAAGTTCCAATGCAGAGGTTACATATGCTAATGAACACCTGGAAGTCCTCGAGTTTGCATGGCTTCATTTTGTGTACTCAAAAGACCTCAAAACCAATTTTCATGCCATTTATTTCATACCATGATCTCAAACGTTTTGAAAATTATTTAAAAAACATATAATACCTATATCCATTCTCATATGATCTCAAATATATTAAAATTTGATCATGACCACTCATTAAGCCACACTCTCTCTTTGCTCTTTAAACCTTGACCTATATATTACATTAGGCCTTGAAAGTAACCTTACTATTTATTTCCATGTTCTCTCCACCTCAATCACATAATAAATCAACCTATCTCATTCTTAAATATTTCCATACATCCTTCATATGCCTTTATAATAGATAATGATGCCTTGTTAAGCGAGGCAGGGTCTAGGAGTGGCCTAGGTGTAGACTTGGTCTGGAGGTCTTACCCCTGTAGGCTCACCTTGAGACTCTCATCAGTGATCCAATGCCTTAAAATAAATATAAATAAAAATTATACATCCATATATGCTTTTGTGCACTCATCTCACCAATCCACCAAGCTCATATCTTCTCATAACATCTCTTCATGCTATGACTAGGCTTCTTAATCACTTGAAAATTGACAACTAACCTTAAAACACTGTTTAAAGTATATACACTTATTTTTCATTATCACATAATTAAAAACAACCTCTCACAAGCTTGTGCTTACTTACTTCACCAAACTTCACTATGCACATCTTCTCATAGGGTCTAGACTAGGCTTCTCAAGGCACCTTATACTCAAAAACTAGTACTAAAATATGCTTGATTCAATGTTATCAAAAAAAAACACTCATTATATATCACTCTCACACTATTGAACAATATTTACATAAACCAATGGAAGAATCATTAGGTTACCTTCAAATTCTCTCAAAGACCACTCACCATTCATCTTCACTAGATGCACCCTGACATCAATGACATCAACCTTGACATCAATGACATCAACCTTGACATAAATGATAACACTGCTAAACATATTATGAATATAAAATATGGATATTGTGATTGATAAGTGGACATATTTGAATAAAATAAAAAGGATCTAAATATTAAGTAGTCATATTTTAGATATTATTGTTTAAATAGGGATGTTATAAATTAAAGGACTAAAAATTATGATTCACATTATACTTGTACCTATCAAACTAACATTAATCATGAAATGAACTTAAATAGGGTAAAGTCTCTTTCAATTATGAGTGTGTGGCCAATCCCTTATACATGAAAGCTCAATATTCAATTTAAGATGAAATGCTTCCTTATAGTGTCTTCTTGAGTTGAATTAACCATAGATAAGTGTCAAAAAACTGCCTTATCCATGTTTTTTTTATGGAAATGTGCATGTCACGAATGATAGAGAAATTATTTTGTGTCATCCATTAATAGAGTGTGTTCTTGTACTGTGTTTTGATCTATCTTTTAGAAAAAACTATTTTGGGGATGTTACAAACTTAGTTTCTATAAAATAAAACCAGATATATATATATTTTTAGTAGTTATTAGAGAGATATGTTTTTATCATTTATTAAGTAATCTTGGTTCCTAAAAATTCAAACTAGATGTATATTTTTTTTTGAGTATCTATTATAGATATTTGTGTTTATCATTTTAAATGGATTCATGTTTTCTTAAAAAAATAAAACTAGTTTTAAATAATTTTTGAGTAGCTACTTATGGAGTTGTGTGTTTGTCATTTGAGATAGATTCTTAGTTTATAAAAATTATAACTAGATATAGTTTTCATTTGAGTAACTATTTATGGAGCTATGTGTTTGTAATTTGAGATGGATTTTTGGTTTCTAAAAATTATAACCAAATGTAGCTTATTGATTCCACTATTGATTTTAGTTGTGGGATAAATTTACTTGGAAGGAATAATGTTATTTCTTGATTTCATGTTCAGTCTATTGCACATCTATTACACTAATATTGTTGATTGTGTGTTATGATGATTGGGAAAATAAATTTATAGTTTCCTTGATGCAATTTTACTTTCATTAAAATTTAATTCATTTCAGGTGATTAATCTTAAAACATTATTTTATTATATGAATTATCTCTTTAGCACTATGTGATTTAATGAGTTGGTGTGTAAAAGATTACAAATAAAACATATTAGCATGCCTAGAAAAAAATTGTTAATTAAATGTTTCATGGTTGACATTAAAAATGGTTTATCAGGTTGTGTTGATTTGGTATTCAATATATACCTCTTGTCTACTATAGTTTAAAATTTTCCTAGAATACTTTGTGTGAAATCAGGTGTATTATTATTATGATGGTAAATTTAAATGCATGTGGCTTACTTTCAGTTTTAAAATTATTTGGATGACTTGGTTGTTTCTCATATGACTATAAAAATATTGCTTAAGTTTAATCTATATTAAATAGCAATTCTACTATTGTTATCCATTTTACCTTAATTTGATCATTTACTTATGTTCTCTTTAATGGGTATTGCATCATGATTACTTATATAGTGTGGATCATGGGTGATAAGAGATCATTAGAACTAATCTATATTGCCATCTATAAATATGAAAAAGTAGTTGTGGTATGTGAAATAATAGATGATTTGTTGTTTTATGTTACCTCATTATTTATGCTAACTTACGTAAATTATGATCTATAGATACTTCAATCATTTAATTTTTAAATTGAATCATTATTTTAATTAGATAAATTATTCTATTTATTTAATTTATTATAAACATTTTCATTACTATAATTTATGCAAGAGTTTTATCTAAATGATTTCAAATTTGGTTTGGAAGGGTTTTACTTATTTATTTTGAATCTCTTCATCTATCTGAGCATGATGATATTGCATAAAGTAATTCAAAAATAATTACTTAACATATTATTGACACATTTATCGAGGTAAAAGGGTATGGAATAAATAAGTTTGGTTCTCAAACTTAGATTTACTTATTTGCCACATAACTACATTGGGCCTTGACCTTAGTTATGGGTATGTATGGAAATTTTGACATGCAAGAAAAGATTTATGTAATGGGGGTTTGTCCCTATACCGTGGTGTGCATGACCATGATTTTATTAGAACTCAAGTACATGGTAGATCATATCTCTATTTTACTGCATGTGAAATAGTACTCATAAAGTATAGTGTTATGAAGTGATGTATTGTGGATATGACCCAAAAAGTGTATTTTAATGCAAAATATTATTTGTAACTTTGGAACTTCATAATAAATATGGATTTATGTTGAAATCTTAATAAACTTTTTATTTTTACATTATGTTCCCAAATGTTAAGGTTGTTTTAATTTTCTATTAACAAATGGATTAAATGAAGTTCTAATTAATTATGTGTTTTAAACTATATAAACAAATAAAATAGATATGATTTTAATGATATCACTTATCAATATAACCAAGTAAGGAATTGACTTCTCAATGTCTCTTATCTAAATTAAAAGTGATAAATGAAATCAACTAATTAAGAAGATTAATAAGAATATATTATATCATATAATAAAAGAAAATGGAATTTATCATAGAACATAAAATTATACATCTATACATTATGAAATTCATATTTTTAAACATGTTAGTATAATGACTAATAACATGTTGGGACCAACATACCCCCCCTTTTGATTTAAAATTGGGGACCCTTGAGAAGTCTTTGTGCCCAAGTTTTGAAGCATCTAAACATTGAAGTCTTTAAGAGTATTTGAAGATAACCCAATCTATTAAGGAACATACTTTTGATATTTAATCCTCTTGATTCAAACTAAAAATGCTGACAAGGTTACATGAGTCATTTTTCAACTTCCATGGAAGATTTAGGGTTCTATGTTCATAAACCCTGGGTGGCCCTTGATTCAAATTCAAATATTGGAGGGAGATAATTTGGTAGGAACTAATTAAAAATAAGTTATGAATAGGGGGTTTGCATGGGTTTAAGTCATGTTTTCATAATATAACTTTAACTCTTCTTTGTTTCTTTCCCCTTTCTTTTCCTAAGCTCCTTGGTCTAATTTAACATGGTTCCATGATGTCCCTCTTTACATTACTTAACTTAACCTAGGTCATTAATACTAAGGCCCCAATAATTATCTCAACATTAGCATTAATACCTTATGATAAGTGCTTTTATTTGTCCTTAGGTATACTAATTATCTCCCTCACTCTTAGTAGGATCCTATGATCAATGCTTTCTCATAGGATTTTAATAGATGGAACATCCTAATCGAAAGGATTTGGATTAAGCAACATGTACCATGATAGATCGATGGAAATAACTCACTATATTTTATATAATGACATGAGGTCCAGGTGGAATTTCAAAGGCATCTCAGGCTCCTAGGAATGATGCATGCCATATTTTCATTTGAGCCATGACTAGCCAGGAAATCAATAGTAATCACTCACTCACTATATTTGATCCAATGATGCAAAAGGCCCTATAAATTTTCAAAGATCCAAAAGCTTGACACTTGGCCAGTACTTGAACAAGGTGATAATTGGTAAGAGACACATATCATAAGAAAAATATGTGAGGGTGCCAAGTGTCATGAATACAAGCCTAGAGATCATCGAGCCAATAAAATATGAGGACTCAGATTTAGATCAATAGATCATGCTTCCTCACTAGATTTGATCCAACAATGAAAATTAAAAGGAATTTTTTAAAAGCTAATAACTAGTATCTGAATGACACTTATGAAAATTACCATAAAAATCCTAGAATGATGCCACATGGTCTCCATCTAAGCATAAAAGGTAAAAATCAAAGATATTATAAACAAGAAAATGCAAGGGTATAAATCAAAGGGTCTCCATCAAATCTAAAACATGTGTAAAGTTAAAGTATAAATATCTCTTACCATTAAATATCCAAACCCTAAACCCTCTATGAAAAATACTTAACTCAGTTCAGTTAGTTATATTTTAATCAAGATAATGTAATTATGCTCCTAAGAATAATTGCTATAGCAAGAACCTTTGGAAATATAGTAACGTAAATTCAATAACATCAAAAATGGCCACTAGAAAGCAATAATTGAAGATGGAAGCTAAGATTTATCTGACCTCTAACAATGAAGGAAGGATTTTAAAGGCTATATAACTAGACCTGGTGGCCCTGAACATACATGAAGTGAGGAATTGCTCCAAATTGTTCTGACTGATAGATGAGTTGCAACCTACTCATAAGAAGAAAAGAGGAATACCACAATGAATCTAAGGTATAATGAACTAGTTTTAATTCAATTGGATAGTCTCCACTATGCCATAGTAAAACTAGAGGTAATACACAACATTGATGTCCTTACACCCATCTTTATTGATTGTAGGATAGATAGGAAATGGATCATTTAGGAGGGTAATTCCAAAAGGGTCGCATACATCTCTCCTATGGAATTTGAAACCTATTACAAGCTTTGTTTACACCCAAGACCTGGGATAAAACCCAAGACCTTGATTCAATCCTTACACACTAGTTAATCCAAGGACCCCATGTCTTCAGAAACCTAAATGGCATGATCCCCATTATCTAATTTAGGGAAAGAATTAGAGTATCCATGACCCTAATGAATCAATCATTTGGTACCCCTTCCACCACATATTTAAACAAAGTCTGGGTGTCCTATGTCCACTTCATGATAGAAGAGAAATTGGCCCCTCTAGTAGGAGACCTAATTAGTTTCTTCTTGGATAAGCAATTCATAGCCATCAAAAGATGGACCTCTAAGAAATTATATATGATGTCCTATTTTTTTTAATTCCATCTTGGACTCTATATCCTTCCCTAGCATGAGGAACTAGTCCCCTAATGGTAGAGCCACAATTTCTCACCATTATTCCAAATTGTACATATTCAATTATAAGAACCACATGCAATTCATCTATGATTGTGTTTTCCCAACCATATATGAAGCCATCACAAGAATTATTATGTTGATATTGCATCCCCATATAAAGAGATAGATAGAAACCATGGGGGATGTATGGTATTATCCAAACTACACTACCATTAAGATAGAGGGAATCCTAACCCAAACTTATAGGGTACCAATCCATGTACCAAAAAAGCTTTCCAAGAAATATATTGCCTCCCAAATCACCTAGGGTGTGGATAAGATATGAAAAGAGAAGAGGAAAGGCCAAATCCACCCCCTCCCATTGGATATTGGGAAGATTATAATCAAAGATTAGAAGCATTTGGAAAATCATGGTAATGTATAATAATTCTTTTTATTTCTAGGTAAATGACCTTAAATTGTGGGACCCTAGGGGTAGTGTGGTTAACCAAATTAAAGATAGAAAGGTCCCTAAGATTGAATATGAACATAAGCTAGGTGTCAGTGATGACATATATATTAGAGAAAATAATATTGAAGAAGTACTTCCCAAAATCAAAAGCTATAATATCAAGTTAGAATGTAGATTGATCAAAGACAACAAGCCTATAGGGGAGATATGGTAGTTTCATCCCTTGCAATGTCATTTGTTGCTAGGACCACTCATGAGGAGCCACCTAATCAAAGGTAGTATCTGAGACTCAACCCCACTAGTAGGAGCCTCAAGATGAACAACCTTAGACTGAATAGCCTCAAGATGGAAAGGATAAAGGCAAAGATAAAGTTGGAGAACCAAGATTGGAATATAGACTTAGGGAAGGTCCCTCACTTTAAAAACTCCCACAAAGGCCACCCTCTCCCATGGAATTTGTTGATATGATAGATCTTGAGCTAGAAGAGACATTGGAGGGTGTTCTCATTGAAATAGTAGTGACATATGTCTTAAATAGATAAAAGGATCCCTCTAAAGAATTAGGAAAGGACTTGGTTCTATTGGAAAAAGAGAAAAGGAAAGTAGATCTGGCCTTGGTTCCTATGAATCTAAAGAACAAGCATAAGTTGTCCTTTAGTCACCCTACTAGTGAAGTTAACTTCTTCAGTGATGAGAATCTAATCCATAGACCACTCATTCCTAACTAGTTCATCTATGGGAAGTTGCGGAAGATCATATCCCTCTCTCCTTCATGGGCCTTGACATAGGTTGGCCTGATTGAGCATAATAACATCAAACCCTAGATCATGGACATAGTAAAAAATCAAAAAGAGAGAAGAATACAAGTTCATCATATTCAAGGAGGATAGAAAATTAACACCCTAGGTACCTTTGGTAGTGTAAGTATGGAGGTTATTGAGCCTCCAAAGTTCAAGGAGCTAGAGGTTAATGTGAAATTTAACTTAGACATAGTAGGATTGGAAAGGATCACCATAATGATGACCATGGTTGGTTAAGAAGAATTCACCTTTCAAAAGGTGGAGCCATTCATAGGGATAACCCCTATTAGAGGACAAAAACTTGGATAGGTTCCCATACATGAAGAATATGTGGAAATTTTAATTAAGGCTCAATCTCAATAGGCTAGAGCTAGTTTCCATGGATTAGTAAAAAGAATTAAGAACCATAAGAAGGGAAAAGAGAATTTGCAAACTCAATAAATTATCTCAATACTAGATTCAATGATTAAAATTCTTGAGGATTCAATCCATGACATGTTCAGAGCACTAAAGTATATGAAATTAAGTTAGGATGCAATAGAAAACTAGGCCACCTTAAGCAAGGAGTTGGTTATTAAACGGAAAACTTCTAAATATAATATTTCCCAATTTATTAATATTTAGGTTAAGAAGCAAATACCAAATTTTAAAGACATCAGCATGGGCACCTAAGTTCCATTTTAGAAATTTTCATAGACAAGGTCTAAGCCTTGAGTGCTTGGCATATTAAAATAGAAGAACTTATCAAAGAGGAGAAATAACTCATGAGTAGAATTGAGAAGTTCATAGAAACTATGCTTGAGGATATTTCATAGCCCACTACCCTAGGGATTATTAGTGATGAAGAGTTTTAGCACAAAGCCACTTTGGTAACTTAAAAAATCAAGGGTAAAAGCCAAGGACAATAAGGGCAAGATGATAGTAGAATATTTGACATGATATTCAATGCAGGGGAATGGATCAATGAAGCTAGATGTATTAAGGAAGATTTGGCTAGGAGTGATAAGGATTTTGATGAGATACAAAATAAAGAAGAGCATCATATCATAAGACCTATCATAGATATGGGATTAGTGGATGAACAACATGAATGAGTAATGAACATCCTTCAATAGAAAAGGGCCCCACCTTTAACATCCTAATAATGGTTTACCTAAGAGATGGCATATTCTTTTATGAAGGCACATGCTAGTTTGTTAGCATGATTACCTCTGGGTCAGCCTATTTGTAAAATAAACATGTATCATAGTTTGTTACAAAGATAACTATATTTATCTTTATACACCTATATTTTAGATTAATCGGTATACTACCTAGCTTTTCTATAAATGCATGTATTACCATTTGTAAAAAAGGAGAGAAACTTTGAGATATTTTTGTACCACTTATAAGTAATTAATACAAAAGATCAAGGAATTTAGCAGGAATTATCTAGGTTGATGTGTTTGAATTGGTAACTTTTTCAAATGCTTGTCTATGTTTGAATATGAATAGTTTCTAGAAATACTGAGTTAGATCATAAATTATAAGGTTGCTAATTTGTGTAATGTTATGTTAGTTCAATGAAATTGAGTTTACTTCATTTTATTTTCTCTGAAACAAAGATGTACATTAGCTATCTAGATGTGGTGTAAAACTTTAAAAGTAAATCTATTTCTTATTTATATTGTCATCCTATCTTCAAAATTATGCTTGGTTTGTAGTGAAACATGATCTTAGGATAATTTACACTATATCTAGTTAAAATCATGCTTGGTAACTCTTGAAACTCTATCGATATGTTCACAATCAAGGATCAAAAATCACTATTTCTCTATTACTCTACCCTTTCCTTTTGCCCTTTATTTAAACAATTCACTTTAGTTTAAAACATTGTTCATAACCATTTAGTTTAGTCATATTTTATATCTAGACCATTTGTTAGAATTAACATCAAGATTCATAAAATAAGGCACCAAGATGGCTCCCAACCATCAAACTTTATAAATATTTTGGAATAGTCTATGTTTCTCTACTACTATTTCACCATAGGCATCCTAATTGCCAAATACCTATAACTCATGCCCTAAATCCTTTGGATCATAAAATGAGAAGAGTTCTTTAAACACTAAGAACACATGTGGTACATTTAGAAGCATCAACATAACCTGAATTAAATAAAGCAAACAACATATGAAAATAACCTTTTTAATTTGTTAAATCTCTCTACAACCTTAATTAACCTACCTTGGTAGTAATTAAACTAACGAAAACATTAGTAAGGTATTTATCATTACTTTTGTTTCACATACTATAATACATTGGAATCTCATGTGCATGAATGCAAGTTATGGGATAACTTCCCATAATATGAGAGGATGTTAATGGCTTGAGCCTTCAACATGATTAAGAGAAGTTATTCACTCATGCCCTAATTTGGTGAGGTGTAACCTCATTATTAGGTAAAGGAACCATACCATGGTCACATTTAAATAACAAGTAATCTAAAATAATACTATGGGCTCAATTGACCTTGACTATAAGCTTGGTAATTTGATCACAAAGTGATGCATATGGAGCTTTAAAATGATCAATTACTATTAATTCAAAAAGTGTCTTACTTAAAATTATAATACTTAATTAAAGGAATGTGTTGTACACATAAGTGAATTAAAGCATGATTAAATACCTCAAATTATGTTTTACATGTGAAATTATTTATAAAAAAATTGAGGCTCAGTTTGTGGGTCTCTACATCTAGTATCAAGGCTTGATTGTAATACTCAAGAATTTAAAGGAATCTAAATTTGTTTATGTGCTTCCTTTCTACTTCCATGTTTGATTTCTTTAATTTTATATTAAACAATACAGCAATTACATGGTCATGATGTGCAAGTGTCAAGGCTGACCACCATGAAGGTAAAAAGGCTAGTCAGATTGTTGGGGGAAGAAATTACTATGATCCACCTCAAGAAAAAAATCATGAAGGTAACTCATAAGTAAATATGGAACAACAACTTGAAGAGATTCCCATCCATGAAAAATATGTGGAAATTTTAATTGAGGCTCAATCTCAACAGGCTAGAGTTGGTGTATAGGGATTATTATAAAGAATTAATAACCTTAAGAAGGAAAAAGACAATTTATAAACTCATGCAATTCTCTCAGTACTAGATTCAATGGTTAAAATTATCAAGGAGTCATTCCATGACATGTTCAAAGCACTAAAGTCTATGAAATTAAGGTAGGATGCACTATAAATCTAATCCACCTTAGCCAAAGAGTTGGTTACTCAATGGAAAACTTCTAAAGTTTAGGTTAAGAAGCAAATACCAAATTTTAAAGCCATCAGCATGGGGCACCTAAGTGCCATTTTAGGAATTGTTGTAGATAAGGTCTAAGCCTTGAGTGCTTGGCATAATAAAATGTAATAATTTATTTAAGAGGAAAAAGAGATCATGAGTAGAATTGAGAAGCTCCTAATAACTATACTCAAGGATCCTACACAACCCAATGCCCTAGGGATTATTAGTGATGAAGAGTTCCATCACAGAGCCACTTTGGTGACTGAGAATATTAAGGTTAAAAGCCAAAGACAATTAGGAAAAGATAATAGTAGAATATTAGACATGATATTTAATTTAGGGGAAAGTATAAATGAAGATAGAAGTATTAAGGAAGATTTGGCTGGGAATGACAAGGATTTTGATGAGTTGGCTGATCAAGAAGAGGAGTGTATCACAAGACCTATCATAGACTTAGGATTAGTGGATGAACAACATAAATGAGCTATGATCATCTATAAATAGCAAAGGGACCCACCTCCAACATCCTAATTATGGTTTACCTAAGAGATGACATATTCTTTTATGAAGGCACATGGTAGTTTGTTAGCATGATTGCCTCTAGGTTAGCCTATTTCTAAAATACACATGTATCATAGTTTGTTACAAATACAACTATATTTATCTTTGTAAACCTATATTTTAGACTGAGTGATATACTTCATAGATTTTCTATAAAGGAATGTATTACCCTTTATGAAAATGGAGAGAAACTTCAAGCTATTCGTGTACTAATTTTAAGCAATTAATACAAAAGATCAAGGAATTCAATAGGAATTATCTGGGTTGATGTGTTTGAATTGCTAAATTTCTCAATTGCTTGTCTAAGTTTGAATATGAATAGTTTCTAGAAATACCAAGTTAGATCATAAATTATAGGATTTATAACTTGTGTAATGATAGGTTAGTTTAATGAAATTGAGTTTACTTCATTTTATTTTCTCTACAACAAATATCTGCATTAATTATCTAGATGTGGTGTAAAACTTTAAAATTAAATCCAGTTCTTACTTGTATTGTAATCTTATCTTCAAAATTAGGCCTAGTTTATAGTGAAACATGAGCCTAAGATAATTTAAACTATATGATGGTTAAGATCATGCTTGGTAACTCTTGAAAATATATAAATATGTTCATAATCAAGGATCAACAATCACCATTTCTCTCTTACACCACCCTTTCTTTTTGCTCTTTCTTTAAACAATTCACTTTAGTTTAAAACATTGTTCATAACCATTTAGTTTAGTCATAGTTAAGATCTAGAGTGTTTGTTATAATTAACATCAAGATTCATAAAATAAGGCACCAAGATGGCTCCCAACCATAAAAATTTATAAATATTATGGAACAGTTTATGTTTCTCTATTGTTATTTCACCATAGGTATTCTAATTCCCAAATACCTACAACTCATGCCCTAAATCCTTTGGATCCTAAAATGAGAAGTGTTCTTTAAACACTAAGAGAACATGTGATACATTTAGAAGCATAAATAGGAGTATCTCTACTCACATTATAAAGAGGGTTATTGATGCTAATTAGCCTAGGATTTGGGATGTATTTACATCTTTTTAAATATCTTTGATCCCAAGTGTAAAGGTTGGAGGTTTTAAGGGTTCTTTACACATCTTTGTGCTTTGTTGAGGCAAAGATCATAGTTCTTTGATAAATGATTGCTTGTCCTAATAAATATAAATTTGAATTTGTGGATCTATAGTATTTGAAAGTGGAATAACTAATTCTAATCAAAGATCAATTTATCCCTTGAAAATTAGGATACATTCTTCATCTCAAATTTGTAAAGATCAATTATATTTGCACAATAGGATACATCTTCTAACTGCCTTTGTGGGAATTTGATGTCCTTTATCACTTCTTACATAAAACTTTATAGAATTAGCCTAGGATGTATGTCTGGTCCTTTATTATTACAAAAATTAGCTTGATGTACCATGTTTTAAATAGGGTTTCACATCTTTACGCTAGAATTACCTAGGACTCACACCAGATCATGCTCAAAAATGAGAGAGCCTTGACTAGATCTATAAAGTCATCAAAAAATTAGGTGTGAAAAAGGTAGACAAAGACTTTCCAAGTCTTTAACCACTTCTCCTATTCAATTTACTTTTTCATTCAAACCAAATCCAAGTATGGCTTGGCTAAGGAGTTCACCCATTAATATACAAGGGGTAGTCTATGATTTACAACGTAATCTTGAGAAATATTTTCCCATATTTAGTCATACTGGTGTTGTAACTATGGAAGAACATGTTAAGTCTTTTAAAGCCACTTTGATATTATTAAATGTCATACATAAGGATGTAGTATGTAGACTATTTCCCTTTACTTTTAAAGATATAGTGTATGACTGGTTCCTCAATTTTCTTGATGAGTACATTACCACCTAGAATGATTTCAACACCATTTTCATTAATCAATTTGTGAAGATTATCAGTGCTTATGTCATTTATCATCAATTTACAACCATCAAAAGAGATGCTAGTGAACCTATAAGGTCATTCAATTCCAAATTCCTAAAAATGTATAGAAAGACTATGGAAATTTAAAAACCTAATGACATTCTAGCCCCAGAGATATAAAAAGACACAGTAGATCCAATGACTTTTGTATTTCTAAATAGATCTATCCTGGTTATAAATTCATTATCCCAAGCCTATTCTGAGGCAATGGTTATTAGTGATCAGATGCAACCAAAAGGCCACATGGCATACTCCATCCCAATGTTAACACACAAATGCCTATTTTGATTTTTTTTCCAAATAATAACCAAAATACCCTAGCTCTTAATCAAATCCCAAGCATGAACATCTTACATACTGGTTATGCTACTCCTAATCAAAATTTGGGGTTCCTAAGCCACCAAGATACAAATGGATCTTCTACTAATGATAAAAAACCCTTAATACCTTCTCCTAGTTCAAAAAATAATTAGGTACATAATTTTAAGACCCCTAAAAGAGAGAATGAGTCTATTTTAAAAATTATTAAAAAACTCAGCACTAATTTTTTCCAATTGAAAAAGCAAGTTGGCAACACTAGTGAAAATTATAGAAGGAACTTTACTTTCCAAAATTTTAATATACAAAAAAATATGTTGCATAATGACATCTTCTACAATAACAACAAGACTAATAAATCCTCTTCTAGTAACAAAACCATGAACACTAATCTCACAGACATTACTTTTCTTGACTATTGTAGAGTGCATACTACTACTAAACATGGTGAGATTAATTATATTGAGTTTTGAAAATCGTTTTCAGATTTTTAGGAATAAATAGATACATTTGAAGTAGTACCTAATAAGGATATCAATGCAAATACATCTATCCCTAAGCCTTCCGACTATATCCACATAATATAAACCTTTGATTTTCCCTTTCAAGAGGAAAATGAATTAGATGAGATCCCTAAGGAAATCCATGCATTTTAATAGTTATTAAAAAAGACTTACCCATTGAGGGACATAGAGTAGAAGCAAACTTTGACCACTTCAACTCCTCCTAATAACTATGGGACCCCTCCTAACACTACTTCAAGGAATGACCCTGAGCCACCCGAAGGAAGTTCTTCCAAGCCTAGTGTTGACTCATTAAGCAAGACTGGCTATAATATTTTTGAAGACATAAATGAAATCAAGGCCAAAATCACCTTACATGAGGTAACATAGATCATAGAATAAAGATATCTACTGTTGGAGTCCTTGAAATTTAGAAAAACTCTTAAGATTGATCATTTATATGGATGATCTAATAGTTTTCTCTAAAAATAGGGAAGATCACTTCATGCACCTGCAACAAGTTTTTGAAAGATGTAGAAGGTATGGAATTTCCTTGAAACCTAAGAAAAGCATATTTTATGTAACTAAAGGAAAAATATCAAGAAATGTTGTAACCAAAGATTAAATATCCATAAACCTTGAAAGAGTGGAGGCCATATCTAGAATTGATCTCCCAAACAGTAGGAAGGAATTAAAGTCATTCTTTGGAAAAATAATTTTTTTAAGAATGTTTATTTCAAGTTTTGTAGAAATTTTCAAGTCATTAAATGACATGCTCAAGAAATATGCCAAGGTAATCTAGAATGAAGAATCCAAGAAGGCATTTAGTGACATCAAATAGGCCATTGACCAAGCCCTAATGTTTATAAATCTAGATTTCTCAAAAGATTTCTACCTTTACTCTTTTTTATCTAACCATACTATGGCTATGATACTGACTCAAAAATTTGAAGGGTGTGACCACCTAGTATCCTTCATGAGTAATAATTTTAAGAATGTTGAACTAAACTATTCCATGATTGACAAGTAGACATATGCAATAGTAAAGGCAATAAAGAATTTTAGGCACTACATCCTTAGAATTAAAGTGCATGTTATTATACCTAACCCTGCCACTAAGCTTATGTTGAGTCAAAATGAGTTAGGGTAATGTAGAGGTAAGTGGATTTTAGTTTTGTAGAAATATGATTTGGAGATGAAGGTATCAAATCTAGTAAGGTGCCAAGGTTTGATTTAGATGATTTCCAATACTATCCCTAGACTAAGTATCATGCAAGTAGGCTAGCATAATTTTCAAAACAATGAATGATATGATTTAATCATATATTTTCTAATCAATATTACTTGTCCTATAGATATATCTAGGTATCAAAAGAGATCCTTGAGGATCAAGGCATCAAATTACTTAATTAAGGATGAAATCTTGTATAGAAGGAACTTTGAAGGAATCTACCTAAAATGTATTTCATAAGAAGAAGCTACCTAGATTATGGCCACCTTTCATGAAAATATAGGTAGTGGACATCCCTCTAGAAGGATGATAACTCAAAAAATCCTAAGGGATGCTTACTATTGGCTTACTATCTTCAAGGATTCTCACAAGCATGTGAAAGAAGTCCACTTGTGTCAAATATTTAGTACCAAAGAGCCAAAGGAGGATATGCCTCTATAGCCAGCCATGATTGACAAACCATTTACATAATGGGGTCTATAATTTGTTGGATTGATCAACCAAAACTCATATGAAGGTCAAAAATACATCTTGACTGCCATAGATTATTGCACTAGATAGACTAAGCCAGTGGCCACCAAATAATGTAGGATGAAGGAAATGATTAGTTTATTAGAGGATAATATATGTACTAGATTTGGGACCTTGATTTATTTGGTATGTATCAATGGGTCTACATTCATCTCAATTGAGATGACTGAATGGGCTTATGACAAAGGTATTACACTTAAGTTTTCCTCTAATCACTATCCCTAAGGGAATGGTGTTTTTGAATCTAAAAATAAAAATCTAATGAAGGAAATCAAGAAGTTTGTAGAAGATAAACCTTTAACTTGGCATAAACTACTCAAATTTTCACTTTTGGCTGATAGAAAAAGGATCAAGAAAACCTTAAAGGATTCACCTTTTTTGATGGTGTATGGGTAGGACCCCATTTTTCCCATCACTCTCAAATTGCATACATACAAATTTATTCAAGAATACATGGAATATAGCTAAGAACATGCCACTTTTAGGCTATTAGACATCATTCAAATGGAAGATTATAGAGAAAAATCTTTTTATAACTTTAGTAGACACCATGCCATGGTGAAAAGATGGTTTGGCAAAAGGTCTAAAGTCAAAGTGTTCAGGTAGGGAGACTTAGTCCTCCTTTGGGACAAATCATCCAAACCCAAAGGTAAGCATGGAAAATTCACACCCCTATGGATTAGAACATAACATATTGTAGAGACACTAGGGAACAACACCTTCAAGCTCAAGGATTTACAAGGGCTAGAGTTCATATTGCCTATTAATGGGCAATACATCAAGAACTACTTCTCTATCACCCCTCCTCAGGTCTTCATGGAGTAAGATATAAGATGAGTAAACTAGAGTAGATAGGTTAGCTAGTTTTCTTTGATCATATTTACTTTCATATCCCTAGTTTGTAAATATGTTTTTTCAATTTTTTTTGGGTTTCCTTATTTTGATGTCTTCCTTTTATTGTGTGTTACTTGTTTATTATCTTCCTTGATTTCAGGATGTCTTTTGAGACATCCTTGAGCCTAGAAGTTATAAAATGTGCTCAATATTTTGCCCAATTCTAAAAGAAGGTATGAAAACCATACAAAGGAAACCAGTGTCCTAGAACCTATCATTATGATATAGCTTAGAGAAACTAAGTATAGACATGCATAGATAAAATCATTCCATGAGACCTAAGTCATGAACTTGGATCTATACTAGTTTTAAGAAGATTTACACTTAAGGATTGGAGACTTAAATTATCAAGAGTATGCCTTTAACTAGTACTTAATCAACATCCTTGCCTAAGACAAGATTTTTAGCCTTGGGTGATCCTCCTAAAATCAAATATTTGACTAAATCCTAAACCTAGCTATATTACTTCCTAACATTACTAGAAGCATAAAGATATAAAATAAAAAGAATAAGAATACAAATCAAAAAATTAAGATTTCATACAAAGCTGATTTAGGAAACCTCCATTGGGACTATGGATGCCTGACTGGTAATGGAAAAAGGCCATGAGTGGAACCAAAGGTATCTCTATCAGGGTTATAGATGTTTGGTTGGTAGTAGAGCAATTCCAAAGCCCTCCTTATGCAAAACCATGACTCATAATGAACATTTAGTGCACCCTAAGTTAGTATTACTGATTAAAGGTAGGAAGATAAGAACTACTTCTTGAATCCTATGGAAAATAGTACATGGAATCAAAGCACACACACAACTCAGGTATGTCCTAATGTTTGTCCTTAAATCCACAAGTGCAAGGTTTGTTTCAAAACCAATTGGATATATATGGTATTTTATTTAACAAGTGGAATGATGAACTCAATGTTTGTCTGACTCAGAGTCTATAAGTCTTAACATATTACTATGTTTCCCCCTAGAGGTTACCATTTTTTGGGACCAACATACCCCTCCATTTTGATTTAAAATTGGGGACCCTTGAGAAGTCTTTGTGCCCAAGTTTTAAATCATCTAAACATTGAAGTCTTTAATAAAATTTGAAGATCATACACTCTATTAAGGAACATACTTGTGTGATTTAATCCTCTTATTTTAGATTAACCCTACTAACAAGGTTACATGAGTCATTTTGTAGCTTCCATAGAAGATTTAGGGTTCTGTGTTCAAAAACCTTGGGTGACCCTTGATTCAAATTCAAATATTGAAGGGAGATAAGTTGGTAGGAACCAATTAAAAGGATGATATAAATAGGAGGTTTGTGTGGGTTTAAGTCATGTTTTCATAACATAACTTAAAATCTTCTTTGTTTCTTTCCCCTTTATTTTCCTAAGTTCTTTGGGTCTAATTTTACATGGTTCCATGATGTCCCTCTTTATGTTACCTAACTTAGGCTAGGTAATTAATAATAAAGTCCCAATAATTATCTCAAACTTAGCATTAACACCTTATGCTAAGTTCTTTTATTTATGTCCTCAGGTCTAAAATTTATCTCCCTCACTCTTAGCAGGATCCTATGATCGATGCTTGCCCATAGGATTTGATCAGATGGAACATCCTAACTGAAAGGCTTTGGATTAAACAATATACACCATGATAGATCAACAAAAATCATTCACTCACTAGATTTGATCCAATAACATGAGGTCCAGGTGGAATTTTCAAAGGCATCCCAGGCTCTTGGGAATGATGCATGTCAAATTTTCATTTGAGCTATGATTGGTCAAGAAATCAATGGCAATCACTCACTCACTAGATTTGATCCAATGATGTGAAAGATCCAATAAATTTTTAAATATTCACAAGCTCAACATGTGGCTAACACTCAACCAAGGTGAAAAATGACATGAGATATGTAGCATGGGAAAAATCTATGAGGGTGCCAAGTGTCATGATCGTAATCCAAGAGATCACTAAGATAATAAAAGATGCAGACTCAAATTTAGATCAAAAAAATCATACTTGCTTACTGGATTTGATCCAATAGTGTGAATTAAAAGGAAGATTTTAAAATCTAATGAATAGTATCCAAATGACACTTATGAAAATTTCCATGAAAAGCCCATAATTATGCCACATGGGCTCCAAACAAGCATAAAAAGTTAGAATCAAGGATCTTTTGAACTCAAAAATACAAGGGTATAAAGCAAAGTGTCTCCATCAAATCCAAAACACGTATGAAGTTAAATTTTGAATATATCCTACCATTAAAGCTCCAAACCCTAAACCCTTTATAAAAAAGACCTAACTCAATTCAGTAAGTTATAGTTCAATCAAGATAACATAATTGTGTTCTTGAGAATAATTACTATAGCAAGAACCCTTGGCAATATAGTAAAGGCAATTTAATAACATTATAAATGGCCACTAGAAATCAATAATTGAAGATAGAAGATGAGATTTATCTAACATCTGATAGTGAAGGAAGGATTTTAAAGGATATAGAACTAGACTTGGTGGTTGTGAACATACATGGAGGGAAGAATTGCTCCAAATTGTTCTTCTTGATAGATGAGTTACAACCTATCTCCTAGGAAGAAAATAGGAATGGAAAAATGAATCGAAGGTATAATGACTTGGTTGTAATTTAAATGGCCAGTCTTCACCATGCCACAAAAAAACTAGAGGTAATGCATTATATTGATGTCCTTGCACCCATTTTTATTGATTATAAGATATATGGGGAATGGATCATTTAGGAGTGTAGTTATAAAAGGGGGGTATACATCTCTCCTATGGCCTTTGAAACCTATTATAAGCTCTATTTACCCCATCATAACCTCCATGACATGAGGAACTGGGCTAAAACCCAAGACCTTGATTTAATCCTCACACACTGGTTAATCTAAGGATGCCATGTCTTCAAAACCCTAAATGGTATGATCCCAATTTTCCAGTTTAGGAAAGACATTAGAGTATCCAAGACCCTAATAAATCAAAGTTTGGTGCCCCTTCCACCACATATGTAAACAACATTTGGGTGTCTTATGTACACTTCATGATAGAAAAGAAATTGACCCCTCCAACGGAGACTTAACTAGCTTCTTCTTGCCTAATAAATTAATAACCATCAAAAGATAAACCTCTAAGCAATTCTATATGATGTCTTAATTGTATAGTTCCCTTATAGCCTCTATATCCTTCTCTAGCATTAGGAATTGGTCCCCTGATGGTAGAACCATAATTTCTCACCACTATTCCAAATTATACATATTCAAGTATAGGAACCACATGCAATTCATCTAGGATTGTGTTTTCCCAACCATATATGAAGCCATCATAGGAATTCCTATGTTGAGATTACATACCCTTAACAAGAGATAGATAGAAACCATGGGGGATGTATGGTATTATCTAGACTACACTACCATTAGGATAGAGGGAATCCTAACCCAAACTTACAGGCTACCAGTCCATGTCCCCAATAAGCTTGTCAAGTAAGAGATTTCCTCCAAAATCACCCAAGGTACAGACAAGGTATGAAAAGAGAAGAGGAAAGTAAAAACCCAACCCCTCCCATTGGATATTAGGAATATTATAATAAAATATTTTAATAAATTGGAAATCATGGTAATGCATAAGAATTCTTTTGATTTCCAATTATATGACCTTAAAATGTGGGACCCCAGGGGTAGGGTTGTTAACAACATTAATGATAGAAAGGTCCCTAAGATTTAATATGAACATAAGCTAGGTGTTGGTGATGAAATCCATATTAGAGAAAATAATTTTGAAGAAGTGCTCTCCAAAATCAAAAACTACAATATCAAGTTGAAAAATAGATTGATCAAATACAATAAGCCTACAGGGGAGATATGGTAGTTGCATCCATTGCAATGTCATTTGTTGTCAAGACCATTTGGGACCACACATGAGGATCTATCTCTTCAAGGGTAGAAATCTAAACCTCAATCCCACCAGTAGGAGCCTCAAGATGAACAACCTCAGACTAAAAAACCTCAAGATGGAAAGGATAAAGGCAAGGAGAACCAAGATTGGAACATAGACCTAAGGAAGGTCTCTCACTTGTAGAACTCCCACAAAGGCCACCTTATCCCATGGAATTTGTTGACATGATATCTCTTAAGCCATAAGAGACATTGGAGGGTGTTCTCATTGATATTATAGTGGCATATAACTCAGATAGAGAAGGGGATCCCTTTGAAGAAGCAACAAATTAGCTAGTTTTGTTATAAAAGGAGAAAAAGAAAGTAAAGCTAGCCTTGGTTCCTATGACTCCAAATAACAATCCTAGATTGACCTTTACTCACCATAATAGTGAATTTAACCTCTTCAGTGATGAGAATCCAATCTATGGACCACTCATCCTTTATTGGTTCATGTATGGGAAGTTGTAAAAGATCCCATCCCTATCTCATTCATGGGCCTTGACATAGATTGGCCTGAATAAGCATGATAACATCAAATCCTAGATCATAGACATAGTAAAAAATCAAAAAGAGAGAAGAATAAAATTTAATCATATTCAGGGAGGATGGAAAATTGACACCCTAAGTACCTCTAGTAGTGTAAGTATGCAGGTTCTTGAGCCTCCAAAGTTTAAGGAGATAGAGGTTAAAGCCCAACTTAACCTAGACATAATAAGATTAGAAAGGATCACCACAAGGATGGCCATGGTTGGTCAAGAGGAATTCACCTTTCAAAAGGTGGAGCCATTCATAAAGCTAACCCCTATTGGAGGAAAATAACTTGGAGAGGTTTCCATCCATGAAGAAGATATGGAAACTTTAATTGAGGCTCAATCTCAATAGGCTAGAGCTAGTGTCCAGGGATTAATACAAATAATTAATAAAATTAAGAAGGAAAAAGAGAGTTTTCAAACTCAAGCAATTCTCATAGTATTAGATTCAATGACTAAATTTATCAAGGAGTCATTCCATGACATGTTTAGAGCACTAAAGTATATGAAATTTAAGGTAGGATGCACTAGAAATCTAGGCCACCTTAGCCAAGGAGTTGGTTACTTAATGGAAAACTTATAAAGATAAGATTACTCAACTTCTTAATATTCATGTTAAAAAGTAGATACTAAATTTTAAATCCATCAGCATGGGGCACCTAAGTGCCATTTTAATAATTTTTGTAGACAAGGTCCAAGACTTGAGTGCTTGGCATTCTAAGATGGAAAAACTTATTAAGGAGGACAAAGAACTCATGATCAGAATTGAGAATCTCTTAAAAACTATGCTCGAGGATCCTACATATCCCACTACCCTAGAGATTTAGTGATGAATACTTCCAGCACCAAGCCACTTTGGTGAGTCAAGAAATCAAGTGTAAAATCCAAGGACAATCAGGGCAAGATAATAGCATAATATTAGACATGATATTTAATGCAAGGGAAAGGATCAATAAATCTAGAAGTATTAAGGAAGATTTGGCTAGGAATGATAAGGATTTTGATGAGTTGGCTGATGAAGAAGAGGAACATATTACAAGACCTATCATAGACTTGGGATTAGTGGATTAATAACATGAATGAGCTATGGGCATCCTTTAGCTACAAAGGGTCGCACCTCTAACATCCAAATTATGGTTTACCTGAGAGATGGCATATTTTTTGTGAAGGCAAATGCTATTTTGTTAGAGTGATTGCCTCTAGGTTAGTCTATTTTAAAATACACATGTATCATAGTTTGTTACAAAGATAACTATCTTTATCCTTATACACCTATATTTTAGACTGATCAGTATACTAACTAGCTTTATATAAAGGAATGTATTACCATTTGTAAAAAGGGAGAGAAAATTAGAGATATTTTTATACCACTTCTAATAATTAATACAAGATATCAAGGAATTTAGCAAGAATTATCTAGGTTGATGTGTTTGAATTGTTAAGTTTCTCAATTGCTTGTCTAAGTTTGAATATGAATAGTTTCTATAAATACTAAGTTAGATCCTAAATTACAGGGTTACCAATTTGTCTAGGTTAGTTGAATGAAATTGAGTTTACTTCAATTTATGTTCTCTACAATAAAGATGCAAATTAGCTATCTAGATGTGGTGTAAAACTTTAAAAGTAAATCTTGTTCTTATTTGTATTGTCATCCTATCTTCAAAATTAGGCCTAGTTTGTAGTGAAACATGAGCTTAGGATAATTTAAACTTATATACTAGTTAAAATCATGCTTGGTAACTCTTGAAACTCTGTCAATATGTTCATAATCAAGGATCAAAAATCACCATTTCTCTCTTACTTTACCCTTTCCGTTTACTCTTTCTTTAAACAATTCACTTTAGTTTAAAACATTGTTCATAACCATTTAGTTTAGTCATAGTTTAGATCTAGACCATTTGTCAGAATTAACATCAAGATTAATAAAATAAGGCACCAAGATGGCTCCCAACCATCAAACTTTATAAATATTGTGGAACAATCTACATTTCCCTACTATTGTTTCACCACACTATTATTTCATCACAGGCATCCTAATTTCCAAATACCTTTTACTCATGCCTTAAATTCTTTGGATCCTAAAATGAGAAGTGTTATTTAAACACTAATAACACCTGTGTTACATTTAGAATCATAATCATAACCTTAATTAAATAAAGGAAACAACATATAAAAACAACCTATTAAATCTATCTACAACCTTAATTAACCTACCTTGGTAGTAATAATACTAATGAAAACATTAGTAAGGTAATTATCATTACTTTTATTTCACATCCTATAATACATTGTAATCTCATGTGCATGAATTCAAGTTATGGGATAACTTCCCATAATATGAGAGGAAGTTAATGGCTTGAGCCTTCAGCATGAACAAGAGAAGTTATTCACTCATGCCCTAATTGGGTGAGGTGTAACCCCATTAATAGGTAAAGGAACCATAACATGGTCACATATAAATAATAATTAATCTAAAATAATACTATGGGCTTAATTAACCTTGACTATAAGCTTGGTGATCTGGTCACAAGGTGATGCATATGCAGTTTAAAACTAATCTGTTACTATTAATTCAACATGTGTCTTACTTAAAATTCTAATACTTAATCAAACTAATGTGTTGTACACGTAAGTGGATTAAAGCATGATTCAATGCCTTAAGTTGTGTGTTGCATGTGAAAATATTTATTAAAAAAAATTGAGGCTCAGTTTTTGGGTCTCTACATCTGCTATTAGAGCCTAATGGTAATATTCAATAATTTAAAGGAATCTAAATTTGTTTATGTACTTCCTTTCTACTTTCATGTCTAATGTCTTGAATTTTATATTAACTATAATAGTAAGTACATGATCATGATGTGAAAGTGTTAGGGCTAAACACCATGAAGGTAAAAGGGCTAGTAGGATTGTTAGGTGAATAAATCAGAGTGAACCACCTCAAGAAAAAAATCATGAAGGTAATGTTAGGAACCCGTGGAAGCACAATTGATTACCATATACAAGCAAATTAAGATGTGGAATTAACCAAAAGTAACAAGTAACTAGAAACCAAAAACAACACAGAATATGAGAGACAATACACAACTTGTATTAATACTCATCCAGAAAAGAATACAATAAAGAGACACCACACTCTTCCACCTTACAGAGGCTTCCCACACCTCAAGTGTACAGTACTTCTTTCCTCAAAGCTCTCTCTCTCTTACGGTCCCAACACACAACTCAAACACAGAGTTGGTGTTCACCTCCAACCAGTCAGTATCCACTACTGTCAGTACACCAGTGCTCCATGCACTCCACAAGTGCTCCACACACTCCAAGTATACAATTGTACTTCAAGTAGATCTCTCCTAAACTGCAACAACCTACAACCCAATGATCTTACTTATGGAAGGAACTGCCTTGCCTTCCTCTCTTACTCTAGACCAAGTACACACCATACTCCAAGTAGATCCTGCCTGATCCTGCTCCCTATTGTGTTGCTATCACCTTGATTCTGCTGCCACCTACAGATCAACCTGGTTCTACACACTTGCAAATATTGCACACACATACACCTGCAGATCAATGATCTTACTTACCATGTAGATCTCCAAACGTGGCCTTGCACACCTACTGACCAAGATCATACATACATGAAGAACCCTTCTGATTTTCCAAAACTAGCATCCACACTTGGCACTTCTATGGAACTAGGAGGAACACCCTTGCTCTCTTCACACACAGAAGGAGCTAACTTTGCTCAACTCAAACTAGAACACTTTACAATATAGCCTATGAGTCTCTTAAATAAATCTCATGCAAACAATAATTAGACAGCTAATTACAATAATTAGATCCATAGCTTTGAGTCTAAAATTGGCTCTCATCATGTAAATAACCAGTTCATTAACAAACTGTTCATAACACTCACAGTTTTGAATTGCACAGGTGACTAACATCGATCCCTTTCTGCCTATAGGTGACCGATGCCAGTCGATCCCTGACCGATGTCATTTTCTCTTCCTATCTAATCCTGTCGATGTTGGTTGGCCTGACCAATGCCAATGTATGTGACACTTTAGCAACCTCCTCCAATGTCTGCATCAGTGAAGCTTTTAGCTCCATAACCTAACAATATCCCACTTGGAGATAAATAGCTGCACTATACCTGTACCTATACTTATACCTGTACCTTGTCTAATCTATTTCTTGGCTTGTATCCCTCTTCAAGATCAACCTTGAAGACCAACCACCACACAACTTGTGGTGCACCTCCTATCATCTGAGTAACCTGCCACATCCAAACCTACAAACCCATGTAGTGAAGTCCTGACCCTGCATAGCATGAATCCCTACTACTGGTCCCTCTCAAATACCTGAGAACCCACTTCCCTGAATTGGCTCTTGACTCTCTGATAGCACCCACTACTTGGGAAAACACAGGTCTATACCAAACCTCATGTGATTTTAGACACTGATCTATCCATCCCTTAGTGTGCTCTGGTTCTACATCCTATGTATTGAACCTCACCAACACCTGATTCACATCAGCTCCCACTTGAGACAAAATCAACATGTGATCTTCCATGTCTCTCATGCCAAAGAATTTTGCTACTCCAAATTCCTCATGACATGCCACTGAACTAACCTTACCCTTAGTTCAGCAAAACCCTATATGTCTAAACCTACACCAAGCTCATCTTCCACATACAGTAATAGGATAATGTTGTGACCATCATCCACCTGATAAGACAAACATAATGGTTATACTGACATTAACTAAAGCCCTACTTTGTCATCCACCTAGTACCACTTGTCAGCCCTGTCCCATTATCTTGTAGCTTCCTCAAGACCATATGACCTGGCCTTCTGTCTCACGTGTCCATTCTCTCTATTCTTTAACCAAGATATCCATTCATCTTAGTGCTTTCATCCCAGCTAAAAACCCTACCAAATCTCTCATTTGGTCCTACAACCTGTTCATGCCATGCTCCCACTATTTCCTGGATCCTTCCTGCTCTATAGTCAGTAACTAGTATAAAGAAGAGGAATAACAAATTTGAGGCTTACTTGCACTTTCAGTCCTTCCCATGGGTGTTTGAGACTCCTTGATAGCTTACTATCCACCCAAAATCTATTACAGTGATTGACCTCAGTCACCACATAGTCTGCATCCTATCGACGTCAGTTCTATGCACCTATCCTGACTATCGACCCCATTGACGTCATTGTATAGCTACTACCAATGTCAGTCCACCTAACCAACATCAGTCTTACTATCACTGATGTCGGTCCTCCTAACCGACGTCGGTCTTACCCTACCCAACACCACCAGCTCTGGTCTGCACATGATCGACATCGGCACCTATCTGTTCGATGTTGGTTCCCTCTGATCGATGCCGATAACTGTGTTCGAATGTGAGTGATGACTTTTTACCCGTGAGCTCCTTTGAATCAAAACCCATGTCCAAACTGCCCTGCTCAAAAGTAACCAGCCCCATCCACTGGTCTCTGTCTGTCATCTCCTCCAAGAACACCACTTTCCAGTTCTTAAGTTTATCAAACACATCTGTCTTCCACTTAAGAACATGCATCTCCTTCTTGCTCATGTGACAAAGCCTACAAAGCCATGTCTTCACAATAGAAGAAGAATTAGTAATATAAGTAGATAGATAAAGGATACCTACTTTCTTACCACCTGCTAATTCAAGTGCATCCGCTATGAGAGTTCCTGTGCATCTCTTATCACCCAACTTTCCTGAAGCAATTAGCCACATCTTCAAGACTGGGACCTGCATGACCTTCTTCAACACCCATGTGTTGGCCGCCTATAATTTCAGCAACACTTCCCCTTTGCCAAAAATTTGACAAGGCTCACCAACCCCTCTACTTGGGGTTGCATGGAAAGAGGCAATGAAATCTATTAACCAAGATTCAACTTTATCCAGAGCATCCTGTGCAGCAACACCTAAAAAATCTACTTCTTCATGCTGATCTACTACCAACCAACAATCTTTCTTTTCTTGCTCTTTCTTTCCATAACACCGTAAGTGACCATTCGTGCTATTCAGTTTCTCCATTCGTAGCTTACTTTCTTCTGTCGTTGCTATACTCCCACTCCATCAAAAACCCCTGAGAGTGCCCTTTAACCAAACACAAACCTACTCTCTGTAACCTTAGCTCTGATACCAACTATTAGGAACCCGTGAAAGCACAATTGATTACCATATATAAGCAACTTAAGATGTGGAATTAACCAGAAGTAACAAGTAACTAGAAACCAGAAACAACATAGAATATGAGAGACAATACACAACTTGTATTAATACTCATCCAGAAAAGAATACAATAAAGAGACGCCACACTCTTCCACCTTACAGAGGCTTCCCACACCTCAAGTGTATAGTACTTCTTTCCTCAAAGCTCTCTCTCTTATGGTCCCAACACACAACTCAAACACAGAGTTGGTGTTCACCTCCAACCAGTCAGTATCCACTACTACCAGTACACCAGTGCTCCACGCACTCCAAGTACATAATCATACTTCAAGTAGATCTCTCCTAAACTGAAATAACTTGTAACCCAATGATCTTACTTATGGAAGGAACTACCTTGCCTTCCTCTCTTGCTCTAGACCGAGTACACACCATACTCTAAGTAGATCTTGCCTGATCCTGCTCCCTATTGTATTGCTATCACCTTGATTCTGTTGCCACCTACTGATCAACCTAGTTTTTCACACCTACAAACCTTGCATACACATACACCTATAGATCAATGATCTTACTTACCATGTAGATCTCCAAATGTGGCCTTGCACACCTGCTGACCAATATCCTACATATATGAAGAACCCTTCTGATTCTCCAAAACCAGGACCCACACTTGGCACTACTATGGAACTAGGAGGAACACCCTTGCTCACTTCACACACAAAAGGAGCTAACTTTGTTTAACTCAAACTAGAACACTTTACAATAGAGCCTATGAGTCTCTTAAATAGATCTCATGCAAACAATAATTAGACACCTAATTACAATAATTAGATCTATAGCTTTGAGTCTAAAATTGGGTCTCATCATGCAAACAACTAGTTCGTTAACAAACTATCTGTAACACTCGTAGTTTTGAACCGCACAGGTGATCGACGTTGGTCCCTATCTGCCTGGAGGTGACCGACACCGGCCGATCCCTGACAAACATTAGTTGCTCTTCTTGTCTAATCCTATCAACATCAGTTGGCCTAATTGATGCCAGTGTCTGTGACACTTTAGCAACCTCCTCTAATGTCTACATTAGTGAAGCTTTTAGCTCCACAACATAAAAATCTCCCACTTGGAGATAAATAGTTGCACTATACCTATACCTGTACCCTATCTAATCTATTTCTTGGCTTATATCCCTCTTTAAGCTCAACCCTAAAGACCAACCACCACACAACCTGTGGTGTACCTCATGTCATCTGAGTAACCTACCACATCCAAACCTACAAACCTATGTAGTGAAATCCTGACCCTACATAGCATGAATCCCTGCTAATGGTCCCTCTCAAATACCTAAGAACCCACTTCCCCGAATTGGCTCCTAACTCTCTGACAGCACCCACTACTTGGGCAAACTCAGGTCTATACCAGACCTCACGTGATTTCAGACACTGAACTGTCCAACCCTTAGTGTGCTCTAGTTCTGCATCCTACATATTGAACCTCACCAACACCTGATTCACATCAGATCTCACTTGAGACAAAATTAACCTGTGATCTTCCATGTCTCTCATGCCAAAGAATTTTGATGCTCCAAATTCCTCATGACATGCCACTGAACTAACCTTACCCTTAGCTCAGTAAAACCCTATATGTCTGAACCTGCACCAAGTTCATCCTCCACATACAGTAACAGGATAATGTTGTGACCATCATCCACTTGGTAAGACAAACACAATGGTTATACTGACATTGACTAAAGTCCTACTTTTTCATCCACCTGGTACCACCTGTCAGCCCTGTCCCATTGTCCTGCAGCTTCCTCAAGACCATATGACCTGGCCTTCCATCTCACGTGTCCATTCTCTCTATTCTTTAACCAAGGTATCCATTCATCTCAGTGTTTTCATCCCAGCTGGCAACCCTACCAAATCTCTTGTTTGGTCCTGCAACCTATTCATGCCATGCTCCCACTATTTCTTGGATCCTTCCTACTCTGCAGTCAGTAACTAGTATAAAGAAGAGGAATAATGAATTTGAGGCTTACTTGCACTTTCAGTCCTCCCCATGGGCATTTGAGACTCCTTGACCACTTGATGTCTGCCCAAAATCTATTAAAGTGATTGACCTTGGTCACCACACAGTCTGCATCCGACTGACATTGGTTCCATGCACCTATCTTGACTACTGACCCCACTGATGTCGGTGTCTACCTACTACCAATGTTGGTCCTCATGACTGATGTTAGTCTTACTATCATCGACATCAGTCCTCCTGATCGACATCGGTCTTACCCTACCTAACACCACCAACTCTGATCTACACATGACTGACATCGGCACCTATCTATTTGACGTCGGTTCCCTCTTACTGACACTGGTAACTGTGTTCACTTGTGAGTGATGACTTTTTACCTGTGAGCTCCTTTAAATCAAAATCCATGTCCAAACTGCCCTGCTTAGAAGTATCTAGCCCCATCCACTGGTCTCTGTCTGTCATCTCCTCTAAGAACACCAAGGATTTCTAGTTCTTAAGTTTATCAAACACATCTATCTTCTGCTTAAGAACATGCATCTCCTTCTTTCTCATGTGACCAAGCCTATAAAGCCACGTCTTCACAACAGAAGAAGAATCAGTAATATAAGTAGATAGATAAAGGATACCTACTTTCTTACCACCTTCTAATTCAAGTGCATCCACTGTGAGAGTTCTTATGCATCTCTCATCACCTAACTTTCCTGAAGCAATTAGCCACATCTTCAAGAGTGGGACCTGCATGACCTTCTTCAACACCCATGTGTTGGCTGCCTATAATTTCAGCAACACTTCCCCTTTGCCAACAATATGACAAGGCTCACCAACCCCTCTACTTGGGGCTACATGGAAAGAGGCAACAAAATCTATTAACCAAGATTTAACTTTATCCAGAGCATCCTGTGCAACAACACCTGCAACATCTGCTTCTTCATGATGATCTGCTACCAACCAACAATCTTTTTTTTCCTGCTCTTTCTTTCCATAACACCGTAAGTGACCATTCGTGCTATTCAATTTCTCCATTCGTAGCTTACTTTCTTTTGCCATTGCTATACTCCCACTCAATCAGAAACCCCTGAGAGTGCCCTATAACCAAACACAAACTTGCTCCCTATAACCTTAGCTCTGATACCAACTGTTAGGAACCCGTGGAAGCATAATTGATTACCATATACAAGCAACTTAAGATGTGGAATTAACCAGAAGTAACAAGTAACTAGAAACCAGAAACAATATAGAATATGAGAGACAATACACAACTTGTATTAATACTCATCCAAAAAAGAATACATTAAAGAGACACCACACTCTTCCACCTTACGGAGGCTTCCCACACCTCAAGTGTATAGTACTTCTTTCCTCAAAGCTCTCTCTCTTATAGTCTCAACACACAACTCAAACACAGAGTTGGTGTTCACCTCCAACCAGTCAGTATCCACTACTACCAGTACACCAGTGCTCCACGCACTCCACAAGTGCTCCACGCACTCCAAGTACACATTCATACTTCAAGTAGATCTCTCCTAAACTACAACAACCTGCAACCCAATGATATTACTTATGGAAGGAACCACCTTGCCTTCCTCTCTTGCTCTAGATTGAGTACACACCATACTCCAAGTAGATCCTGCCTGATCCTGCTTCCTATTATGTTGTTGTCACCTTGATTCTGCTGCCACCTATAGATCAACCTGGTTATACACACCTACAAACCTTGCACACACATACACCTACAGATCAATGATCTTACTTACCATGTAGATCTCTAAATGTGGCGTTGCACACCTGCTGACCAAGATCCTACATACATGAAGAACCCTTCTGATTCTCCAAAATCAGCACCCACACTTGGCACTATTGTGGAACTAGGAAGAACACCCTTGCTCACTTCACACACAAAAGGAGCTAACTTTGCTCAACTCAAACTGGAATACTTTACAATATAGCCTATGAGTCTCTTAAATAGATCTCATGAAAACAATAATTAGACACCTAATTACAATAATTAGATCCATAGCTTTGAGTCTAAAATTGGCTCTCATCATGCAAACAACTAATTTGTTAACAAATTATTCATAACACTCATAGTTCTAAATTGCACAGGCGACCGACGTCAGTCCCTGTCTGCCTGGAGGTGACCGATGCCGGCCGATCCCTGACCAATGTCGGTTACTCTTCCTATCTAATCCTACCGACGTCGATTGGCCTGACCAACGTCGGTGTTTGTGACAGTTTAGCAACCTCCTCCAATGTCTGCATTAGTGAATCTTTTAGCTCCACAACCTAACAAGTAACTCATATGTAAATATGGAACCAAGGGTTAAAAGTCCACTAGATAATGTAGTTGTGTTGATATTAATTTTTATATCATTAAACAATGTTACAACCTGGATAGTGGCCCAAGAGGACTACATATCACATTACTTTGGTCTCAATATTGATCAGGGTAGAATACCTATAGGAGAATAATTCCCTATTTTACAAGTTAAACCTCTAGGTCATCAAGATATAGTGGTTATAGTCACACCCTTCCTGCATGAATTGAAGAAATAAATAATACCTCTTTTATCTAGTGAAGGTGTTGGAGATGTTGTAGAAAGATGGATTCTATCCTTATGAATAAACATTGGATTATAATCCATGATGATGTGTAAAATTAAAAAATTGAAAGATAACTAGTAAGTCAAGTTGGGCATAGAAACATAATGTCAAATCACAAAAATGACTAGGCAGGTTGATTTAGATTCAGTGGAAATGGTCACACATCTAAATTTATATGTGATTCCAATAGGATCCTATGATGTGGTCATAGGAAGGGATTTATTATTTAATTATTAATCAATATTAAATTAATTTAGCAGTACCACCCATTTCTTAAATGATCACAAACATGCTTTGGTATTGTAGGGTACCAAAATATCAATCAATTTACATCTTGTATCAGCTATATAACTATAAATTACAGCCATAAGCAGCCATTTTTTGTATGAAATACAAGTTGAAGAGATGTCTAAAGAGGTGCACCTAAGTTTTTATTACCATACCTTTTTACAATAATTTTGATGTGTATTTAAAATACTTTCCAAGTATCACCCTAGTGGGAGAATTTGACTTCTCCATTAACATTCTTCTTAGGTTAGCTCCATATTCTAAAGCACCATATCATATTAATATTGTATATTTGTAGGATCTAAAAAATTATCTCCAAGAGATGATAATAAAAGGGTTAATAAGGCCAAGGATTTCACTATGAGGAGCACAAGTGTTGTTTGTAAATAAAAAGGATGGAGCCTTTTGTTAGTGCATCAATTATCGAAGGATCAACAAGGTTACCATTAAGAATTGACACATGCTACCCCACATAGATGATCTCTTTGATTATCTTAAGGAATAGAATTTTTTTTCCAAGATTTATTTAAAATTTATGTACCATTAGCTCCAAATTAAAGATGAATGTATCCATAAAACATCATTCAAAACTAGGTATGGGCACTATGATTTCATAGTTTTGTCCTTCAAGTTAGTGAATGCATGTGAATCATTAATAAATAAATAAAATTAAATATTTTCTAGACCAATTTATGTTAGATTTTATTAATCATATCATGGTCTATTTGAATAATGTGCAAGATCATGAGCAACACTTACTTCATAATGATTTCATGAGTAATAGATTTACGACAAGATACACAAATTCTCACTCTTTCAAGATATATTCACTACTTGATTCACATGATTTTTAAATATGGGGTGTTGGTAGATTTTGAAAATATGAAAGACATCATGGAATGGTATTTTCCAAAGAGTGTACATGAAGTTAGAAGTTTTATGGGGTTGGCAGGGTACTAAATAAGGTTTGTAGATAACTTTTATAATATTACTACTGATGATTAGAATTGCACTACTTCCAAAACCAACAATGGGAAGTTTCAGGAATGTGGGACTTGTAGCCTGAAATGACCTCTAGATTTTAAAGAAGCTGGCTCTTCTTTATCTCAATGGTATTGTAAGAAAAAGGATAGAAATTAAATAGAAACACTAATGCAATGAAATAAAATATAACTATGGAAATGCACCTGAATTTAATTTGATCCTTAACTCTAAACACAATGAAGCTATATTTAGGATTCAATTACATTAAAGAGCAAACAATGCATGATTAGTGTAAAATATGAAAATAATAGAATCAAAGGCTCATGACTTAGATTATTTTTGCAGTAACATAGAAAATATCAACAAAGGCATAGAACTCAGTCTTCTTATTAATTTTCTAGTCACATTAAAGACACAGAGACATGCATAATTATACAAACTTTCTAACTCAATAAAATAGAACAAAGGCAAATGATATTCCTGGCCACAGCAAGAAATTCTAAAACTTCTTGATAAAAATCTCTCACAAAAATTTCTCTCTATCTTCTGATGATGATCCATTATGATGATCCCTGTACCCATATTTATAGCATCAAACTAGCTCTAGATTGCCCACATGTTCCCAACCCAACATTCTAACTGAACTAGAAGTGTTTAACAAAAGATATTTTTTAGATCTAAAACATTTGGTCTCGCTGCAAGTTCATTGGCTAAATTACACACATGTGACACTTTTCACTATGAAATAGATGAGGATTCTCAGTGTGCTCCACTTAATCTACTTGAGAACTATATCATTATTTAGGAGGCACCACAAAATGACACTTGGTAGTTTTTGTGGCACTTATAGGAGACACACAACACTTTCTGCTACATTATACTCTTTACTATGTCTTGGTATTAGGAGTTCTTTGTCTTTGAAAGCTATCATAGTTCACTACTTTGAAACTTTAATAATTTATAGAGAATTGGACCCACAACACTTCTCACTTGAGTAGCTTTAAAAGGAGAATAGGGATAGGTGGCACTTTTTGTGTATCTTTAATAATGGACACATGGCAGTCTCTGCTGAGCTTTATCTATACTATAGAAAACTTCAAGACTCATTTTAGATTCACACAGATGATGAAAGTTGGTAGCCTCCACTTTATTTGGAAACAAAACCCAAGGCCCACCACAGTCTTTACTTAATCAATGACACAAAATGAAGAAACTATGGATGTCGACACTTGGTGGCTTCCGCTACTTTTAGCTAGGGGCACATGGTGACTTCCACTATTTTTAGAAAAAACATATTTAAACCTTCCAAAGTTGCCACTTGGCACCTTCTGCTTGACCCTGAGAGAAGATTATTGAAATAAGATTTTGAAATCCATTAGAAATATGAAACATGGATGCCGACACTTGTCGCGTTCCACTGAATTACTTCAAGACATGTGGCACATTCTGATGCTTTTTAGAAATAAAGTATAATGTGTCTTAGATGATGACACTTGGCATGTTCTACACCACTTTGATACTTAGACAAAATTTAGGCAAAAAAGAAAACTCGCACCCGCATTCTATGTTAAAAACTTCACTACCTCGAAACTAAAATGCGTAGGGACAAAACTTAGAGCACACAACTAAAACTCAAAATAAAATGTAGAGTATTTTCTACTCTACAATTACCAACCTAATAAATTTGTTATAGTGAAAAGGTAAAAATTTTATCTAGACTGATGAGTGTGAATTGGATTTTAACAAGCGACAAGAATTTTTAACTACAACACTTGTGTTATTGATTTTAGATCCAAATGGAATGTTTTTTAGTATGGGTTCATGCTTCCAAGCTTGGGTTAGGAAAAATAATTTCTCATAGTGAATGTGTATTAGTCTATGAGTCAATAAATTTGAAAAATCATGATGTAGAGTTGAAAAACTCATTAGTTAAACTACCCCATGCATGATTTGAAACTTGCTACATTTGTTCATGTGTTAAAAAAGTGGTGTCACTACCTAATCAAGAAGCACTTTGTGATAAATTTAGATCACCATGGTCTTACTCGCATCTTTTCTAAAGACAACATAAACACTAGGTAATGAAGGTGTCTTGAGTTTGTTAGTGATTAAGATATTGACATCAATTACATTAAATGAAAATAAAATATACTGACTAATGCACTCAGTAGGTAATCTTATATTGTTTCCCTTTCATGAATTAGGTCTAAATTTAGGGATTTACTCCTTGAACAACAACCCAATGACCCATTTTATGTGAAAATTTAGTATTAAAATGTAGTTAATGTCAAGGAACATGAAAATTCTAACTTTTAATTTAAACTTGACGGCCTCTTAAAGTCCCAAGGCATAATATATGTGCTCGTGGAGAACTATTTAAGGTTGAGAGTGCTAAATGAAGTCCATAATGCACCTTATTATGTGCATCTAGGTGTAACTAATATGGATCATGAATTAAAACTCTTATATTTTGACACAGTATGAAGAAAGACAATACATTTCATGGAAAAAATCCTTGAATGTCAACATGTTAAGGCTAAACATTTCCATCCTAGTAAGAAATGGTTAGTTGTGTACATGTACTTTATTACATGGCTGCCTAGAATCATCATGATAATTTTTTTATCATGGTTAATAAACTTATAAAATAAGAAGACTTTATCCTTATAATTATAGAAGATGATGCTCCTATATTTGTGGCAAGATTTGTCTATGATATTTTAAGACTTCATAGTATGCAAAAAGTGATATTATCAAAATTTGAAAAACTTTTTAAAACATATTTTTTGTTGAAATTGATTTTTACATTGGTACAAACTCAAATTTTATTTTAACTTACCATCCAAAAATTGATGGTCAAATAAAGCATGTCAACCAAGTGGTGAAAGATATGTTGTGTATGTATGCAATGTACCATACTACTAAGTGGAAATATTACCTTTCATTATTAGAATTTTCCTAAAATAACATGTACCATTTTTTATTTAATATGGCACCATTTGAATCACTCCATGGTAGAAAGTGTAGAACACCATTAGGCTAGGATGGATTAGACAACAAAGTTAATCTTGGACCTAAAGTTTTACTAGACAATGGCACTCAAATGTTAATTATAAAATAAAATTTAAAGGTATCCTTAGATCATAAAAATATTTATGTCAATATAAATTTAATTAAATGAAAATTTCATATTGACAATAATTTTTTTGTGATATTTCATCCTAGAAAAAGGTCTATTAAATTTGGCAAAGTAGCAAAGTTAACTTTTAGTTTTTTGGGGAATTTTTATATGGTTGAAGTAATCAATCATGTGGCCTTAAGTTGAAACTTAAAATTTCTCTTTCAAATATTCATGATGTTTTTCATAATTATATTCTTAATAAATGTGTTTTTGACTTTTCACATAAAATCGATTGACAAATTTTATAGGTAAAAGATGATATGATTTTATAATCGAAACTAGTATGTGTGTTGAATTAGTGTAGCATTAAACTATGAAACAAATAAATTCAATAAGTATTGATCTACTAGGATCCCATGAGTGATAAGAGTGATATGTGGGAGGTTGAAAACCTCATGCATATCACTTAACCTCACTTTTTCTAATAATCAATATGCCAGTGATTTTTTTTAGGTAGAGGATGTAATATTCCCATTCTACACAATTGTGTTTTTCATTATGTTTTCCATTTTATTGCATTTATCAAACATTTATACCCATGGAGCATGTTAGTCTAGTTTAACTAATGAATAATGAGTGTCCTATTGTTTGAGAACACCCTTACTTTTTTAAACAATTAATGTTAAACATTGTTATAATTTGATTATGATATTTAATTAACTACTATTAGAATTTATGAAAATACCTTGTAGGGTGATCCTTATGTGTTTCTAGGTGGTACAGTATTTTTTAAATTTTGAATAGGCTATAATATAGATTTATGGGACATATGGATCATTTATTAAAATTATGCTAAATTACCACCGACACTGAATCTTGCATCTACCCAAAAAATTAAGGCCAATGGATTGGTAGTATTTTTCTTCATAAGATTCTAAAAATTATTTTTTTAATATTAAAACCTTATATGAAGGTAAATGTTGGCCATAATTTGTTTTGAGTATAAAATATCATTGAATATGTGAATATAAGCAATTTTGGGATCTAACCATTTATTTATAATTATTTATGTTTCAATAAGGTGATTTAACCTCCTAAGGGATAATTCCCCACCACAGTGGCCATGGCACTTATGCATTAGCTTTGAAAATTTTTAAAAATACAATACTAGGTTGGGGGAATTCAAGTTAATTTATTTTTTCTTCCTAAAAAGCCATTTAACCCTTAGAAAATAACTCAAGTCAAGTTAGGGAAAAAGGGTAAGATATGGGAAATGAGGGAAATGTAGTTATGTGGTTAAATTTTGAAAAACATCATTTTTGTGGTTGGGTGCCATTGAGAAGGAAACCCCTGGAAAAAATGGAGATCTCTCAATCTTCAACTAAATTCCACAATAACATGATTACTATGAATCTATTCATGCAAGAATAAAGGTAAATGGAATCTAGGTTTTGTTTTTATTTCCATTATTATCTGAGGTGATTTTATCATGCACAATCTTTCTTAAAAGTTTTTTTTTTAATGTTGTTGTGGATACTTTTATTGAATTAATTTAGCATTATGGATTCAATACAAAAATTTTGGAGTAAAATGTGGCCTAAGTTTTCCATAAAACCTTGGCCACACCCATATTGTAGGGGGACTTAATTTTGGGAATTTTGGAGGAAAGCATAATTGAGGAGAGAATTTTTATTGACTAAGAAATTAATATTCATGTTATTCTCTTCTTTATAGGAAAAACTAATAATGGGAAAGTTTAAATGTTTCTTTTATAGTTTTGGGTGTATTGTATTGAGGGTTTATCTTATTACTTGTGTTAATAAACCACACACTCTACCCATCCTTGGTAGGATACTTCCATGGCTAAGCAGAATGTGTGAGTCTCCCATGTGGGATGTGGTTAGAAGATATTAAATCTCATGATTATTTTTGTATAAAAAAATTCAATGGGTGTGGTTTCCCTTTTGTGCTTTAATCTTGATGTTTACCATTTGGGAAAAGAAACATATCTTTGGAGTTGAGGGTTTTAGCTTTTGGATTTCATTATAATCCAATTTTTTTTGCATAATCAATGTGGTGGAAATAAAATTATAACCAATTGTACTTTTCATTTTGTATTTTTTATATGGAAATGTGTGTGTATCATTTGATGTATTCTTTGTTTCTAGAAAATAAAATTAATTGTAGTTTTTATTTTGAGTAGATATTATGAAGCTATGGGTTTATAATTTTTACTAGAATCTTAGTTGATATAAAACAAAACTAGTTGTAGATTTTATTTTGAGTAGTTATTACAGAGCTATGTGTTTATCATTTTTAATGGAATATTTGTTTATATAAAATAAAGAGCATTATAACTTTTGTTTTGAGTAGCTATTGTAGAGATATGTTTTTAATCATTTTTGATGGAATATTGGTTTCTAGAATATAAAATTAGTTGTAGATTTTATTTTTAGTAATTATTATAGAGCTATGCATTTATCATTTTTAATGGAATCTTGGTTTATAAATAAATTAAACCAACTATATATTCTATTTTGAGTAACTATTATAGATATATGTGTTTAACATTTTTAATAGAATCTTGGTTTAAAAAAAAAATAAAACTAGTTGTAGCTTTCATTTGAGTTTTTACTTATGGAGTTGTGTGTTTGTCATTTAAGATTGATTCATAGTTTCTAAAAATTGTAATCATTTGTATCTTTCATTTGAGTAACTATGTATGGGGCAATGTGTTCATAATTGGAGATGGATTTTTGGTTTATAAAAATTATAACTAGTCATATCTTATTGATTCCATTATTGATTGTGGTTATGGGCTAAATTCACTTGGAATGAGTAATATGATTTCTTGATTTCATGATCAGTCTATTGCACATCTATTACATTAGTATTATTTATTGGTTGCTATGATGATTGGGAAAATAAAATCATGGTTTCCTTGATGCAATTTAGTTTTCATTAAAGGTTAATCCATTGCAAGTGCTTAATATTAAATAACATTATTTAATTATGTGAACTATCACTTGACCATGATGTGGTTTAATAGTTTGGTTTACAAAAGCTTATAGCTGATGTATATTAGCATATCTAAGAATAATTTAGTCAATTAAATATTCCAAGGTTAGAATTGAAAAAGGTTTATCATGTTGTGCTGATTTGGTATTCAGTATATACCTCTTATATACAATGATTGCAATTTTTTCTAGAATGACGTGTGTGAAATCGGGTGCATTATTGTTATGATGGTAAATTTTAATTTAAGTGGTATAATTTTAGTTTTGAAATTATACTAATGACTTGGTTTTTTCTTGTATGACTATAAAAATATTTCTTATGTATAATTCAAATTAAATAGTAGTTATACTATTGGTATCTATTTGACCTTAATTTGATCATTTCCTTATGTTCTCTTGAATGGGTATTGCATCATGCTTATTTATATAATATATATTATTGGTGATAAGAGAGTATAATGAATAACATATACTATCATCCATAAATATATAAAATAACTATGGTATTCACAAAACCTGAGTGGGAAAAAATAATAAATCTGATATTTTATGTTACCTCATTATTATATCGGCTAGTTTAAATTATGATCTATGTATACTTAGATCATTTAATATTTGAATTGAAAAAATGTTTTATTTAATAAAACTATTATGTTTCCTAAATTTATTGTAAACTATTTCATTACTACAATTTATGCAAGAGTTTTATCTAGATGACTTGTAGGTTGGATTGTGAGGGTTCAACATATTTATTTTAAATCTCTTCATCTTTCTAGTGTGATGACAACACATTAAGTAATTTCATAAGAATTACTTAACAAGATACTCACATGTTTGTCAAGGTAAATGTGCATGGAATTAATAATATTAATTCTCAAAATTCAATTTATTTATGTACCATAAAACTACATTGGGCCCTAATCCTAGTTTCAGGTATGTATGGTAGTTGTGAGGTGTGGGAAAAGATTTCTTTAGTGGGGGCTTATCCCCATGACTTTTTTAGTGATTTTATCTCAATTGATGTAATAGGGGATCTATCCCCATAAACTAGAGGTTTATCCTAGTCATAGGTCACCCATAGCCTTGGGTGAATCCCATGTTACCCCAGACTTGGAGATAAGCCTAAACAACCTCCTCCTAGGGTTTAGTTTGGAGTGTTAATAGTTAGTTTATAGTAGTTGTTAGTATGATAGTGTTTATTTTCCTTTCCTTATTTGTATTTTATTTTCATTTTTCTTATTTTTTGATTAGTTTTTTTAGGTTCTTTTCTCTTGGTATATTTTAAATTTTGTGGAATTAAGAGATTTATAAAAATTAATATATGGATAAGAGATATTTCCTTTAAGAAATTATCTCTTCCACATTAATTACTCTATTGGATAGGTTAGACTACATATTTTTAATTTGATATTAATTTTATGATTAAATAAGTATATTATTCATAAAATATAATGATACATAATTCAATATTTGATGTGTTGACTTATTCTTAGAATTATTAAAAGCCTCTCTAATGAATCTTCAGACCAATTATTATTCCTTAAACCCCTTATGACTAAACTGGTCTGATTCTATCTTGACCTTCATGATGGGTGAAAGAATTTATTTATTGATATAAAAATATATGTCACCAATAAAAATAACTACATTGTCTTTTACACCATTTGTTCTATGTAAGTATCACTCATTTACAAGGGGTTTTTGAGGCCATCTTGATTATCACTACTAACCCCTTTTATTATGTAATTAGTATATAGTACATGTTTAGGACTAGGGTTTTTTAATTTTTAGGTATTCCACATGACATATCAGTAAACAAAGATAAAAATTAAACCTTAAAAAATATTGACACATGCTTTGATCGATAAATCCAAAATAAAGTCACTCAGGATATGGTCATGGTAAATAGAAAAGGTTGTAGTGTGCCCTGTCCATCTCCTTTAGACATATCCTAACATATTGTAAATTATTATTTTATAACATTAATATGTTTGTATGTAATTTCATATGCTTGGAACTTGCACAAATTCTACACAATCAACTTTATTAGTGTTTTAAGAGATACTCTATTCTTAGCCTAATTTACTATTTTTAACAAGTTGCTAAATTTTGTAAATTTTATAGTTTAATGTATTTTAATATATTTTAAAATCAAATCAGCACATATTATCTATTTAATTATGATATATTTATGTCATATTAAATTAAAATGATTAACCATTCTAGTGAACCTATTATCTTTTATAACTTTTCTTGTTGTTTTTCCTTGATTTATAGGACAATATTTCTTTCAAATTTGTGTAAATTCCTAAAACTAAAATAAAAAATCCTTCAAAATTGGATAATATCTAACACAAAATTATTTAATAATTTTGACCTTGTATTTAATATCAAACTAAATAAATTGTGATATCACCTTGGTCATTTTGACACAAAATCTCTTTCTTTTGACATCAAGTTGAAATTTATTTGATTTATGAAACTAAAAATATTTTATTTTTATTTTTCACTTTCTTTTTCTTGTTTTTAAAACTATGTTCCAAAAAAATTAAAACTAATTAGTGATTTTCATAAAGGGATACATGGTATATGTTTATATAAACCATGGCATGAGGGTTTTATCCCAATACTCAACCATATTACAACACTAAACATAGAGTTTTGTTTTGACGTACTTCATGATATATCAAAAATTCTTAGTGTCACTTTTTTACACCAATACAAAGACTCTTTTCTTGATATGATTTATGGTGCACCTAAAAGGAATGTATCACTTGTAGAATTTACTCTCAAATTATCCTTGAAAATGGGGTTAGTGTTATTAAATAATGGTTGTAGCTATCTAGTTAGTGCTCTAAAACATTGGGTTGACAATAATAAAAAAATACTAAAGTATATACGAGAGCTTACAAATCATTCAAACCCTTTCTTAGATTACCATCATACCTTCAAATTTTATTAAATTATACACATAGTAATAATAATTGCTTGATTCACATTATATTTTATTCATAGTCACTATAATTGCTTATATTATATTATCACATTTCTTGATTTATATTATATTATATTTATAATAGTTGTAATGACTCAAATTATCCCTCATGTGCTGCATAGGATTATGCAGTTTATTTTTATTATCTTGTTTTCCAAGATGTTATTTATTTCATTTATACAATGCTTAAATCTTAATAATGTTCCAAAACTTATTTTAGAGAAATTTATAAGTTTTATTGTATATAGTTTCATATTTAAATATGTAAAAAAATTAAATTATACCATTGGGTAAGGATTGGGTAAATATGATCAAGTAATTACCCATCCTCCTGCTTCTTCTCTTAATGAAGGGTATACAGGTCTTGGTAATAATGTCATGTCCCTCACTCATTGAATCAGTAAATTCAATTCATTTTCCAAGATCATTTTTCCTACTAATCATGATCAAAATATCCAATCTAAAAAGACTTCAGAACAAGAGAAAGTATATATCACCAATTACATTACATAAATAATTTCAAAGGATTTTTCCTTCCTCACTTTGAACTCTATTGATGGGCACACCATGGATATTATTTAACAATACAATACTTAAGAAGAGGATAATGATCCAAATGATGATACAAAACTCTTAAAATATCTTTGTTAACATCTTGAAAAATTTGATTCACTATTATATGTGGCCAGAGATGAACACAAAAAAGGCAATTGAGATGGTACTTTCAATGCTATTAATTCTATCATTACATCTATTCTAATTACTAATTATGTGAAAGCATATCTTTGTTTGGTGACATCATTTATCTATCCATGTATGTACCTATTCATGCTACTTATAGTCCTCATGTTATATATTATAATGATACTCTAGAGAATACTATTCTTGTATTACAAGATAATTTGGCCCATATTGTGCAATATTTTTATTATGCTATCCACTGCATGGACTCATGCTCCTCGTTACATAACCCTTTGGCACACAAAAGTTCATCTTATCCTTTACTAGTTGGATATGTGGCTCCTAACCTTCCTATTTATTAAGTAAAATGTGATCCTCAACAAAATTTATGTGATTTCCATGTAGCTTGTCTATATTATGCATATAATTATAAATTTTTGGAAAAGCTTCTTCTAATAATACTAAAATAATATAATTCTATATGGTTATGTGATCTTGATGTTCAATTACTAAAGTATCTTAATCCTTTGTAAAATTGTTTTTTACACACTTTTTTTTATTAACATTGGATAAAATTCATCATATTATTACATTTCAAAGCTTAAACAAGGCTCTAATGAAACAATCAATGATTGTGTACTAAGGTAAAATACCATGCTTGAAAAAATGACAAACAAAATTGTTGATAATGAGTTATAATATATTTATACATAATTTTTTTTATGTTATTTAATATTCCATCATGTTTGATAAATTCAAATCCTTTGGTAAACTATTCCATATTGTCAAAGACAGTGAAGTCAAGTTACTTAGTTTGAAAAATCTCAAGTATGTTTCATATGCTCATTATAATTCAAATTTAAAGTTAAAAATAAATCCAAATTATAAAATCAAACCAACAAAAATGAATAATGAATAAAAATTTGCATTTGATACTATATCTAAACCACCTCAAAATATTCAATTACAAGGTCCACCAATTAAATACAATCACTCTTCTTCTTCCCATGGAGATAGATATGTCTAGACCACGCAACGGTCATTGATATGTTACTAGGATACCCTTGGATACAAAAGATTAGAGAAATACCTTATACAATACATAAATATCTGAAATACATTCATAATAATTAAGTGGTAAAAATTCAAGGAATCTAATATGAATATCCTTTAGATAAAGTCATTTTTAGTTCTTCTATAGAATAACTATCTAGTATAATTATTAAGTTACATGGTAATGATCTAGTTTATATAAATATTCAAGATCATGATCTAGATATTAAAAATCCTAATAAAATTTATAATGAGCATGAAAATGATAATATTATAAATTAATTTTATCCATCTTATTATGAGCATGATTCAATTATGAGAGTATTAAGTTTTTTTCATAGAGCATGGTACATCCTCCTAATTAGAAAGTGGCACACATAAAGAGGCATCCATCTCCTAAGGAAAAACATGTTATTAAAATATTTTCACCATATTTATGGGTATATGTTATTACATATCCTTATCCCACACATAAAGATACATGTTTACATGATCATATGAGAAATGATTTATAGGGGTATGTTACAATATATGGCTTATATTTAGATTAAAATATATCCATAGTTGACATTTATTCTTCATAAGAAGTCATTCCTACATAAAATGTAGTTGGATATACATATGTGAATCATATTTATTAGATAATTATTTTTATATAGCTTCATACTTCTTCCCAACACACTACTTAGGTTGCATCCCTCTATTAACTACTTAAATTTTACTTGTACATAGCTTATTTTATTTATTGCATGGATAATTATTCTACACCTTATCAAACCATTTTTTAACCCCTCTTAAATTTCATATGATATAATCCAAAACACTTATCTCTATGGAAAACACTTTATTATATCATATATTGATGCAGGAGTATCATCAACAAGATGTAAATTTTATATATAATAGCCTAATGAGTCAAATAAGCCTTGATGTGTAGGCCAATAAGCCATGCCATTCTTAAAAATGAATTTTAAAGGTCTTGATAGGTCTTTGACAACTTAGTAAGTCTTATTTTTATCCATTAATTATTTTCATGTAATAAGAGGATAATAATTCAGAGTTCTAGGATGATTTCAAGATTTTCCCACCAAAACCTTAGATTTGAGTATTTAAATTATCAAGAAGGCTTATAAACCCTTGTGGGTAATTTTAAAAGGTATAAATAATTATAAAATGGTCATAAAGGATTGTTAATAATTTTTATAATTAATCTTACATCTATGTAAATGTAAAAAATCTCAGCATCCATCTAGAAACATAAGCCTACAATGGAAAAAGGTAAATCAAGCATATGTTATGATAAGGAAGGTAGTTGAATTATTGAGAAAATCATGAACCTAGCCAAGTTGGTACTCTTGGATAAGAATGGGATTGGGTAAATAAAAATATAATAAGAAATTATTTAGGTGTGTCAATTATTTGTGGGTACACAGAAAAGTGAATAAGAGTAGAGAGAAGTAGTGTAAAGGTCTAAAGTGAAGGTCTATAGTAAAAGGTTGTTGTAAGGTCTGTATATTATTTGAGAGTTAGATCAATAAAAAATGTGTTTATTTTTATGGTATATATATATTTTTCCATAATGATAATAATGTGATATTATATGATTATGAGGCTAATGTGTATCTTCAAGCATTTATAAACATGATTGTGTAGAAGAAACACATAATTTCTTATGTAGACATGTCTCAATAACGAATGTTGAACATGTTATAAAATGTATGGGGGTATAATAAATATTTTTGGAGTTAATATTTTATATTAAACAATATATTTATACCATTATCCTTGTTTGATCAATAAAAAAGTAACAAATCCATTCATTATTGTGCTCTTGGGTTTCGAATAGGGTCACTATTTATGACAATCATGGAAATCATCATTGCTTGATGCAATTTTTGAAACATGGTGTAAATATAACTATTTTAAAATTTGATTAGTTATGTGACATATCATAATAATTAATTTTAAATCTTCATAAAATCTTAAAATTCAAATGAGATCATTCTAAATGCTCTTAGCCCAAGACTATTAAAATTAAAAAAACTAGGGTTTTTTGTGGTTAAAATTCTTCTTTATAGAGAATGAACTACAAAAACATTATAAAAACTTTTATGAAGGTGTATTTTCTTATCTATTAATATAATTCAAGTGGTTTAGGATCTACTAAATTAGTGTAGAAAATATTGTGTTTGAATTATATGCTAATAGTCTTTAATCAAGCATATGTTATGATAAGGAATGATATTGAATTATTGAGAGAATCATAGACTTAGCCAAGTTAGTACGCTTCTATAATAATGGGATTAGGTAAATATGAGTATAAAAAATCTAATAATTAATTACGTAGATGTGTCAATTATTTTTGTGTATGCAGATACATGAATAGGATTAGAGAGAAGTAGTGTAAAGTTCTGCAGTGAAGGTCTACAATAAAAGGCTATTATAAGGTCTATATATTATTATGAAAGTTTGATCAATAAAATAAAGTTTTTATTTTTATGTTATATATATATATATATGTATATATATATATATATGTATGTATATATATATATGTATGTATATATATATATATATGTGTGTATATATATATATGTATATATATATATATATATGTATATGTATATATATATATATATGTATATGTATATATATATATATATATATATATGTATATATATATATATATGTATATATATATATATATGTATATGTATATATATATATATATATATATGTATATGTATATATATATATATGTATATACATATATATATACATATATACTATATATATATATACTATATATATATATATATATGTATGTATATATATGTATGTATATATATATATATATATATATATATATATGTATGTATATATATATATATATATATATATATAATGATAATAATGTGATATTTTATGATTATAAGGCTAATGTATCTTCAATTCTTTATAAACATGATTGTTTATGAAGAAACACATAATTTCTTATGTAGATAGGTATGGATCAAGAGTGCTAAACATGTTATAAAATGTATGGAGGTACAATAAATCTTTTGGAGTTAATATTTGATATTAAACTATCTATTTATATCGTTATCCCTATTTTATCAATCAAAAGGTAACAAATCCATTCATTATTGTGCTCTTAAGTTTAAAACGGGGTCACTATTTATGATAGTCATGGAAATCATTATTGCTCGATGTAATTTTCTAAAAATGGTATAAAAATAATTATTTTAAAATGTGATTATTTATGTTACATATACTAATAATTCATTTTAAACCTTGGTAACATCTTAACATTCAAATGAGATCATTCTAAATGTTCTTATCCCAAGACTATTAAAACATAGAAAATTAGGGGTTTTTATTGCTAAAATTCATCTTCAAGAAGAATGAAACAAAAAAAAACTATAATTTTTTTTATTAATGTGTATTTTTTAATCTAGGAATATAATTCAAGTTTGTTTTGGATCTATTGAATGAGTGTGGAAAACATTATGTCCAAACTACAAGTCGATAGTCTTTAACTAGACCTTCTTGACAAGGTGTGGGTCTAAGTTTTGGGATTTTATTAATATTTGTAAGTAAAAACTTCTCTAAATTTTATAAATACTTGATATTAGTAATTATAAAAAATATACAATTATTTTTAAGGTCTAAAATTTAATAAATCTAAAGTTATTCATGACTGAGTTAGACAGGCTAAGTGGTAATATTAGAGCAGAGTCAAGATAAATTACTTGGGGATCAAAGATAATGAGAAGGTATGTAATATTATATTTAATTTTATAATTATTGATAATAATATGATATAATTTAATGGTATAAAATCCTTAGTTAAATTGCATAATAAAATGTTAGATGAAGACAGACTATGTGTGTCATGTAAGAAGGTTATTTGATTACTTTTCGAAAGTAATAATTGTTTGATCAAAATTAAGATCTATCTATTTGGGTAGTTAAAAAAGAGTGGGATTAAATAAAACCATTAATATTATTTAATTATTGTGTTAGGATAAAGACTCATCATGTTAGGAATAATCCTTGAAAATGATAGAACATTTAAGCAATAGATATAAAGAACATACCTAATAGCAAGTATGAGAGTGTGCAAACCTATAACATAATAAGAGTGAATTAGACCTCAAATTAAGAATAATATCATAAGTTTGTTAATAAATATTTTCTATAATCAAATAAACCAAGGTATTTAAGGAGACCTACAAATTATTCTATGTCAAATACAAATGAAGAAAGTATCAGTATGAGCCTTAAATACACTACATCATGTTTTTGATCTTGGGATTGACATCATTAAAATTATCTCATATTTATATTTATAAACGATCACAATTATCATATTCCCAATTTTTTTGGATCATGTACATTCCTACATGTTCTACATATTTTCACTACATTTCTATGACTCAAATTTACATATACGTTGGGGGCACATTATTTGTCTTCCTTCGTATCACGTTATATTTGTTTACCTTTCTTGAGGATTATTATAACCCATCCCAATTAATATATTTTAAAATATTTGATTATTATCACTTATTTTTTTAAATCCTTTTTAGCATTTAAATAATTAAAAATTCAAAAAAAAGGCATATATTATAAAATAGGCAAAAAATATTTTTTTTCTAAAAAAAATCAAAATTAGGACCTAAATTATTTTCATATTTTTTACTCTATGTTAAGTATTTATAATATATCATATTTAAATACATAAATATTTTCACAAGGTACTTGAGTGTGATACAAGACATAATTTCACATGATTTTGTGATGTAAGGATTCCCTTATTACCCACCAACATTACTAAGTTGGGGGTATCTCTACATTCTCCACAAACACTTCTATAGGTTTTATTTATCCATAACATATCTACCATGTTGAATTACATATAATAAAAATGAATTTATAATCACTCAAACTATTCAAAATTATTACATGAAATATACTACTTGCTAGCATGTACATTCATACATATGATAGACCTATACTAGTATCATATACTACATGCTTTGCTTTGTATTCTTAGTTTACTAATGATAGGTTAGACTTAATTTCTTATTATGTGTGTCGCCCTTGGCCTTGTATGTTCATATTCTTGTTTTTATGGCATCATTATTACATTTTCATGTGTCATTGGGCATTTTGTGTTATGTGACATTGACATGTCCCTTCTATGTTTCCTCTTAGAACTTATGCATGACATATTATAATAATTACATGAATAATTATGTGACCTTAATTCAATTATTATGTATGATATTATGATTCCATGATTTATATTATGAAATCTATATATTTTACTATGGTTTTATGATTCATTTCATGCATCACTTATATACTCTATTATTACTCTAGTACCATGATGCATATCATGCATGCATTGATTTTATGCTTCAATGAAATATATTTCTAAACACATGATTCATATAAAAATTCAATGATATTTTTAAATACTATGAATGAAATAAATTTAAAATATTAAAAGGGATATATCTTTCACATATGATTTCTTTTGAGATAAGTGAATTTCAAGCTATATATGTCATCTCTAAGTGGGGAATCACAATTGGCTTGATTATAACATTCAACCTTCATGAATTTTTTTTAAGATTTATGGAAATATACAAATTTTAAGTGCAAATGTGATTCAACATTTATATATTATGGGGTTGTGTGGCATGCATGTGTAGTCATCAATATAGTTACAAATTACAAGTTTCAAATAGTTTCAAATGTTACAAAGTTGTAAGAGTTTCAAAGTGAAACTTTTTAATTATAGTTTTAAATATAATATAAATAAAATACATATACATGGTGCATGATAGTAATTAATGTTCACATTTATACTATGACATTTTAAAAATTATCAAGTTTTAAAGTTAAAAACTTACAAATAGAATCTAGATTTGTCTACATTGGTATGACTCATATCATTGTAAAGTGGACAAAACTAGATTTTGGTGACACTAAAATTAATATGGTTACACTTTTTCAATATTTAGTGGGCCAAAATTCATGTTTTCACCCCTTTAAATACTTTAAAAAATACTCTATACAGTCAAATGGGAGTTGGAGCATATAATCTTTCCAACTCAATATCATTCAATGCTTTCCAAATTGAGAATTGATCACTCTCAATTATTCATAGTTAAAGACTTATACAATGTCTTAACAATGGTGCATGGACACAATGTATTAACAATGGTGCATGCACTTCCTCATCTCTAGAGTTCTATGGAATTTTATCTCCTTTCTCTCTTTTTAAATTGAAAATATAAAATTTTCAATTTTCAATATGAGAAAATATTACTTCCCATGGAATTCTTGCATGTTTATTACATTAAATAATCTTTCACAATAAAAATTCACATCCAAATAAGAAGTGTATACACACACTCATGTTCATATCTAATTTAGTTTAGTAATTTCACTTTGTGAATCACTAAAATAAATTTGGGGAAATATACACATAAAATTAATCATTAAGTGATTGAAATTATTTATTCTTGACATCCTTACCCTCACTTGGTATATTCACCATTTTGTTAACTTTAAAATAATAAAAGAGACTATATTTTTTTATTATAAGCATTGAAAATATCATATGGACATCCCTATTCACCCCACAAGATCTTGTTAGACTTTTCCCCTAGTTTATGGTAGTATGACCTTATTTCCTAGTGTAGACTTGTATCATGTACTCCAATAGTCACATTTTCAAATTGAGATGTTTAAGAATGGATCTCATGTGTGTCTTGTCAAGTTAGTTAACAAAAATATTTAAAATATCTCCTATAAAATCTCATCAAGGATATTCATTATAACCCCATTGAATATCTATAGCAAAAGACACTTGACACTAAGAAAAATATCACTATTTATTCTTATTTCAACTCTAAAACATTCTAATAATCTAGATCTAAATTTGAATATTGTTCACTATAGGTAAAGGGCATCTATTATCAATCATTTTAATCAATAATCTAACTAAACCATTCTACTTGCATAATCACATATCACACAATCACTCTAAGAGGGAGAACTACATTAGTCTAAGGCCCATTTGGGATATGTAGGTAATACTTAGTTATGAGGGGATTCTGAGGCTAGCTAGCTTATCCTTATTAACCCATTTTCAGCCTTTTGTTATATAATTACTATATACCAAATGTGCATGAATAGGGTTTTTTCTATTTTTAGGTCTTTTGAAAAACATATTAAATAAAAATATTAACATTTAACATTCAAAATTAGTCACACAAGCCCAAATCAATATATCCATAATATAGCCACCTAGGACATAGCCATGGTTAATAGGTAAGGTTGTGCACCCCCATTAAACTCCTATAGACTTCTCAAAACTAATTTTAAATTATTATTTTCTAACACAACTATGTTTAGAGGTAATTTCATATAGTTATGACTTACAAAATTTTACATAGTCAAATATATTATTGTTTTAAGGGAAATCTATGACCTTAACATAATGTACTATTTTTATCAAGTTGTCAAATTTTAAAAATTGTATAGTTTACTATATTCAACTATATTTTCATATCAGATAAATACATATTATATTTTAATTTCAATAGTTTAATTCTAATAGATTTACATAATCTTAAATTAAAAGGATTAAACACAAGGCATAAGTAGTGTACTATCCTAGAAAGGATGTGTGGTAACTTGTGAGTTAAGAAAAGTTAAGATCTATAAGATTAACAAACCCATACATATTATGGAGCTCATTGTGGTATTACATGCATTGAAAATGAGGATGCATTATTTTATGGGTAAATATATTTTGATCAAATCAAATTAGTGTGGGATTGAAAATATCTTCATGCAAGATAACTAGAATTTTAGAAAACAATGGTGGAAAGCATTTATTATTTATTATGATGTGGATATTTAATAAATAAAAGGGAGAGATAATTGAGTTATTGATGCATCTAGAAAATGGTCTTACTTTGTTGTTTTATCCCAAATTCAATCTAAATTCAAGGATTTGGTCCTTTAACACCATCAAAATGACCCATTTTAACTTAAAATATAGTTTGAATAGGCTACAAACATAGGCAAATGTAAGAATTATGATTATACCTTTGATAAGGATGGCATATTGATATTTCAAGGCATGATTTATGTAATACAACAAATAATTTGAGACTAAAAGTGATGGAATAAGTACATAATTAACCATATTATGCACATATAAGTGTGACTAAAATGACTCATAAGTTTAAATTTTAATATTTTTGGGAGAATTAAAAATGACATTGATAATTTTATGGAAAAAATCCTTGAATGTCAGTAAGTAAAGTCTAAACACTACCATCCAAGAGTTAAAATTTACCCACCTGATGTACCAAGTAGTATATGGGTATTGTTTCCATGTATTTCTATTTAAGAATTCCTAAATCTTGAAACTACCATGACAAAATTTTATTTTTGGTTGATAAATTTATGGTGGCATACTTCATATCTATAAATTTGATGGATGATGTGCACCCAATATTTTGGAAGCATTTGTTTGTGACATCATAAGACTCTATGGAATACATGGAGTAATTTTTTCAAGTAAGGATTAGATGCTCACATCATAGTTTTTGTATAATGTGACTATTTATTTTGGTGACATGTTAAACTTTAGTTAAACATATTGTGCATACCTAAATCTAGTGATAGATACTTAATAATGTTTATTCTTATCATATTTTAACCACTTAACTTACACTTAAATATATGACTCTTATTAACCATTACCCTATCCATCTATCAATATGAGGGCTTGAACCATGTGTTCATCATCAATAATAAAAAGGAATTACATATACATTGCTAAAAAATATTTATATCACCCTCATATTGATTGCAATCTTAAGATATATATTCATGAGGGAAGATCCACATTATATAGATAGGTTCGTTGCCATGAACTTGTCTAATTCATGTGACCTTTTCCCCATGCCATTTAATGACTAGTTTCCAAAATTTAAATATCCATATGACTCATCTTACATTTTTCCCAAGTTAGCAAAATGAAATTATTCATTTAGAATCCTCTAAATACAAATAAAAGGTCATTCATTTAGAACACTAGATATCTCTATATTTTGTAACTTATACCCTTACTACAACTTGAAAAATATGAAATATTCTACAAAAATTCAAAATCAATAACTAGGAGCAATCACAAGACAAAGTTGAATCATTATAAATCAAGTCAAGAGATGACATTTTAAAGTATCAAATATAAATTACAAGATGCATGCATATATTAAAGAAGCACATCTATGCAATCAATCTAAGTGGGATAACTATGTGTATTTTGATTTCTTCCTTTAAGTGTCTATATACATAGGAAATAATAAATCATCACTGAGCATGATTAGGGTCAACTAAGACAATTATACTTCCCCATATTTTTTCATAGGTTTCTATACCTCACAAGTAAATATATGGTTTCTAAATCAAGGAGAAGAGAAATAGAGGTTTCTTGGTAGATGTGGCCTAAGGTGGAAAAGCAATCAGATTTTTTTCACTCTTAGAGCAAAAGAATTAGGAAGCAATAGGCATGGCCATATTTTGTAGTTATCTAGGGAATACATACTTTCCCAAATATAGTGACATACTCTATTTCAAAACCTAAACTATAACATGAATGTTTTATCCTTCTTTTCACTATTAGACACTTGATGTAGTCAACTAGAAACATCAAAACCTAAATATCTTCTTATTTATTTAATTTACTATATTTACGATGTGCTTGTGAATAAATTTTAATCAATTTAACCTTTGCATTCATATTTATGCTTAAATTCCATTTATTAAGATATGAATAATATTTCAATGTTTTATCCCTATTAAATAATGTTTTTTTTAAATAGGTTAAAAATATTAGTGAAAACATCTATTTTCTTCAACAATTTTTTTTAAATAATTTTATCCTATGGTTTTACTTGAGTTCATGATTCCCATACACTAAATATAAATATGATAATCCTTTCCAGGATTTGATTGAGCTTTGATCTAGGATTTCTCCTTGACCTATGAGTTTTATATTTAATTAGTGATTCCCATGCACAAAAATATATTCTTTTATTTGGTTTCAATTTATTTCATTTATTTTTATTGCTTTCTTGAAATATGTTATAAAAATTCTAAAACTCATAGGATCTATCATTTTGGGAAAAGTTATCATAAATTTTTATTGATCCATGGTGTGATGGGTGATTCTCTAATTTTCAGTTTATTAGACAACACTATATATAGAATTTAGATTTCACATACCTAACATGCATATCAAGAGCACACATGGTTTTTATTTTCAACCATAAGAAGCCTTTAGAAATTTGTTTTTTAGTGTACGAATAAGTGGTGATGACAGGAAAGTTACTCTCAACATACCTAAGAAATGGGATAGTGAAGCTATAATATGGTGGAACCATCCATAGTCCATTCCCTTTGAGCCTTGTTCATTATTTATGACCAGGATTAATATAACTGAGAGCCTATAATTCAAACACACCTTATTTAGTCACACACATTCTCTCTTTCCTTTTACACATTTTCATGATTCCATATTATGCCACCAAATAATATTAAATTCCTTTGTCATCTAAGATTTAGTTCTCGATTAAATGGAATCCATATTGAACATATTCAGATTCCTTTGGTCTCTTATAAATTGGATAATACAAATATTTTTATCAATTAGATATAAAACTATTCATATTTATGTACAAGTCTAAAATCATGATGACGATGAAAAAAGTAATCAAGTTAATAAAAATAAACATGATAATCAAGATAATACTGACGGGTTTGATAGAGTTGATTCCAATGATAGTAATGGGGTAGATCCTAATAAAGTTAAAAAATTATCCAATTTTCATCAATAACTTAATCAATATCCAGAATATGTGGATAATATTTTTAACTTAATCCTAAAATATAAAACTACACATCAAAGTAAGCTTGAAATATATTAGGCACAATATCAGGAGATCCCTTTGGTAGTTGTTAATAATTAAAATTTAGGCGTTATAATTTTTACTATTATTTATATGCATATATATCAACACCTCTAATTACTTATGTGACATCATAAATAGGTATTTGAGAATCACAAGACCTACAATATATTAATGTGCCTATTTTTACACATGCAACATACACACCTATTTGATTACTACGAATGGTCCACTACCAACATTACCTTATACTCATTCCCTTAAGTAGGCTATTAAAACCCTACATGCTAAGGTTTGTAAATTAAAGTAAGGTGTGTCTAGAGAGAATCATTCAATGTATTCCAATACTTTAATTTATAATCCTATAGAACATGAAATAACATATCAAACATTACCAATATATTTTTTAGCTCTTAAGCTTCCACTCTATGAAGTAAAAGGTGATATCAAACAAAATCTTTAATAATTTCATGTAGCATGCTTGTATTATGCATAAAATGAAATATTATTAACCAAGTTATTTATAAGAATCCTCAAGTAATATGCATTGAAATGGTAATATGAAATTCCACTCTAATTAGTTAAAGCATTCAACATGTTTGTAGATAAGTTTATAGCACACTTCACTATCAATATTGTTTAAAAACTATTTGTGTGAATTGTTAAACTCAAGCAAGGATCCAAATGAGCCAATTAGTGAAAAAATCCTTTGATACAAAACTATGATAGATAAAATGACCAATTTTATGGAAAATAATGAGTTTTAAGATATCTTCACACAAAGTTTACTATCATCACTTTATGAGTCAATCATATTAAAAAAATCATAATCTTTTGATGAGTTATGACATACAGTGAAAAAATGAGAATCAAGCTCATATATTTTTTAAAAATTAAGTATGAACCAAATGATACAACTAATTAAATTAATAATTTTTAAAGAAAACCAAGATATGATGTTAAATATAATGAAAACAAGAATCAATAAAAAATAAAATTTGATGTAATTATCACAATAATGAATAAGGTTCAATTGATAACTCTACCATAAAGGAAATTTTTAGTTACCATCACATCCTCATATATTGTTATATAAGTTAATTTAGTGCAAACTCATATCTCTCCTTCCACCATTAGAGGTGATTATGATAATATTCAAAACAAGGAATTAAAAAATAATGCATATTGTGGATAGATGCATGAAACATTATATAAACAAGTGTAACAAGCCAAGGCATAAGATAAAATATCTAATTAAGGATGATGTTATTGAGTTAATCACACACACAAGAAGGCTCAGTTACATACAAATGTAAATGTAAATTTTTAAATCTCTATTCATCCATTTGTAGACCATGAAATAGACAAAAATAAAGGAAAAATTATAGGTACACCATGAATTAAATGCAAATCCTCCTCATATGACATATGGACATCTAGAATTATATTATTAGAACATTTATAGGGTCCTTATCACTATACCCTATGATCACATTTGATTACAGTGAGATTTTTAATGTTGATTCAAATATATGTGCATTATTCATTTGAATTTATATCAACCAAGAACCCATACACATTGTAATGATTGAAAATGGGTCAAATGAAAATGCATGTTAAATGAAACTTATTCATACTTTTGGGTACATAGAGAAGTATTTATGAAATACATCAAAATTAGCCAAAACATTTAATGTAAATATATAGAGCACTCTCAAGCATGTAGTTTTACCTCTTCATGTTAGTTAAAAAAAATTCATATTTTATTCTTAATATTTCCAAGCACAAATGTATTTGACATGTTATTAGGACACCCTTGGATACAGAAGCTCTATATAGTATCATCAACAATACATTTATTTCTCAAATATATACATTGTAATCAGGTGATCATAATTTTGGTCATTTAATTTGAATATCCTAGATATTCATTAATATATTCTCCTTCTCGCCATAATCACAATAGATTGATTAGTATAATTATTCAATAGTGTAAGTTAGATTCCTTTCTGTCACCTATGTAGGATATTAATATATAGTAAATTTAGAGGAGTGTAGTACATCCTTATAGACATATAACTTCACATTAAAGATTTATTTATATTTTAAATAGATATTCATCTTATATAGTTTTTTCTAATGTTTTACCTCAATTTTTTCAACATGTTCCATAAAAAATAAGTAGTGAAACCTTATCCTAATATATAATAGACTCCAACAATTCTTGCACTATCTAGAGTTATAGATGTTACATAAATTTATGAGTAGTGATTAGGATAATGACTATAAAGTACATAATTTACTTTCAGATTTTGATTCATCTACACATAAAAAAAAATCATTTATAGAAATTTACTCTCTCATTATATAATAATGACACCCAATACAATCCTCCCATCAATGGGATCATCACTTAGCTTCTTTTACAATTTTCACACATCAAATATTTAAAACTAACAAAAATATTTTGAAAATACAAAAACATTAAAAATATTCTTAAAAATAGGAATTGATGACTTGAGAATGATATGAGGTACTATTTTACTTATTTACATATTTTATTTATCACATGTTTGGTAGATATCATATTCCTTTCCATACACACATTTATTTCATGAGATATATAAGTGTGATGCAATAAATACATATTATATATGGATTCTTAGATGCGAGAATGCTTATACCCAATTTCCATGCCTATGATAGGGAATGTTACCCTATAGGTTACATTATCATAGTTTATATCAATATATTACCTCTCTACCATGTTGAGATACATAACTTAAAAGTGTCTTTCTAATTATTCCTATGTTACATTGTGCTAATGGATATGTTAGTTTTCTATGATATTAATTTCATATGTATGGATGATGTAAACTAGTTTTAATTATTTTGTGCTCTTTTAATGTTGTAACTTTATTGTATGATAGGCTAGAAATTGTTTGATTATTGTGTGTGGATAGTTTTACTTGTTTGTGTGACATATGTATGTCTCTTATTGATACGTGCACAACTTTCACATAGTTAATTTCACTCCTTATTTTATCTTCTACACAATGTACACACATCTCACCTAATATTACACACTCCTTTAAAATAAATTATCTAAAAATATTATGAAAAAGTCCCATAATAGATCACAAAATTTCATGCAGTATTCATGTTAGAATGCAAACTGCACCCTCACATGCCTTGTACCTCTATGCTAAATTTTGTGCCTACTTGTTGACTCCCTCATCCTTCGTAGCTCACATATCCATGCACCTTTATCTTTCACACTCCACATCATGCGCTCATAGAATCTTCAACTTCTTGGTTTCCAAAACACACATATATGTGTCAAATCATCCTATCCACATGATCTAGGAGGTTCCTCAACTATCATCTAGCCTAAAAGATGAATAGATGCAACCATATTCTTGTCAACTGATATTAGTTGTAATTGATATTTTATTCTACTTGTATAAGTATGTAAAATACACATCTAGTCAAAATTCAATGATTTTACATAGTCATAACATAGATAACATGATTGAAATATCTACTCTATAATACATGCACTATAGCACATTTTACTATTTTTTCCTATTCACAATTAATGAATAAAAGTTATAATTATTGAAAATAGTAGTTCCACTCCATTGAATGTGTTTGGTTACTTATATCTATATTTAACTTTACTAATTCACTCTACATAACCAAAATCAATTATTCCCTTAGCATTTGGTCCTAGGCCCCATGGAATAGATCACTTATTTTCAAATTTTTATGTCCTTTATGTATGGCCCTTGGCCTTATTTTTTGTGACATGTTCATGTCCTTTGTCCTTATGTGTGATATTACATGACATTTTGTGTTATGATTGTTATTCTTGCTGAAATTTATTATTAGTTTCATGATATATATCATTCATATTTACTACATAGTCTTGATTGGAGATGGTTAATTCATTACATGCCTCATTTTTATATGTATCTAGATATGACAATTGTATTCTTCAAATTATATATGTTTCATAAGTGCCTTGATGACATAAACTATAATATGATACCATACTCTCCACGTGTTGACATAATTATACATGATTATATATTTATCACATTATATAATTAACTCTTATTGTAAGATGAGTAACTTGTAGGCTACATTCCTCATCGAAAAAGGGGGGTATTATAGTGGGTTTTTCTTCAATATTCAAGCCTCCATGAGTATATAAATCATATTATATCACATAATATAGGTTAATCTCTCTCTCTCTCTCTCTCTCTCTCTCTCTATCTCTCTATCTCTCTCTCTCTCTCTCTCTCTCATCTCTCTCTCTCTCTCTCTCTCTCTCTCTCTCTCTCTCTCTCTCTCTCTCTCTCTCTCTCTCTCTCTCTCTCTCTCTCACACACACACACACACACACACACACACACACACACACACACACACACACACACACACACACACACACACACACACACACACACACACACACACACACACACACACACACACACACACACACACACACACACACACACACACACACACACATCTATGTGTGTGTGTCTCATTAGTTAAGTACACCAATGCTATGGAATTTAGGTCAACCATTAGTTTGGAATCACTAAAATATTACATTCTAACATTGAATTCTACATTAAATTATATTCAATTGGTAGAGTAACATTTGTTATTGCAATTAAACGAAGGATAACTATGAAATTAAGAATAGATCAAGTGTTTAATCATTCATGTTTTGACTAGTAATTTTAGGATATTGAACAGGTAAAAGAGACCTTTCTCCATTAGCTATTATATTTTTTATTACCTAAATATACTCAATAAATTTATGCCATGTAATCTAAAGTCCATCTTTATAACACTATATTTGATTTTAGTATAAACCAACTATTATATTTAGGTACACATTCATCATTATTACTAAACCAAAATTACATTCATCAATTATCAAACACACTCTAGATTTAATATGTCCACCAAGTAATGATTTTCATCTAAAATTATGTGGAAAGTTTACCAATCTATGATTTAAAAGGCTTAAGAAAATAAGGTAGTTGGATAACCTTACCAATAGTTATGTACATACATAGTGTATACCAAATATTAAAAATATAATTATAACAATCATACTCAATAGAGGAGTAGATTAAACCATACCTAATAAAAATAATAAGAGTCATCATGTGATTATCAAAGAAAATATAATGAATACTTATGAGTCAATTTTTAAAAAGAGATAGATCCAAGAGCACTTAAATACTTCAAACATCAAAAAGTTATTTCAAATTCTTAACAAATTAACAATATGATTAAATATATGGGATTCATATACACACTCAACCATAAATATCTATAAATTTATGATCCATATTGTAATTTTCAAAGTTATAATCATAGCCATAACATTGTATTATAAAACATAAAAAAAAGATAATATTATTTTTACCTCTAAGGACTAATAATTTTTTTTAGTTATTCAAGATTAATGAAGATATATATATTTATCATAGTCAAATATCTCAAGAACAATCATTGAATAATTTTTTTCCTAATTATTTAATAGATAAGGGCATCCAAGATCATATTGAATCCTTAAATAAATACAAGTAACACACTATGCACATGTATAAATAGTATGATTCTTGATTCATTATTTAATCTAGATTATATTTCTTCCCAACATAGATGTATACTTATTGGGCCTTAAATAAAATATATACAAAATTATAATACATCAAGAAACTCCATACCTACTTTTAATTAAATCACCTTTTCCAACATCCATAATTTTTTTATAAATACTACAGTTATCTGCAAACATTAATTCACCATAGTTACTATAGATTCTAAATCTATATTCATTTCATGTCAAAAAAATATATCAAGGGATTGTAAAGGCTATATTATCACTCAACTTCATTTAGTATTCTTTGTCTAAATAGGTACTTATGTGAATAAAAATCCACTATATGAGTTTAATTGTATATAGATCAACTACATTGAGAGAAAACTCATATTTAGGCTCATAAATAAACTATTATATCCAAAAGACTAAAAATATTTGATCATATAAAAAATGGTCACAAAATATAACAAAAACAACTACTTCAAATCCATTTTTTTGTTTGAAGTTTTCATAATTTAGGAAAGAATGAGTGTAAAGTTGATTATATAATTAAAATTTAAAATAATATAGAAAATACCAAAACATGATTAGTACTAATAAATATCATATTATCTAAAAATGGGTTCTATATAAAACTAAAATTGATAAAATAATCATGTACTAATAAAAATATATAAACATGTGTGTACAAAATGTTTTAGCTATACAATGTTTCCACATACCATATGCCTTGTCCATATATATATGAGTGTAAAAGCTTGAGTGACACAAAATTATAAGTTTTTCATGTATCATCCATTTAGAAAAATGTTATTAAATCATTAAATGGTCTAATACAACCCAATAAAATTAATTTTAAATTAGTTTGGATATAATACCTATTATGTAAATAATGAAAAAACCATAATATCTAATCGTCATTCAACATAAATATATTTAAACAATTTCCTAAATCAAATGTATCAAATATATATTTATTGTAGACAATTTAATGTGTCAAAATAGTAATTATTTACAATTTTCAAGATAATTAAATACAACATAAATATTCCATTCAATGTCCCATGTCTATACTTAGTTACAATATACATTAATACCAAAAGTTATGCTTAAATGAATATTCACATTATGTATGTAAATATGCTACTTATAAATATAGTTGAGAATAATAATAAGTCTCATACCTAATATTATCATGAAACTAACAAGTATTTTCTTTATTATGTTAGAATTTATAACAAAAAAAAAAAATAGGCATGTGTTATATGAGACAGACCTATGCCACTTCCTCTATCTATAAGGAGTGGCATATATAGGAAAAGGTATAATTTAAAGATCAATATAAATTTAATTTATTATAAAATTTAATTTATAGAACATTTACATATAATCAAGGTAATATATCATAATTTATGTGATAGTGATAACCTAAATTAGCTGAGATAAGGCCAATAATTAGAAGATTAAACAATAGTCCCTACACACCCCAATAGTTATCATGGGCATGGAATGAAAATAGAAAAGGTGAATTAATAGAGAGAGAGTGAGTGTTTTGTGGGTGTGTTATGTGCATATGCAAGCATGTGTGTGAGAGAGATGGGAGAGATAAAGAGAAAGGGAAGAAGGGAGAGAGTAGGAGGGAGAGAGAGAGAGAGAGAGAGAGAGAGAGAGAGAGAGAGAGAGAGAGAGAGAGAGAGAGAGAGAGAGAGAGAGAGAGAGAGAGAGAGAGAGAGAGAGAGAGAGAGAGAGAGAGAGAGAGAGAGATACCAACACTTATGTGCAACATGAAAATTAAAAAGGTGAATAGGTGTGTGTGTGGGATATATATATATATATATATATATATATATATATATATATATATATATATATATATATATATATATATATATATATATATATATATATATATGGCCTCATACATGTATGTAAGTGTTATTAAAACTTAATTAGCATCCAACTATTCTTCTTTTTAATGAAAAACTTGATATTACTAATGATATTATTTATTAGATTTATAAATCATGAAAATAGCTAATAAATCTACCTAATGGAATTATAGTATTTTCTATTATGGTTTTATAAAAATTACCCTATATATGTTGTCTACAACCTTATAATTTTCAAATGAACTTTTGATTCATATTGTGGTGTTATACCAATGTAAGTTTATTCCCCTGATGAATGGTATTATCCTTTACAAATGGGAATTATAGTTGAGATCTTATACCATCCTCAAAGAAATTTAATACCTTACCATGCTCATATATCTCAACTATAAATCATTAACTAGTATTTTTATCATTTTGGTGGATTTTTAATAGAAAATCCTTAACTTTTCATGTTCTTATTATCTCCATTGCCACTTTTAGAATGGATATAATTTCACTCCCTATGATCAACTATACTTATTACCAATTATAAATTATAAGTAATCCTTTAATATGATTTTTTTTTCATATCCTTACTATTTTAATTATTTTATCTTAATAATTTGGCTCATCTCAATCTACAATTTAACCTAGATGTTCATGCAAATCTGTAAGGTTTTTGAAAACTCTGCCTATTAAGTTTACATATACCTTATGGATGATAAATCTAATTAACATAGAATAAATGACTTGATTTTTTTAATTAACCTCACCTATATAGTGGAATATGGATTGTTAGTATATATTTTTTCACTTAAAGTCTTTACTTCACTAATTGTATGGTAGTTCCAAAATATGATAACACAATAAAAAAATAGAATAAAATAATGTTAGGGTTCAACCAAATTTATAATAATTTATATCAAGTTCACTTAGCTTATTTACAAAAATATTTCATTAAATAAATAAATATTCATTACTAATGCTAAGTTGATTTGAATGAGATTGAAAATTACTTACTTATTACATAGGTGATTCAATCATAATTCCTACTCAAAGTTTTAATCCTTCTTTTCTTCTTTATTATACCTAAAACATACTTTTTATTTTACATACATAATTGGTGTTCCAATGAAACCAATTTTTACATTTTATTCTTGAAAACTAGGCTTTACAGAAACACACAACTTCTTAATACTTATCTATTTTGGATTTGCAAAATTCGATGGCATCTAAATCAATACATGTAATCATCACAACAAAGCATTTAGAGATCGTAAAAGAGACACCCCCAATAAACTCATAGCATGATTTAACCATGATTTTTGAATTCATAAAATATGTGAGGATAAAAACCCATAAT